>CM070830.1:32240855-32653839 GCA_036326025.1 Chrosomus eos | reverse complement strand
CTGATGGGACTTAAATTTTACTAGCTGTCAGAGGCCATTAATACTTGCACTTAACATGATGATGTCCTGCAGTCTTTAAAGTTAGGGATGATAACATAAGTTCCTCCAAAAACCGGTGCTCTGTTCTAAAACCATTCTACGTTTTCAGGCATCACAAGCGTAGCCTGTTTCAAAAGGTCACTAGCAACATTATGCTACATTCTAAGATGTATTATTTTGGCAAAATATTAAGACAACATGACATGTATGCATCACAGAGAGGGGGGCATTCAAGATGGTGGTTATGATTCCCATAAGTGCATTTGTTTTAATTCTTCTAAAGGCTTCTTTACACAGCAGAGTTACGGCTGCTCTGTGCCTGTTTAAAATTCTTTGTAAAGACATAAGCCCCTTTCACACAGAGATTCCGGAAAATACACGGATAATGTGACCCGGCATTTGTCCCGGGATTGTTTGATTTCGGTTCATTCACACTGCCAGTGATTTGCCGGGCTCTGTGAGTGCGTTCACACACAACCCGTTAATGTCCCGGAAAGCCGCGTGACGTCAGGATGAGAGGTGTAAAGTACGCGTCGAAAACATGTGCACGCGCGCACCTTTCCACAGAGCTGGCGAACGATCGCAGCTTCAGCGCGGATTGTGAGGAGCTCCTGTATCTGCTTCTTTCCAGTTTGCAGACATTTTTTCGTTCTTTCTTTGTAGATGACGAACACAAACTTTCTTCTAAGAGCAACAGAGTCGCGCGATGGCACATGCGTCATCACTATTACACACTCCCTTTACGGCATTAGTTCTGGCTTTTGTTCACACAGCGCGCGTTCCGGGTCTGAACACGGCAATGTTACTAGGTCCTCTAGGTCGTGTTTGCGTTCACACAGAAGGCGTTCTGGCAATTTGCCGGCAATTTGCCGGGTCCAAAGTGCTGTGTGAAAGGGGCTATACTGTAATGGTGCATAAAAGCCAGACCAAATTATGCCTGCTCTGACCCACTTAAGTTCAGACCCTACAAAGTATACAGTTGAAATTGCTGTGTATGCCACCTCTAAACAGCATTAAAAAGTGTGTAAAGACACCTAAATGTCAGCTCAGCAACACTTACACCAATGTGAATTTGGCATTAGACTAGAAGACAACTTGGGTTAAAAAAGTTGACCAGTTTAACCAACTCTCCTCTATATAACTAGACTAGGATTTATGAAGGACAAAACTTTATTTTTCCACCACCCCAATTTACCATTTCATTATAATTTATTTATACTCTTGCTACTTTTTGAATGAAATGCTAATGGTTGAGATAACAGATTAAATATAATTAATTTAGAAAGGAATTGATACAGGGATTATAAATGGAATATTCCTTAATCTCAGCCTAAGTTAATTGATAGTTAATTGATGCAGAGCGAAAGGCTGAACCTAATCTAATTAAGTCTCATTAATACCAGTGCTTCAGATGATTCCACATCCGTATGCAAATTACACTGTGACCATGATGAATGTCTTTTAAATGACAGGTATGAAAAAAAAAAAAATTCAGATAAACAAAATTACAAGGTCCCAAATATGTCTTGAAAGATAATCAGAACTGTCAATCAAAGGTTCAGCCAATCAATACAATGATCAGTGTAGTAATTATACAAAAAGCCCTCAGTCACCTCTCAAAAGAAATGTCACTTTGTTCTTTGTAGTCTATCAATCCTTCACTCTTTCTCTCTCTCATGCACTTGCAGAACGTGTGGTTTTCCACATTGCCATGTTATATCCGACAACTTCCATGACGGATGTGTCACCAGTCGGCTGCGTCACTTTCCCGAGGCTGGTTAAACTGTCAGTGATCCGCTCTGTCACAGCAAACTAATGGTGGTTGACAGACTCAACGAGGATGGATTTTGTTTTGTCTGGCTTTGCTTTACAATGACGGATGTCTGTCAGAGCAATCCCTGACTATCATCAGACTTCAGAGTGACTCTGAACTTTAGAAGTCATGGATGATGTGAAATGAAGCCTCTATTACACTGCATAGTAAATTACAGCAGTTTTCACTTGAGCAATTCAGTGACAATGTATGAAAATATAATATGCTTCTTTTCTTTTCTTTTCTTTCTTTCTTTTTTTCTTTAGAGCTGAGACAGAAAAATAACCAGGAATTAATGCATAGCAAAGTCATGAAATTCCTAATTCTATTGTCTAATTTTCTGAACTTTTCAGATGACCATGACTTTTCCAAGGCTGGAAATATATCTATCAATCCCATTCATCTCAATGGTAGATGCTCAGCTGGTTCAGGACAACTCTTTTGCATTTTCTCACACTCACTCACTTTTTATGTTTTTTAAGCAATTTGAAATATGAGGACTCAGGCAATGTCCTCATATATCACGTGTAAGTTGTAATTCCAGTGTAATACCCATGTCATTATACACATTGTGTCCTCATATATCACAAAAACATGAGCACACACACACACACACACACTTTATATTAAGTAGAATTTCTAGTGTCATAATAGTTTTTAATACTGTACAAACTGTATATCCTATCACCTTACACTAACACTACTCCTAAACCATCACAGAAAACTTTCTGCATTTTTACATTTCAAAAACATCTCTTGGTATGATTTATAAGCTGTTTCCCCAACCAAATGGGGTAAACATTGGGTTAGTGTATCACAGACTGTTGTTATCTTCACTTCACAATGTTCCAATGTGGCAGACTTCAAAACAAGTTATTTCTGGCCAAAAACCCCTACGAAGTGAACCTTTGTGGTAATTAACAGCATCTGGAAAATATTCATCAAATAACATTATAAAAAATGTATCAAACATGTTAAATATTTATCAATCCCTACATAAAGTTGTTAACTAGAATGTTAGAAATTCAAATGTATTTACAGCAGGTGTCGGTGGAATGGGAGCTGTCTCATTGGTGTGGTGAACGGTAATGGTAAAGAGCAAAAGGTTCCCTCCCATGAACAGAAAACTTCAGGTTCTAATCTAATTGCCTTTAACCACTGCTCATATGCCCATCTGTCTGCTCCAGGGATGTCCTACTTTGGTCCATTTTCTGTGCTTCTGTGTCAAGTGAGAGTCGGATGTACTCACTGTCCCTCGGTGGTTTAAAAAAAAACTGAAATCCACTGCAATCTTCAGAAAAAGGCTGAAATACTGTCTCCTCTAGGATTAATCAACATATTTAGAGTACAATACTGTAACATGGTTTAAACAAAATGAATAAATGACTGAAACATTATTGATAATCTGTCACAGGTCGGGAGGGTCGACTGGACAGCAGGTAGGTACTTCGAGTCCGGTTGGTTCTTTCCTATACAGGGGATGCAGAAAGCTCACGGCTGTGAAAGGGCGTCGACTAGACAGCAGGTGGGTACTTCGAGTACGGTTGGTCCTTTCCTATACAGGGGATGCAGGAAACTTAGGGCTGTGAAAGGGGCGTCGACTAGACAGCAGGTAGGTACTTCGAGTCCGGTTGGTTCTTTCCTATACAGGGGATGCAGAAAGCTCACGGCTGTGAAAGGGGCGTCGACTAGACAGCAGGTAGGTACTTCGAGTCCGGTTGGTTCTTTCCTATACAGGGGATGCAGAAAGCTCACGGCTGTGAAAAGGGGCATCGACTAGACAGCAGGTGGGTACTTCGAGTACGGTTGGTTCTTTCCTATACAGGGGATGCGGAAAGCTTACGGCTGTGAAAGGGCGTCGACTAGACAGCAGGTGGATACCTCGAGTACGGTTGGTCCTTTCCTATACAGGGGATGCAGGAAACTTAGGGCTGTGGAAGGAGCGTCGACTAGACAGCAGGTGGGTACTTCGAGTACGGTTGGTCCTTTCCTATACAGGGGATGCAGAAAGCTCACGGCTGTGAAAGGGGCGTCGACTAGACAGCAGGTAGGTACTTCGAGTCCGGTTGGTTCTTCCCTATACAGGGGATGCAGAAAGCTTACGACAGTGTTGATAACACAGAATGCACATGGCGTTCGATGGAGGACACTCAGAACAGCAGATCACTGGACTTCCTCCGTTCTCCAGACAACATCAATGATGAATCAGAACATCGCAAGCTTTAAATTCCACCGTCGCTTAATCTCTTCTTCAGCGGCTCCAAACTGCAACACAGGGCAAGGCCGATGGGCACGTGACAGAATTCGGTATAGTAAGCATGCAGTAGCTTCACTTCAAACACACACGGTGGGCACAGCATCAACTCACGTCACTCTCAACCACTCTGTGAATAAGGCCACAGCCCACCTCCTTGTTCTGAACAGCAGGGACAGTAAGACGGAAGAATATATAGCGATCTCACTCGTGCATCATAACAGCTGTCTTCTCATTACGGTGTCTAGACTCCGGTTCCTAGATCGCTTCTCTTCATATACAGTGTCTTGGTGTATAAATCACGTATCATACGGCCAGTAAAAGGTTTGCACTTATCTCTACCCAGGAAGGGGACTTGATGTTTCCAAGGCAACTTCTCCTCTGCTTCTCTGTTCCACTCCACCCAATCTTTCGTAGCGGATTCCCTTCCGCGGATCGATCTCACCAGTCAATTTTGTCCCACAGAAACTCTCAGCCTTCCTCGACGGAACAAGGTCAGGACACAGCACCCGAAACCGAACACAGAACACTGCACTGAACTACCCTCTTGGTCTCCCAAAGCTTGGTCTTTATCTGTTTCAAGCCGCTGTGTGTCCCAATCACCAAACAGCCCCTTGATGCGCCGCACCTGCTGTCACTCTGTCATCAGCGGCTGCTGTTGCCATGGTAGCGACGCATATCAGGCTGACTGGGTGTTGCGTCGAAAGCGCTCCGGGCGGAAACATTCCTCCGTGGAATATATAGTTCCGCTGCTGGTTCGTCACCTTGTGACATACTCCCCCGCCAATCCGTTCTAGTCCCGAGAACGGGTTCCGCTCTCCCAGTCTCCATACCTCACCGGGGTCGACCTCGGTTCTCCCTCTGGGACCCGCCTCGGCGGAGACTCGGGTCTCACCGGTCCCGGTGCTGGGCCCAAGCCCCTGGGGACCACTCCCCATCCTACCAGTAACGGTCCTGGTGCTGCCACAACCGGGGGGGCTTCCTCTCTGGGATTTGGGTAGTTCGGGCAAGGGCGAATCAGATTCCGGTGGAGCACCCGTTCTGGCCCGCTCTCCCCTCGGGTCGGATAGCATACACGGGTTGATCTGGACGTGGTTGTCGTAAGACCACATAGGGCCGAGGCTCCCACCGATCGCTCAGCTTACCCTTCCCTTGGCGACGATTATCCCTCACCAAGACTCTCTCTCCTGGGAGCAGTGGGGCTTCCCGAGCTGTTCGGTCGTACAGTCTCTTGCTCTTTGCCCCCGCCTGGTTAATCCGGTCCGAGACCCGGCCATACGCCCAGTGGAGTCGCTGGTGGTGCCTCGCCACCCAGTCTGACAAGCTCCCTTCCTCCCCTTGGGTAGCAGCCCCCGTTACTAAGTCGGCTGGTAGCCGCACGTGTCTTCCAAACATCAGATATGTTGGAGCATACCCAGTGGTGCTATGCACGCTGTTGTTATACGCTTGGATCAGTGCCGGAAGCGTATCTGCCCAATGGCCCTGCTGATCCATCTCCAACGTTCCCAATAGGCCCAGCAATGTTTGGTTAAACCTCTCGCATCCTCCATTCCCTTGGGGGTGGTACGGTGTCGTGTGGGTCTTCCTACCCCCGTACAGCTGGCACAACTCATGGACCACCCTGGACTCAAAGTTCGGCCCCTGGTCTGAGTGGAATATTTCAGGGCACCCAAAAGGCTGAATCACAGCCCTCCACAAGGCATTTGCGGTGGTGGTAGCAGTTTGGTCCAAGGTGGGAATGGCCCAGGCATATTTGGTGAATAGGTCTGTCACCACCAAGATGTTCTGAATCCGGTCCACCGGCCTTCCCAGCGTCAGATAGTCCATGGCGACCATGTGCATGGGAGCCTTTGCCTGAATCGGGACCAATGGGGCTCGGATCTCCTTCCTGGTCTTAAACAGGGTGCACCGGGGGCATCCCTGAAGGTAGGCCTTGGTAATCCTCTCCATCCCAGGCCAATAGAACTGGCGTCGCAATAGCGAGATCGTCTTCTCCAGGCCCTGATGGCCCAACTGGGTGTGATAGGCCTGTAGCAGGGACCGATGTTGCCCCTCCGGAACTACTGTTTGCCAGATCTTCTCGCCCAGGTTAGGGTCCTGGATGGAGCGACAGAGCACCCCCTCCCTCAAAGCCAACCTTTCCCATTGTCCTAGCAACCCTCGGACTGCCTGAGTCTGAGCCCGGCGTTCTCTGGCCTCTGGCCATTTCCCAGTCTGGACCCACTCTCGTACCGTCCGCAACCCTTCATCCTCTGCTTGTCTCGACCTCCAACACTGTGGGTCCCAGCCCCACCCATTGGGGCCTCTTCCTGCGATGATCCAGGCGCTTCCACGATCCCCACCATTGCTCCTTCCTCCTCCTCGGAGCTAGAGTTGGGCCCCTGAACTACTGGACCTGCCACCGGAAACCTCGACAGCACATCAGCATTCGTATGCTCTTTCCCTGGCCGATACTTCAGCTGGTAGTCGAAATTCGCCAGTTGTGCCACCCATCTCTGTTCGACAGCCCCCAGCCTTGCCGTCTGAAGATGTACCAGAGGGTTGTTGTCCGTTACCACCAGAACCTTGGTCCCCCACAGGTAGTCCTTGAACTTTTCGCTCATTGCCCACTTCATGGCCAACAACTCAAGTTTGAAGGAACTATAGTTAGCATCGTTCCTCTCTGCCGGGTGTAAGCTTCGGCTGGCGTATGCAATCACCCTCTCCTTCCCCTGCTGTTTTTGGGCTAGCACGGCACCCAGGCCGAGATGGCTGGCATCAGTGTACAAGATGAAAGGCTGGGAGAAGTCTGCATAGGCCAGAATCGGGGCCTGTAGTAGTTCCTGTTTAAGCCTCCGGAATGCAGCCTCACATGCCTGGTCCCACTGAACCGCGGGAGATCCCCGGCCCCTCGAACGTCCCGTGCCCCCGAGCAGCTGGTTAATGGGGTTGGCGATTTTGGAGAAGTCCTGAATGAACCGCCGGTAATATCCGACAAAACCCAGGAAGGATCTGACCTGTCGCACAGTCTTCGGCGCCTCCCACCCTTGCACAGCCGACACCTTCTCTGGGTCCACAGCGATCCCAGCTGCACTCACCACATGGCCCAGAAACTTCACCTCTTTCCGGAAAAGCTGACACTTGTCAGGTTGCAGCTTTAGCCCGTATTTGTCCAGGGCGCGGAAAGCTTGCTCCAGATGTTGGAGGTGAGTCTCAAAGTCCGGCGAATAGACAATGACGTCATCGAGGTAGACCAGCGTGGTTTCCGTCAACTGACCTCCCAGGCACCGCTGCATAAGCCGCTGGAACGTGGCTGGGGCGTTGCAAAGGCCAAACGGCATCCGTTCCCACTCGTATAGCCCGAAAGGGGTCGTGAAGGCTGTCTTCTCCCTGTCCCGCTCGTCCACCTGTACCTGCCAGTACCCACTGGCCAAGTCGAGAGTAGAATACCATGCAGACTGTGTAAGACTGGTGAGTGAATCCTCTACTCGGGGCAGGGGGAAAGCATCCCGCTTAGTCACCTGGCTCAGCTTACGGTAATCCACACAGAATCTCCAGGAACCATTTTTCTTACGCACCAGTACGATAGGGGCGGCCCAAGGGCTACTACTTTCCCGGGTAATCCCCTTGTCCAACATTCCTCGCAGGAGGGTGCGGACCTCAGAATACAGGGTCGGTGGCACTGGTCGATAACGTTCTCTACTCGGGGCGGCGTCCCCGGTCGGAATCTGATGTTTTACAATGTCCGTCCGGCCATAGTCCTCGTCGTGAGTCGAGAACAAGTGCTGCCATTTGAGCAGGAAATCCTGGAGCCGCCCAGTCTGTTCCTCTCCCAGTCCTTCACCGCGTAGTGACCCTCCCTGGAGGTGATTAGGCAATTCCTCTCCCTCACTACCCACCGGCGGTCCAGTTCGGGTCAGGGCAACTTCCACTACGGAGGGGCTTACCCGGTTAAACTGCACTTCACCCGGCTCTCTCACTTGTTGCGGGCACACCCCTGTGACTCGGGCCAGACACTGATGTCGATGCAACAGGACGGGGAACGCATTCACGTTCCGTACTTTCACAGAAATCCTCCCCCGCCGTGCTGTGGCTAGCCCCCGAGCTACCTCAAGGTTTGGGCCGTCCAGATGGGGTTCCACCAATACCCACTCTCCCGGGCCATAGAGTTGCGAGGGGAGCCTGGCCCACACCACAGCCTCACTCTGAGCGGGAATGGACAACGCGTATCGGCACGCCGTCCTCCCAGTGCCCTCTCGATCTCCTCGCGTCTCGGCAAGGCGAACCCTGCCGACTACGCCAATAATCTGTCACAGGTCGGGAGGGTCGACTGGACAGCAGGTAGGTACTTCGAGTCCGGTTGGTTCTTTCCTATACAGGGGATGCAGAAAGCTCACGGCTGTGAAAGGGCGTCGACTAGACAGCAGGTGGGTACTTCGAGTACGGTTGGTCCTTTCCTATACAGGGGATGCAGGAAACTTAGGGCTGTGAAAGGGGCGTCGACTAGACAGCAGGTAGGTACTTCGAGTCCGGTTGGTTCTTTCCTATACAGGGGATGCAGAAAGCTCACGGCTGTGAAAGGGGCGTCGACTAGACAGCAGGTAGGTACTTCGAGTCCGGTTGGTTCTTTCCTATACAGGGGATGCAGAAAGCTCACGGCTGTGAAAAGGGGCGTCGACTAGACAGCAGGTGGGTACTTCGAGTACGGTTGGTTCTTTCCTATACAGGGGATGCGGAAAGCTTACGGCTGTGAAAGGGCGTCGACTAGACAGCAGGTGGATACCTCGAGTACGGTTGGTCCTTTCCTATACAGGGGATGCAGGAAACTTAGGGCTGTGGAAGGAGCGTCGACTAGACAGCAGGTGGGTACTTCGAGTACGGTTGGTCCTTTCCTATACAGGGGATGCAGAAAGCTCACGGCTGTGAAAGGGGCGTCGACTAGACAGCAGGTAGGTACTTCGAGTCCGGTTGGTTCTTCCCTATACAGGGGATGCAGAAAGCTTACGACAGTGTTGATAACACAGAATGCACATAGCGTTCGATGGAGGACACTCAGAACAGCAGATCACTGGACTTCCTCCGTTCTCCAGACAACATCAATGATGAATCAGAACATCGCAAGCTTTAAATTCCACCGTCGCTTAATCTCTTCTTCAGCGGCTCCAAACTGCAACACAGGGCAAGGCCGATGGGCACGTGACAGAATTCGGTATAGTAAGCATGCAGTAGCTTCACTTCAAACACACACGGTGGGCACAGCATCAACTCACGTCACTCTCAACCACTCTGTGAAATATAAGGCCACAGCCCACCTCCTTGTTCTGAACAGCAGGGACAGTAAGACGGAAGAATATATAGCGATCTCACTCGTGCATCATAACAGCTGTCTTCTCATTACGGTGTCTAGACTCCGGTTCCTAGATCGCTTCTCTTCATATACAGTGTCTTGGTGTATAAATCACGTATCATACGGCCAGTAAAAGGTTTGCACTTATCTCTACCCAGGAAGGGGACTTGATGTTTCCAAGGCAACTTCTCCTCTGCTTCTCTGTTCCACTCCACCCAATCTTTCGTAGCGGATTCCCTTCCGCGGATCGATCTCACCAGTCAATTTTGTCCCACAGAAACTCTCAGCCTTCCTCGACGGAACAAGGTCAGGACACAGCACCCGAAACCGAACACAGAACACTGCACTGAACTACCCTCTTGGTCTCCCAAAGCTTGGTCTTTATCTGTTTCAAGCCGCTGTGTGTCCCAAGCACCAAACAGCCCCTTGATGCGCCGCACCTGCTGTCACTCTGTCATCAGCGGCTGCTGTTGCCATGGTAGCGACGCATATCAGGCTGACTGGGTGTTGCGTCGAAAGCGCTCCGGGCGGAAACATTCCTCCGTGGAATATATAGTTCCGCTGCTGGTTCGTCACCTTGTGACAATAACTTATCTGAATATTGGGGATATGCATTCCCTATAATAGTTATTACAAGCTCAGTTATGGGACTTTTTTAAATCAGCAATCTGAGTTTCTATGTGGGAACAAGGATTTTTGGTTACATCTTCCAAGCATATGATCCAAATATTCCTATGCTGGTCTAGTTAATTACACAGTCAAGACTAATTTACCGTTGAGGTAGATGTGTGACGGCCCCTTTCAGTCATTGTCCTCATGTGAATGTGAATTGACAGCTGAAGGAAGGTTGAAATGAAACACGCCTCACCGCCGCTGACGGTGCTGAAGATGAGAGGTGAGGAGCTCAGAGAAACATGCAGAGACACCAGAGCGTCATTCATTATTCCAGCAGCGCTTGTCCTAATGTTTCTTCTGCAAAACTTGAGGAGAGCAGACATTAGTCAGGCATAATCTCCATGAGAGGGTCTGATTCTCTCCCTGTAACTGACAGCCAGAGTGATTAAGAGTCTCTCTGACTCTTCTACTGAATATTTGGACACACTACATCCAACAATGAGAATGTCAGTAAAAGTGAAAATGATCATGTAGTTCCAAACCCTTAAGCCATATGATAGCTTTGTGTGAGAACAGAGAAACTGACGTTTTTATTTAATGATAACCTTTTGTGTTCGTGAAAGTCGTTGGTTCCCATGTATGTTGTTACTATTCAATTCAATTCAATTCAAGTTTATTTGTATAGCGCTTTTCACAATACACATTGTCTCAAAGCAGCTTTACAGAAAGTGCAATTCAGAAATGTACAAAGAAAAATACAGTTAGTTAATCATGTATAAATTTAGGCATAACATATCGCCGGTGTTTAGTCGTCTCTTCACAGGCGTCGAGTCGTCTCTCCACAGGCGTTTAGTCGTCTCTCCACCGGCGTTTAGTCGTCTCTCCACAGGTGTTGGGGCATCTGAAGTCTTCGTGAGAGGCTGGATACAAACTGGAGCTGACGAACGCTATTTACCTCGGGACTAGCGTCCCGAGATAACAGCAGAAAGACAGATGGGAAATAATTAGCATAGCTGATGTTCATAATATTAATGCATTCGAACTGATTCAGAAGTAGTATAAAAGGTAAGCATTAAGTGAATGCTTGGTTAAAGAGATGCGTCTTTAATCTAGTTTTAAACTGGGACAGCGAGTCTGAGTCTCGAACAATATCAGGAAGGCTATTCCAGAGTTTAGGAGATAAATGTGAGAACGCCCTCCCTCCTTTAGTAGACTTAGATATCCTAGGAACGACCAGAAGCCTCGAATTTTGTGATCTTAAAGAGCGCGATGGATTGTAGGGCGATAGAAGGTCTGTTAAATACACAGGAGCTAAACCATTTAGAGCTTTATAAGTCAATAGTAATACTTTGTAATTGATACGGAACTTAATAGGTAACCAGTGTAGAGATGATAAAATTGGTGTTATATGATCATATGTGACCCTGGACCACAAAACCAGTCGTAAGTCGCACGGGTATATTTTTAGCAACAGCCAACAATACATTGTATGGGTCAAAATGATCGATTTTTCTTTTATGCCAAAATCATTAGTATATTCAGTAAAGATCATGTTCCATTAAGATATTTTGTAAATTTCCTACCCTAAATATATATAAAAAATATTTTTGTGAGTGGATGCAGCAAAATCGCGCAAAAAAAGTCAGAAAACACGCCTAAAAAAACTCGCTCGCTGCTAAGTTTGGTATCGTTGTCAAGCTTAGATTTCCAGCTTTCGGTTTCATAACTCTCCACAACGTCATTAGAGCAGTAAGCCAATAGAGAGCGTTAAAACAAAACTTTCTCGTGTAAAAAAAAAACGTTTTCTTCCTAGCAACGGCCTGCTACAGCGCCTCTCATTGGCTGGCGACTTCTTCGCGTGCACAGTGTACACAATCCGCAATGGTTACGGTGCAAGCCATGGATTCTGAGATAGCGCGTTTGCTCAATTTAAACTTTAATGACAGCAATAATGTAACGAACATAGTAAATTATTTTTTCGCAAATGATTGGGAAGATGATACAGAATGTCCAGAGACCGGCTTGGCAAATAATATGCCCTGGAAGACGACGAATTCGATCAATGTGTGTTGTGTGGATCTCTTCAATTTTATATGTTCCTGGTGAAATGTGATGCGATCTGGGAAAAGCCACCACATGGTGAAATTTGACATAGCCTATTACAGGTTTTGATAATCTGTTTCCCAAATCTGTTTTTATTTCTTTCATTGATTAAAATGTCGATTTTTTCTCTCTCTCTGTGCGTGTTCTTAAAGAGAAAGTAAGACAGTCTTTTCAGCTTGCCACTATAAATCGCAATTTTTCTGCACTAAACTTGTAAATTTTCCCAAGATATATTCAAAGAGGATAGACAAGATGTTATAGAATAATAATTTTATGAAAACCCAATTTTGACAAAAAACTGACATTCGATCTATTTTTAGACCTTATACTGAAACCGTACAGCGCGACAGCCGATGGGTTTGACCAGATCGCATTACAAATAATGCTATTTTAATGAGATTTTTTGTGTGAATAAAGGTTTAGTTGTGGTAAATCAATGGTGTAAATTTTATTTATTTCCCTTCATTAGTAATATGCGTAGCTGGACTTCATTTGGACAACTTTAAAAGGCGATTTTCTCAATATTTAGATTTTTTGCCCCATCAGATTGCAGATTTTCAAAAGGTTGTATCTCGGCCAAATATTGACATATCCTAACAAACCATATATCAATGGAAAGCTTATTTATTCAGCGTTCATGTGATGTATAAATCTCAATTTAAGGAAAATGACCCATAAGACTGGTTTTGTGGTCCAGGGTCACATATTTTCTTGATCTAGTAAGAACTCTAGCGGCTGCATTTTGCACTAACTGTAGTTTGTTTATTGAGGATGCAGGACAACCAGCTAATAAAGCATTACAGTAATCTAGTCTCGAGGTCATGAATGCATGAACTAACTTTTCTGCATCTGAAACAGATAGCATGTTACGTAGCTTAGCAATGTTTCTAAGGTGGAAAAAGGCTGTTCTTGTAACATATGAGATATGATTTTCGAAAGTCAAGTTGCGGTCTAGTATAACACCCAGGTCTTTTACTGTAGTGGATAAAGTAACAGGACATCCTTCTAAATTAAAGTTGTATTGTAAGGGATTTTGTGGGTAGTTTTTTGGACCAATAAGTAATACCTCCGTTTTATCTGAATTTAATAGCAGGAAATTACACGTCATCCAGCATTTTATATCTTTTAGACACTCTGTCAAGTTAGATAAGTTAGTGTTTTCATCTGGTCGTGATGAGATATATAATTGAGTGTCATCAGCATAACAGTGAAAACTAATTCCATGTTTTCTTATAATATTACCAAGTGGCATCATATATATTGAGAATAGCAGAGGGCCTAGGACAGATCCTTGCGGCACTCCATAGTCTACTGATGTTATCTTTGATTTTTCCCCATTTAAACAGACGAAATGGTAACGGTCTGATAAGTACGATCTAAACCAGCTTAATGCCTGTCCCTGAACACCAGTGTAGTTTTGTAGTCGATCTAAGAGTATTTTATGATCTATAGTGTCGAACGCGGCGCTAAGATCAAGTAGAACTAGTATTGAGATACAGCCTTGGTCAGAGGCTAAGAGTAAATCATTTGTAATTTTAACTAGCGCAGTTTCTGTGCTATGATGCGGTCTGAATCCCGACTGAAATTTTTCGTAGATATCATATTTTTGCAAGAAAGAGTACAATTGAGCGGACACAATTTTTTCTAGTATTTTAGACATAAATGGAAGATTTGAGATGGGTCTGTAATTTGCTAGGTTATTTGGATCTAATTGCGGTTTCTTAATGAGAGGTTTTATTACTGCCAGCTTGAATATTTTTGGAACGTGACCTAAAAATAAAGACGAGTTAATAATATTGAGAAGAGGCTCTTCCACTACAGGTAACACTTCTTTAAGTAGTTTAGTGGGTATTGGATCTAATAAACATGTTGTTGGTTTAGATGCAATGATTAGTTTATTTAGTTCTTCCTGTCCTATAGTTGTAAAGCGGTGTAGTTGTTCTAGGGGGGCCATAATTGAGGCCGAGTCATAAGACACCATAGAGGATTGTACATTTACAATTGTGTTTCGGATGCTTTCTATTTTCTCATTGAAGTAATTCATAAAATCATTACTACTATATTGTAACGGAATATTTTGCTCTGGAGATGTCTGATTATTTGTTAGTCTAGCCACGGTGTTAAATAAAAACCTTGGATTATTTTGGTTATTTTCAATTAATTTGCGGATATGCTCAGCCCTGGCTGATTTTAGAGCCCTTTTATAACGTGACATACTGTCTTTCCATGCGATTCTGAAGACCTCTAAATTAGTTCGTTTCCATTTACGCTCTAAGTTACGAGTTTCTCTCTTGATAGCATGCGTAGCACTGTTGTACCATGGTGTTTTAGTTTTCTCTCTAACCTTTTTTAATCTAATTGGTGCAACAATATCTAGTGTACTAGAGAAAATGTTGCTCATACTGCTAGTCATTTCCTCTAGTTCATCTGTTTGTTTGGGTTTACTGAGCAGCTGAGATAGATCAGGTAAGCTATTTGAGAATCTATCTATAGTGGTTGGAAGGATTGTTCTGCCTGGTCTATAACGTGGTGCAACATGACAAATTTCAGCAGTGTGTATTATGCAAGTTACCATGTAATGATCAGTGAGATCGTCACTTTGCGGTATAATATCTATATCGGTTGGATCGGTTCCATATGAAATAATTAAATCTAGTGTATGATTTAGCCGATGAGTGGGACCACTGACGTTTTGCTTCACCCCAAAAGAGTTTAATAGATCTCTAAACGCAGCCCCTAACGCATCATTTGTATTATCTACGTGTATGTTAAAGTCGCCAATAATTATTGCTTTATCGACATTGACCAATAGGTCTGAGAGAAAGTCTGCAAAATCTTTTAGGAAATCAGCATATGGCCCTGGGGGTCTATATATGGTAGCCAATGCTAGAGACAGTAAGGATTTCTTTCTTTCTAAGGAACATTTAGCACAAGTACTTCAAACGAATTAAACCTATGACAAGTTTTCTGAGTAACATTAAGAATATCTCTAAAGATTGTTGCAACACCGCCGCCACGACCGATCAGACGGGGCTCATGCTTATAACAGTATCCTGGTGGAGTAGACTCATTTAGACCGAAATAATCATTTGGTTTAAGCCAGGTTTCAGTAAGGCACAGAACATCGAAATTATTATCTGTGACCATTTCATTTACAATAACCGCCTTAGGTGTGAGCGATCTAATGTTTAGAAGACCTAGCTTTAGAAATTGTTTTTGTTCACTGATATTTAGATTTTCTGGTTTAATTACAATAATATTCTTGCTAGATCGTACAGTAGATTTGTTGTTTGGCTTCACTAAGCGAGGAATAGACACAGTTTCTATATAATGTTCTACATTGGTACTTATATCAATTAAGTTGGGACAGCAAAGACTATGATTTGGACTTTGACTTACTAGTCAGATGGTGTGTAGCATCTTGGAGATGTTGTCCGACAGAACAGCCGCTCCGACTCTGCTGGGGTGCAGACCATCAGGACGGAAGAGCCTAGGTCGCTCCCAAAACAGATTCCAATTATTTACAAAGAGCAGTTTCTGTTCATTACACCATGACATTAACCATTCATTTAAAGCAAATAATCTACTGAACCTTTCTTGTCCAAGTCGGTAAGTGGGAAGCGGTCCAGACACGACGATCGTTGCTCTAGGCGATGTGCTGCGTACCGTCTCGATCAGGCTTCGGTAGTCCTTCTTCAGAACCTCCGTCTGCCGCAGCCTGATGTCATTCGTCCCCGCGTGCAGCACGACAGCTCCGACGCGCTCGTCACCGTTCAGGATCTCGGGAACCTGCGCAGCGACATCAAGAACACGAGCACCAGGAAAGCAGTGAGTGCGCACCTTACCTTTACCCGAGGTAGCACGGACATGGCGGACCATGGAAGTGCCGATGATCACGGCGTCGTCGCGTTCCGACTCGCGAAGAGGGGAGAAGCGGTTCCGGGTGGAGATCTCGAAGACCGGGAGGGGCGGAGAGGTTCTTGCTCTGGTCCTGGCTCGTGTCGTGACCCAGGGTGCAGGAGTGATTGAAGGCAGAGATGATCGCGTCCTCCTGGGCAGAGAAACGCACGGAGTAGACGAAGTCGGAGTCAAAGTCACAAAGTTACTAACCACTGACTTGTGAGCATCGGCGCGTGATGTTTCAAGCGCTGATTGCCGATCTCGCAGCTCTGCTTGCTTCTCCAGCAGAACACAAATCTGCTTCTCCACCGACTCCAGCTCCAGTCGTACCGAAATCAGCTCGAATGTGTCCTCACCTGCACTCAGAGGTAACGTTAGACACACATCCAATATGTTCGCCATTATAACAGATGAACAGTAAATTAGTAGTAATAGTAATCAGTAAAGCAATCCGATTGTTTTTTGTTTTGTTTTTTTTTTCTTTATAAGGAATAGTATCGAGGATAAGTTCACATGATATAAAAATAGAAAGTGCCTGTTTACAATTGAGTGGTAAAGAAGAAAATCAAGGATTAATGAATCAATTCGAGGGAGCTCCAAACACAAACACAGACCGCACGCAGATGTGCTTATGCCCCGTTGATGCAGGCTCTAAGCACAATCAACGTGTGTCTGTACTTTCAGAGAAGCTTTCAGAGAAACGGGTGTAAAAGATGAGACGACGCTCGAATAGGCACGAGGCCACGCGTGAAATGCTAGCGGGCTAAAGGCTAGTAGCCGAGATTCGGAAAGTTGGATCTAAGTAGCGATATCAAAGCAATCCGATTGTTTTTTACAAGGAATATTATCGAGGATAAGTTCACACGATATAAAAATAGAAAGTGCCTGTTTATAATTGAGTGGTAAAGAAGAAAATCAAGGATTAATGAATCAATTCGACGGAGCTCCAAACATAAACACAGACCGCACGCGCATGCGCAGAGGCATGAGCTCAAGCATGAGCGGCTCAAAACTAAGGCCTTGTCTAAGGCCTTGTCCACACGGACACAGGTATTTTTATAACCAGAGTTTTTCCTCCTGCATTTAAAAAAAAATACTGTCCACACATGAAAACACGCTATCAAGCGCTGTCAAGAGCGGATAACGGCGCACAATCTGACGTCAAACACAGCGGATAACGGCGAACACTCTGACGTCGCAAGGCAAAAACCCCAGTTTAAAGGCCATTACACAGTCCGAAATTTTCGTATGCGTTTATTCGTATTCGTGATTCGGTGGCTCTGAATTGTTAAAACAACATTCAAACACCATTCAAACTGTTTGCGACGTATGCGAAAAACGCAGAAAATCGACCCGATCCGATTTTTTTTAATGACGGACGAAAGTTTCGGAGGCAGTGTGCAAGTGTGATTGACATAACGTGAGGTTGTATTTATTTTTTAACGTGCGAAAATTTCGGATCCGAATTTCGGACTCAGTGTGCAATGGCCTTTACTGTCTATACGACAACACTGTAACCGGCGTTTCTAAAAAAAAAGTCCTCACCCTGGCAGGGGTTTTCAAAAATGTTCGGTTTCAGTGACCTGATACTGCGTTTCCGTTTCCGAAAAAAGTCACGGGTATTTTTATAACCGTGACTTTTTCGGAAATGGAAACGCAGTATCAGGTCACTGAAATCGAACATTTTTGAAAACCCCTGCCAGGGTGAGGATTTTTTTTAGAAACGCCGGTTACAGTGTGAAAATTATTTTTAATAGTTGTAGTTGTTATTTTTAACTAAAACTACAACTATTGAAAATAATTTTCATTAATTAAAATAAAGCTATTATAATATATTATAATATATGAAGAACTAGAAAATAGAAATATTGGCAACAAACTGAAATAAAATACAAAAATTAATAAAATGACAAAAGCACATGCCAAATTATAACATAAAATTATTTAAAAACCTAAACTATAAGAATAAAAGCTATTTAAAATGTTAATAAATATGGATGTAGTGATGTTAATAAATATGTGTGAATAAAAAGATGGATGTAGAATGTGATTTGTGGATAAATATTTGTATGGTTCATTTGTCATTGAGGGCCAGTCAATAGACCAAAAATCATTTGGGATGAACTGCTGTTTAAGATGTTTTAGTCTGAAATGGATAGATCAAGACTGTGAGAATAAAGCAGTTCTCTGAGCTTAGATTCAGTCATTATTAAACAGCAACAAACACCAAAGATGTTGAGATTGGTCCAGAGACCTCTCAAACTAGCCTCCCACCATATGGTCCACACACACTGTGTCATAAACCTCAAAACATTTGATTTTACATCAGAGTAATCCAGAGCTCATTCCCATTTCCACAACCTCCTTGGAGCAGTTCACAGTCCGAGAAGCATCTGTTGAGTTAGCCCAAAAAAACTCTCCCAGCCGCCAACAAAGATGGAGGGTGTGCTTCAGGGCCTATTGCCATGCCAACCAGGGCTTTCCAAGGATAAGCTTAGCATCTGGACTGGTCTGTGATCAGTCTTAAGCTTATATTGTTCTGAAGCCAACAATTCCCTCTGTTAAACTACCAGAAGTATTGAAGAACAAAACCTTATCCACTAAGGAACGGTGTAATTACTAGGCTAAATAAAGCACAGCTATTATAAGAATGGGGTGATGAATCACTCCAGAAAATAATTTATCATGGCAATTTATAATAAATGTTTGTAATTGATTTAAAACAAGTACATCTTTATGGATTCTTATGTAAATCAATGCATATAGTGAAAGTCAACAGTCAGGCAATATTTAAAATGACAATTCTATATGCCATGCTCTCTGTATTTTCATAAACCATTGCCTCTCAACGAAAAGTGTAGCATAGTCTGACATATGCCTGCCCACTCTTGCCTTGCATGTCTTCAATTGTCAGAACAGACAGAACAAAAACCAGTAGCCGTCAGTTTATGACACAATGCAAAGAAAACACAAAATAGGAGGAGGATGAGAGGGAGCAGAAAAGAAGTATGACTGCCAGTGAAGAGCAGGGTATATGTGCAGCCTTAATGGGAGAGTCAGGCTAGTCAGCCGTGTCACATCAGAGAGAGATGGAGAACCAGAAGAGAACTTCACCTATGTCTGGAAGCTGGAACAGAGACAGCTGATTTTGAATGACAACTTTTCTGTTGCACAAAGACAAGTGAGAGTCGACAAGCACGCATCCAACTGTGAGTGTCCATATTAGGACGTTCAGTTCTGCAAACTGAGAGGTCATGCATCAATGAAGACACTGATAAAGCAAGTTGTAGCATTAGGACTGATATTGCGTGATTTCTAGGCATTTTAAATACAGTTTTAATTAACATTTAAACAAGCAACAATACTGTTTTATACGTGTATGTTTAAATACTGTGGTAACACTTTACAATAAGGTTGTATGACAACTAAAAATGAAAGAGTTTAATGGGCATTTCTGCATATACCATATTTAGGCAATGTAATATAAATGATCATTAATGTAATATTGTTTAATTCTTTGGGGTCAGTACATTTTTTTTTATTTTTTTTTTTACTCTATTTATCAAATAATCCTGAAAAAAAAATTTGTATTTTCCACAAAAATTAAGCAATTTTAAACATTGATAATACATTTTTTTAGCACCAGCATATAATTCACATTTAAAAATAGCAATAAGCAAGAACAAATTACATTTTAAAATATATTACAATAGAAAACAATGCAAAACAAAACATTTTAATAAAGTAACACCAAGTAACTTTTCCTCTTCGGTCGCCCTACTGGTTGGAAACGAAATTGTCCATTGCCGCTGTCGTAAATAATTTAGCCTACCGTCGCACGCACGCTCGCTGTTTACCTAGCACCGGCTTTAGAATGAACGATGTCCACAGACAAGGTAGAGTATGTCATGAAAGGATGATGTATTGCGACATCAGAAACGAAGAAATATGAAATAATGACTATTGTAGCGCTTGGCGTAAAGCAGTCGAATTTTGTAGTTCTTTTTGTGGTCGGGTTACTACCCGAACCCCGAAGTTCCATAGTGCCAGTAAAAGCGATACAGACTCCGTCAGGCTATGGCAGAAGTGCCTTTCACCCTGTTACGACTTGATGAACCACTGATAAGATTTTGGAAACATTATTTTAAGGTAAACAATTTTACATAGTGTTGCTTTAAAAGCAAGTCGTAAAGTTTCATCAGGTTTGTACGTTTAAAAAAAATCATGTTGTAGCATGTTGTGTATTATATTTGCCTTACTGCCAAGATGTTGATCCATTCCATGTTGACATCAAATAAGTTTTAATGCCAGTAACAGTTCTGGAGGGGGAAAATGTTGTATATAAATTTTCATAAACATGAAAGAGTGCTCATGCCATTGCAGCCATAGACAAATAAAAAATGTTGTTTATACATGCAACATTCAATTTCTGAAATGTATTGTCCCCACATGATCATAGTCATCATAAAAAATCTGGAAACTGTACTGCATAGATTAACTTAGACTCGAGTAAGTTTTATTCTGCCTCCTCAGAGAAAACATCTATGAATCACTGCCAAACAATCGAGATTCAGAGACAGTTTGTTCAAAAATGGTTGTATCTGCACTGATGGTTAAATACAGCAGCACATGCCATTATTTCAGGAATCATAAAAGCATCATTAACTTAGATTCCTGTTTATGACATTGTTTCCCAGATAATTCTGCTCTCTGGAGGAAACAAGTACAGGTAATGTCCTACTGGTCTCCATGATATTAGTTTTTGCTATTTTAATGAGTTCTGCGCAGATCACATTTCTGAGCCAGTGACATCAATGTATGTCACAATCATTTAAATCAAACATGCCACAAAGTCAGCATTTCATTATGGAGAAAATGCAGATAGAAAATCCACATAGACATATGAATGAATGGCCGGGCCAAAAGTAATCAGCAAATGTCTGTGCGTGTCTGTGAGCGCGCGTGTACATCTGTGACACGATGACTTCTCCCGCTCATTCTTCCACAGAACATTTAATTATCATTCATAAATCAGTTTCTTCTTATATTCTGAGAGGGCATCATCTGTGATGAGACTGTTTCAATGTTTCAGCATCTCTGATTTCTGGCTGAATAGTTGAAGTAAAAAACAAAAAGAAAAACTCATAGCTGAACTTTTTTGTGTGTTCATTATCTGTGTTAACAACTCGGTAACATCATATGTTAAAATCTCCAAAGCTTTAGTGAGTTCCAGACTAACTGGATTTTGTAGAACCACAGGCGCTTGTTATTAATCTTTATCTCCCTCTCTCTTTTTCTCTCGTATGGCTGGTTAATGGCCTGTGTCCTCTGTTTGATTAGTTCATCTCTTTGGCCTTTAAATAATAATTCACCCAGTTCAGGCTTTGGCAGGCTAGTCAAGCCACATACATGCATGTAATTTATGGAATAGTTCACTGAGAAAAGAAAATTCTGTTATGATCATCTACTCACCAAATCTTCTCTATCCTGTATTTTTATTTTTATTATTATACTTTTCTGGAGCTCAAAAGTAGATGCTAGGCAGAATGCCTGAGCCGGTGTTTTCCCATGCATTGAAAGTGAGTGGATAGCAAGGAGCTATCATGCTCAAAAAATGACAAATAGCACCATAAAAGTAGTTCATACATCTCTTGTGCTTTATAGAAAGGAAGCATGCACTGACCAATTCTGAATATTTCCATTTAGTCAATAATTATTTTCATGTCATGGCTGAAAACTGATAAATAAAGCACACTAAAAACTCAAGCAACTCTTAAAGATAAAGCACTCTTCACAAAGTAGAGCTCCTAAATCTTGGCTATAATCTATTGCTTTCTCGTTAGATAATGATCTACAAACTATATTTGCGGTTCTTGCGTATACAAACATGATGCATCAAGACATCATGACGCATTGATGGCACAATAACAATAAATGTCGGCAAATCGGATTTTCACATGCACATTCAATTTGCATGAATTAGATTTGAAAGTGCAAGATAAATTTAACAGTAAACAACCGTTAACATAGTCTCTTTAAAAAAAAAAAAAAAAAATCTAACAGTATGGATTAAGAGAAAATACAGCCAATGTGTCATAATGGACTTTTGTGTTATTTTATGGCCATCATTCACTTTCATTGTATGGAAAAGAGCAGCATGAACATCCTACCTAACATCTGCTTTTGTGGTCTGTATTCAGTATTCTGTTAAAGCACTGACAATGTTTACACATTCATATGAGGATACAGGATGAAGGCCTTGGCGAGTGTTTGGGCATCAGCGTGCCAGACACTGTACCAAAGAGCAAATGCTGGGATCGTTGGCATCATATTACATGTGATTCTGTGTCAAAAGAACAACATGCTCATAATAACATTTTCCTAATAGAGTGAGGTGCACCTCACATTTTAAAAATGCAAAAATCATAATGCATAATAAATGAAAGTGTTTCATCTTTATAGTTAGCTAATTAGGACGCATTACTCAAAGTAATGGAACCACAGATGGAATAATATCTGCTGTTGAAAAATGTATGTAAGAGAAGGTGTGGTTTGATGATAATTCATGTTAGAGTACAACAAACCTTGAAACGTCAAGGAAGTAAAGTCTCAAAGAAACCATCATGACCCTTTTATATCCCTCAGACTTGTGTCATTGCAGACAAAGGAGCTGCATCACAGGGTGGATCTTTTGAATAACACTGTTCACAAATCAATTTCAATTTCATCCACAGCTTGACGAGGTGAGAAGCATATCGATCATGTTAGACAAACATGATTCTTTCAGCGCCAAAGACACACACATACACACACACACACACACACACACACACACACACACACACACACACACACACACACACACACACACACACACACACACACACACACACACACACACAGTTACACACTGCACCATTAAGATACAAATGTCTGCTCTGCAGAGAACTGAGAAAATTATGCTGATACAAATGTAACTCTCTGCCTGCAGGTTTAGCACACAAGTGTTTGCATGCAGTGCCATCTAATGTTCATTGCTCAGAATGCACTTTAAAGATGCATATATATTGGGGACTGTTGGTCTATCCTTACAGAAACAAACAATTAGCCTAATGGTAAATTGAAAGCAATAAAGAACCACACACAGACCTTGGGCCCTAGACGCCTTGACTTGTTCTATGGCAAAAATATCTGTGGGGTAGGACATGGCCTAGTGAGCATTAAAGGGATACTCCACTTTTTTTGGAAATAGGCTCATTTTACAACTCGCCCAGAGTTAAACAGTTGAGTTTTACCGTTTTCGAATCCATTCAGCCGATTTTCTGATATTTATAAGAATATCAGTAACCAGACAGTTTCTGGTCTCATTGACTTCCATAGTAGGAAAAAATATATACTATGGGAGTCAATGAGACCAGACACTGTCTGGTTACTGATATTCTTCTAAATCAGAAAAGTGAAAATCAGAAAAGTGGAGTATCCCTTTAAGGAATGAAACAAAAATGAGTATGCATGACAATTTTCCATCAGCTGTGACAACAAGAAAACAGAGCCTAAAAAGAGATTATTAAATGCTCAATATTAATCACTATTGGAAACACTGAAATTTTTGTACCTTACCTTGAAACTCTGCACTAAGGATCTCGGTCAAAGCTCAGCCAGGGCAATGCCACCAAAGATCAAGAGTTTAAATGGCCAAAGGTTTTCAAGGTATTTGGTAAATCTATCAACAATGGTCTCTTCAGTCTATTCTTTAGTCTATTTAGGTTTATGGGGGGGAAAGCGGCCCAGGAGCTGATTGCATAAAATGCTTAGACTAGTCTTACGTTTTAGTCATCTATTTTTTTTCCTTCAAAACTGGTCATAACTTTTTTTAAAGTCAGTTCATTCGGGGGCTGTATCCTTTGAAGGCCGCGTCCTTCGAAGTGCGTGGCCGACGCTGCCTTCGAAGGACGCACCAAGCCTTGTTTAAAGTGTAAAGTAGGAAGTATACGAAGGCTGTCCCAATGCAAAGGTCCTTCAAAATGTGTCCTGCAAATGTGTTCTTCTTTTCTAGTGAATGCAGGATAGCCTACATCAGAAGAATCCTTCGCAGCCTACCCCAGAATTCATTGCGGAATTGCCAGATTACACTTTTAAATGTAAGTGGGTTTCAATTTAATCGACTAATCTAATGATAAAAATGAAATAAATAAATACAAGGTTCAAATGTTGACTTATATGTTATTTTACACATCTAGTTTATGCTCTTTGGACTTTATTATGTACATTAATTGACCATGTTGAACATAAATTATTTTTGTATTCATTTACAAATGATAACTTACATAAAAAAAATGTAGCTATATGATTGTTTCATTTACACATTTTAATTCACATAAAAAAAAGTTTAGTTCTCCACCAATCTGTCAAGAAGAGAAAACAATCTGTCCATTCTCTCCCTGCTCTCCTCTGTCTCTGTCCCTGCTCTCCAGGTCTGTGCAATAAAAGTATCCCAAAAAGCCCATCGGCTTTTCTCCATCGGAGAAATCAACTGGATTTGTGCGTCTGAGGGATGTTTTGAGAGTGTTGGAGCTACAAAATCGTACTTACGGGGGTGGAAATCACCCCGCGGTAAAAAATGTTTTACCCATGGCAACAACTTAAAAGTAGTAAACCTCGGACTTGGCAACACTGACTTTAAGCCGCATTTCGAAGTAGCCATTGAATTGGGACAGCCTTCGTCGCGCCGCTGTGACGCAATCGGCCTTCAAATACAGCCTTCTGAGGATGCAGCCCCTGAATTGGGACACAGCTTGTCTTAACTTAGCGGCAATGTTTATGCAACTGGCCCCAGATCATTTTTAAAGGAATAGTTCACCCAAAAATTAAAATGTTGTCATCACTGACTCACCCTCAAGTTATTCCAAACCAGTATGCATTTCTTTTTTCAAAGAATGTTTGTAAATCACACAGTTGAAGGCAGCCATTGAATTCCATAGTAGTAAAAAAAATTCTATGGAATTCAACATAGGGAGGGGGGGTGAAAACAAAAAAACTAAGTTGTAGGCTACTGTATCACGTGCCGTTTGAACTGACGCGCTACAGCGATCTGTCACATTTAAAAGCCCAAAACGTTATTTATTGTGTGAATCGCGTAAAAATATTGGCAGAATCTGACAGCTGAGAATTTGTTCCATATCAAAAGTAACCTGCTTTGGATGTGTGGCGTGAGAGCGTGTGAAAAGGGTCAATTGCGTGAGTCTCACGGTCAATGCGTGAGAGTTGGCAGCCCTGCCAAAAGCACTTTTGCTTTGTTGAATTCAGCTACTTAATATCGTCATGTCCTACACTATTTTTAGAACTAGTTCTTCCATTTTAAGATGATACACATAGGCCCACACTATAAATATAGGCCTATGAGATTAAATAAAGCAATTATATCACTTATAATTCAATAAATATTAAGCAATCAACACACACACACACACACACACACACACACACACACACACACACACACACACACACACACACACACACACACTCATGCATCATCATGCCTTTCTGTCTAGCAACTGTGTGATACACAAACAGCATCTCAAGCATGAACTGATTGCATTTATCCAAGGAAACACAAGGTGGAACACTTCCCTTAAATACTGCTGAAAAGTTAACGTTTGCTTGTCGTGCTTGTTTAATCTGTTGCATTTAGAACATAATTTGTTAATCATTTTAATGAGATTAGGTATTTTTATATTTTATTTTTAGTACTTATATATATATTGAAGATTGAAGAATTAATAAGAGATTTAGCCTCCAGATAAATGTGTCAAACAGTAACCAAATCTGAAATTGAAGTTAACTTCAGTAATATGCGGTTTATGCATTCCACAAATTCTAAACACATTTTGACATTATCTCTTTAAACCTTTTTTCTGTTACTGGAGGGGTGTAAAAAGCATTAAGTTCAGTGTTTCCGCAAACATATAGGGAAACTGTTTCAAAATCACATGCCAAAATTGTTTTGTGATTTTGATAATGATATTGGAATTATTTGAGATGGATGGCAGAGAAATAACCAAAGCTTAAACAAAATAAATTAATGTCACAAAATAAGTTTGTCATAAAAACAATGAGTCATACAAATGTTGAGTCATATTAAATGAATAGAATAAAGTATCTGAGATTTAATTTTGACATAAACGTCACTATAGAGTTTTGACAACTTGCAACATGACAGAATTCCCATGATATCCCATACATCTGCTATTTAGAAAGAAATACTGTATAATGGTTACTGATGGACTGGTCATTATAATTTCATTTTAGTTCTTGTATGTGCAGTTGTCTTGCCGTTTGTTTGTTTGTTTGTTTGTTTGTTTGTTTGTTTGTTTGTTTGTTTGTTTGTTTGTTTGTTTGTTTGTTTGTTTGTTAGATCCACAGGCAAAATGTCTGAATGATAACTTGAAGTCCACTAAGGCCTTACGAAAAACACTTAACCCCAGCTTTCTCTTTTGGTCATAGAATGAGCAAAAACCTCGTAACAGAAATGTATTCAACAGCAGTTGGTGGACTGAGCAACATTCTGTTGGTGCTTTACTGACAGCTAGAAATGCCCTTCGGGCAGTGGAAAAATGTGATTCTTGCACCACCCATGTCTGTCATGAATCATAAATGTAAGTCTTCCTGTAAAACCAGATAATGAACTGAAATGACTTTGCTTAAAGGTGCTCTAAGCGATGTCACACGTTTTTTAGGCCAAAACATTTTTTGTCACATACAGCAAACATCTGTATGACATCTGTAAACACACTGTAAAAAAACGCGGTCTCTGCAGAAACCCCAGGCTCCAAAAACGGCAACAAAAACAAACAGGGCTAACCCGCACCACAAAATATAACAAACCGTTCCAGCCAATAACCGTCAAGAAGGATTTGGGGGTTGGGTTTGTGGGTTGGAGTGTGGATGAGGAGGTCCGTTTTGTTTGACAATACTTCGAACATCAACAAGAAGTGACGTCACCCGACATCGCTTAGAGCACCTTTAATTCTCAATACAACACCACACATTAAGAGTCATGGAGGTGTAAACTTTAGAACAGGATGATTGGTGGAAATTACTTATTTTGTTTAAAGGTCATATTTTAGCACTACCCTTCAGAAGCTACATCCTTATATACACTGGCGTAGGAACCGGGGGGACGGGGGGGACGGGGGGGACGTGTCTCCCCCAATATTGGAGACAGTTGCATTTGTCCCACCCAAAAATGACACCGCGGAAGACAAAAATATTTGCCAACTCTCACGCATTGGCCGTGAGACACACGTATTTGATTGGTTTCCCTATCAAATGTCGAGAGGCGAGCGCATTATTGTAGCGCGAAAGTAAGTAAGTAAGTAAGTAAATTTTATTTATAAAGCACATTTAACCATAGCGAAGCTATCCAAAGTGCTGAACAAAGTAATGTAAAATAAAAAATAAAAACAGAGGCATAACATCAAACAAAAATAAAACATTGAAACAGGATATTAAGTATCAAACGCCAGGCAATAAAAATATGTTTTCAATTTTGATTTAAAAGTACAAATGGAAGGTGCAAGGCGGATGTCCAGAGGCAATTGATTCCATAGACGGGGGGCGGCAACTGAGAAAGCTCTGTCTCCCTTAGTTTTTAAACGGGAGCGGGGAATTGATAATAGCGCCTTGTCTGCAGATCTTAATCTGGATGGTGGCAGAGGAGTAAGAAGATCAGTAATATAAAATGGAGCATGATTATTAAGAGCTTTAAAAACAAACAACAAGATTTTAAACTGAATTCTAAAATGGATCGGGAGCCAATGAAGGGACGCTAAAATTGGGGTGACATGATCAAATTTCTTTGTCCCGGTAAGCAGCCTTGCAGCTGCATTTTGTACCAACTGGAGTCGAGCAAGAGATGACTGAGGAAGACCCAGATACAAAGAATTACAATAATCTAAGCGTGAGGTAATAAAAGCATGAATAACCTTCTCCAAGTCTTGTGCTGACAGAAACGATTTAATATTTGAGATAATCCGCAATTGATAAAAACTATTCCTAACAACAGAATTAATTTGTTTAGTTAAGCACAATTCTGAGTCCATGATGATGCCAAGGTTCCTAACCTGGGAGGAAACAGAGGGGAAATGATTGCTTAGCTCCATAATAGTACTGCTCCTCAATTTTGGGGAACCAAAAACAATTGTTTCTGTTTTGTCCTCGTTAATTTGGAGAAGTTAAGCGCTAACCACTTCTTAAAGTCCCCAATGCATTCCAACAAAGAATGAATTGAATCACCAGCTTTCAACGGCAGGTACAGCTGTGAGTCGTCTGCATAAAAATGAAATTATATATTGTGTTTCCGAATAATATCACCCAATGGACGCATATACAAATTAAAAAGAAGGGGACCCAAAATAGAGCCCTGCGGAACTCCACTAATAATAGGAGCAGAAGATGAAGAAAATGTACCCATCTCCACTGAAAAAGACCTGTTTTCAAGATAAGATCTAAACCACTGTAAGGCTGTACCCTTGATACCGAAGAAATGCTCCAAACGCCAAATAAGAATACTATGGTCTACAGTATCGAAGGCAGCCGTAAGATCAAGTAGGATCAAAACGGCATTTTTACCGGCGTCAACTGCGAGTAGAATGTCATTGAACACTTTTAGCAATGCAGACTCTGTACTATGATGGGCAGTGAAACCGGATTGAAAAGGTTCTAGTAAGTTTGCAGCATTTAAAAACGAGTGCAGTTGAGACAGGACAACTTTTTCTAAAAGTTTTGACAAAAATGATAACTTAGAGACAGGCCGAAAATTATTAAAGCAACCCTCATCCAAACCTTGTTTCTTAAGCAAAGGCTGAACAACCGCATGCTTGAAACTATTCGGAACTATCCCAGTGTCCAAAGACGAATTAATCAACGCTTGGACACTGGGGCCAATTATGGGAAAAGCCGCTTTTAAAATATCAGTAGGTATTAAATCAATTGTGGAGGTAGTTGTTTTCATCTTGTTAACCACTTCACAGAGTTCCATTAAAGAGACATGCGCAAAATTATAAAAGAAAAACGGACTTAACAGCGAGTTTGAAGACTGATCTGAAAACTGTAAAGTGAAAGATGAACGAATAGCTAACACTTTATTAGCAAAAAACGTTAAAAATGTCTCACAACGTTCAGCCGAGGGTTCCCTGCGATATTGACACCTTGGTCTAATTACAGAGTTTATCGCAGAAAATAAAATCTGCGATAAAAGTACATTAATATAATGGGCGAGCATGAATCTCTCTGTGCACGCGCGGAATATGATGTGCCGAGCGCGAATCTCCCGCGCGCGCTCTAGGATACACTTCTCTTGTAAGAAGTCTCTCTCTGGGCTCACTCAGAGAATATGCCTGCACTTAAAACGTGTTCAGTGCAATCGCGAATCTCTCCTCTTCCCCAGCTAACAATTTTAGGTTATAAGAACGTTTTCATAACGTTCCCATTATAAAACGTCCCCCAAGTTATAAAAATGTTATTTCTGAATGTTTTAGGGAATTTCAAAACGTCCAACGTTATTTCCTGGTTATAATAGCGTTAGAACGTTCAATTCTCCCGTTATATAAACGTTGTATTAACATTATTTCCTGGTTATAATAACGTTAGAACGTTCAATTCTCCCTTTATATAAACGTTGTATTAACGTTCTTGCTTGGTTATAAGAACGTTATTCAAACGTTCAATTCTCCCATTAGGCTATATAAATGTTTTCTTAATGTTTTTCTAAGATAATGAAAAACGTTTCATTCACTTATTAAAACCTTTCTTAATGTTTTTTTTTTATATAACAAGGTAACCTATATAATAGGCATATGAAGAACCTAAAACAAGAACTTTCAGATTTTAAAATTAAGACAAAAATATATATAGAAAGATAATTTTAAAAAAGACACACAAATCATGTCTATAATATGTGTAATGTAGTCCACTGAAGTCGAGTTGAATTGAACCCAAGTAGTTTATTCCAATAAACCGATTTGGGTTGAAGTGACAATATGATGCAGAAAATATAATGCAGAAAAAATTAGATGCAGATATCTAAATCAGAGAATTCATAGGTTTGTCGATTGGCGGGTGGATTATTTATTTTCAACAGCGGATTTGGATGACTCAAAGTGCACCAGATTAATGAATTTATCTTTAAAATGTAAAAAATTTTCTTCCGGGGGTGCATGTACCCGACCCCCCTAGAGGTACTGGGCTACATCCACAAAAATACTGTGGGAATAACAGCCTATGGTCTGTGAAAAATAAAATTCTAATTATCTCATAAATACGTACATGATCAGGATTTCATGTCTTCCTCCTCGTTTTGAGCCAAGATAAACCCCTCCGTATTCTCATTGGGGACTGAGCCTCCCTAAAATTAAAATCCTAAAATCACCCCTGGTCCCCCCCAATGTTAAACTCATTCCTACGCCCCTGCTTATATATTTCCCAGAAGACAAAATAAGAACAATTTACCCCTGTGCTGTGCAAATGTTTACACCCCCTGGTTTTAAATGCATTGTGTTTCCTTCAGCATCAGTGAATGTTTTCACCATTTGTAATAATTGTATATCCCCTCAGTGTGAAAATATGGATCTCAAAAATTATAGTCACTGTTGGAAAGGGTTCAAATTTGCAGAAGGTGCTGGAAAACCAAAGAATGTGCAGGAGCTTGAGGATTCTTCTGAAGAACTGTGGGCAGAACAGAACTGCTCAGGACAAACATGGGACTTATCAAAACAGCCGTGGATCATCCAGGCAATGACACTCAATACTGAGAATCAATTAAGTGCATGTAAACCTTTGAACTGCTTAATTTGTGTAAATGCAAATATTATTATGTGTCATGGACTATATGTAAACATATGTTATGTAATAAAACATATTCAATAAAATGCTAAATAAAAATCAACATGCAATTTACAATCTCTTTTGTTTATTTATTTTCTAAAAATCAACATGCAACATGCTTTTATTTATTTATTTTCTAAATGAATATTTTACAGATTTTGCAAGGTGTATGTAATTTAAGACTTAAACTAGCCAACTATACAACACTATGCTGAAAAATATTTTAGAGCTATAAGCATAACTGAGCAAAACTAATCCATATTTTACTAAAAATAGTTCCATATTTTTTAACGTTTTTATTTTATTGATTTCCATGAGCTGTGTTTCTCAAAAGCATCCCAAGTAGATTGTACAGAATAATGGTTTATATGATCTACTTAGGCTTACAATGCTTTTGTGAAACACACCAATGGCTGGTCACGCATATTAGTTATTCACAGCAAATGACACATGCATGTTTAAAGGGGGGTTGAAATACTCAGTTTCAATCAATCTCATGTTAATCTTGAGTACCTATAGAGTAGTATTGCATCCTTCATATCTCCAAAAAGTCTTTAGTTTTATTATATTTATAAAAGAAAGATAGGCTGTACCGAGTCTTTCCGGAAAAACCCGAGCGGGTGGAGGCGTGCCGTGTGGGCGGGAGCGCGCGAAGCTTTTGCGTGTGTTGTAAACAGACAGACTCGTGGTTTATGAGGACATGATTTAGTTTTACAATAAACAAACTGACACCTACAGTGGCCAGCTAAACAACTGTATTTAAACACACAAACACACATCGCATGCTCCATCGATACATTAACTGTACGTGATCATGTTGTTTACTTGCTGTGCTTAGCTTAAACGCAGATAGTTAACAACACACAGACATTTGAAGCAGTTTTACTCACCGCCTGCGGTTCCGTGAACCTTTATCTTTGGGACTGCTCCATCTTTAAGTATTAGGCGATCTGCAAATCGTCGAACTGTGCCTTGTTTATAAAACTATTAGCAGCTACCGCCGAAATGAAGGGAATAAATGAACACTTGGCAACTCCGTTGCTGCTCTGGAAAAACAAAATCCATCCACAGGTCCCTTAACTCTGGGTTCTTTGGAAATTTGTGCAGTGTTGTCTTGCCCTGGCAACCAAAAACACACTTTTTGGTGCCATTTTTTTGATTGCAGCGCAGCAGAGCCCAGCGCTCTGATGGACGCTCTCGTACGCTCTAGGCTACAGCTGCGCGCGCCCTTCCGGGAGAAGTGCTCTTAAGACCCGTATAAGGAAATTCCGCCCACTCTGACGTCACGTAGTCCCGTATTCGAAAAAAACTTTCCGAAACTTGTGACAAACCGGAAGGAGTATTTTTGGAACAGAAATACTCCATCAAACTTACAACTTCATTTTTGAAACTTTGTCCATGTTTACCATGGTAATCCAACTCTTTAACAGTGTAAAAAACTCACTATGCATGAAACAGCATTTCACCCCTCCTTTAATGTTTGAAACATGGGATATAGTCTAAATCAATAGGTATACTTATTATTGGCTCATGAATGAAAACAAAGATTTTTTGAACTGACACGTAAATCACCAAAACAATTCAGAAATCAATTTGCTTATTGTTAACATATTATTTTGAATATTCCATCCCATGAGTGAAAAGACTAGTTATATTTATCAAAATAAAATCAGTCAACAATGTCTACCAATTTGTATTTTTAACATAGGGAGATATGGTAAAGAAAAAAAAGAGATTACAAAAAATGAATCAAACAGAGATTGCAGGGAGAATCCCTAAAATGATTCTTAGTGTAAATAGTCTAAAAGGATATCAGGACACACATCATATAAATGAGTAAAACGTACTCGGTTACTAACGTAACCTCGGTTCTCTCTAGAGAGGGAACGAGTACTGCGTAATATCTTACGCTATGGGGAAACACTCTTTCCTCGAGATATTGAAGCCAAAAATTATCCTTAATTTTTTTAATCATGCAAAACGCTTTTGCAGCAGCAAGCAGACAAGGGCGAAACAGCTCGCGCGCCCATTGGCTGCCTCGCTGGAAAAGCTGCAGCCTATCGAGTGAAGGCACTGCGTGACGTAATGACGAATGAAGACGCTTCGCGCTCATTTCGTCATGTCCCGCCAGTATAGGCGTGGTCTCGCCCTGTAAATACCCCTCGATAGCTGTATTTCTCTGATTTTGTACACCGAAGCGAACCAGAGCATAGTTCAAGCACGGCAAGATACGCAGTACTCGTTCCCTCTCTAGAGAGAACCGAGGTTACGTTAGTAACCGAGTACGTTCTCTTACGAGAGTATCTCTCGTACTGCGTAATATCTTACGCTATGGGGACCCCATACAAAACGCCGTGCGGACAGGGATCCAACACCAGAGTCCCGGGGCCAAGCCCGGGGCACATCTAGTGCATAATCACCATAACTCACATAGAGTAGAGGAGGAGAGGCTAGAAGCATCACTCCTTCATAAAAGTCCCGTAGGGGTACCGACCCGTAAGGGCAACATAGCCGCATTGGCGGCCGATAAGCCCGAAGTTCAGACCGCCAAAAGCTTAGCTTGTAAGGCGGGCACCTCCAGGTTATAGTACTTGATAAATGTCGACGGCGAGGCCCAGCCCGCAGCCGTACAGATATCCTGCAGGGAGACCCCGCTATACCATGCCCACGACGAGGCCACGCCTCTTGTGGAGTGCGCTTTGACACCCAATGGGCACCGCAGGCACTTGGAAGTGTAAGCCAGCGCTATGGCATCCACTATCCATCTGGATAGGCTCTGTTTTGAGGCGGCGAGTCCCTTAGAACGGCCGCCAAACAAAACGAAAAGCTGCTCGGTCTGCCTGAACTCAGGCGAGCGGGACACATAAGCCCTTAACGCCCTGACAGGGCAAAGGAGACTCGCGTCCCTCTCCTCATCGAGAACCGGAAGGGCTGACAGGGAAATTACCTGGGCCCTAAACGGTGTATTGAGGGATTTCGGCACGTAGCCGTGCCTCGGTTTGAGTACGACCTTTGAGTCGTTAGGCCCAAACTCCAGACAAGACGCGCTTACAGAAAGCGCCTGTAAGTCCCCTACACGCTTCACTGAAGCGAGAGCCAATAGAAACACCGTCTTAAGGGACAGGTGCTTCATGTCCGACAGCTGGATCGGCTCAAACGGGGCGCCTTTCATGGCCTCCAAGACCGTGGAAAGGTCCCAAGCCGGGACTGAAGGGGGCCTGGGAGGGTTTAACCTCCTCGTAGGAAACGCACGACTAAGTCGTTTTTCCCCAGTGACTGGCCAGACACCGGTTTAGCAAACGGTGCTATGGCCGCCACGTAAACTTTGAGCGTGGATGGGGTCCTTCCCTTATCCATCAGCTCCTGAAGGAAGGCAAGCACTTCCTTAACCCCGCAGTCCACAGGTGAAAAGCCACGGGCTCGACACCAAGTAGAGAACACCGACCATTTCGAGGCATAGAGCCGTCTGGTAGACGGAGCTCTAGCCTGCGCGATCGTGTTTAGCACTCCTTCCGGGAGGCTAGCGGGTACCCGTTGATGGCCCACACAGTTCCGGGCGAGGATGCCAAATCGAGCCCTCCGCCTGAGAGAGGAGATCTCTCCTCAACGGTACAGGCCACGGGGCAGTGCTGGCCATCCGCATCAGGACCGGAAACCAAGCCTGGTTCGTCCAGAGCGGAGCTACAAGCAGCACTGGGCATCCATTTTCCCTGATCCGTTCCAACACCTGAGGCAGGAGCGAGACAGGGGGAAAAGCATACAGGGGACCGCTGGGTCAAGCATGGGCCAGCGCGTCCCTGCTTTTCGAGAAGAATACTGGGCAGTGAGCGTTCTCGCGGGACGCGAACAGGTCCACCTGCGCTCTGCCAAACGTTTCCCACAGCAGCTGGACCGTCTGCGGATGCAGCGACCATTCTCCTGTCGGGACGTTGTCTCTGGACAGCTTGTCTGGACCCGTATTCAGGTGCCCAGGCACGTGCGCCGCTTTCAGAGAAAGGAGGTTGCGCTGGGCCCAGACCAAGAGGGGTTCCGCCAGCCTGCAAAGGCGTGTGGACCCGATGCCGCCCTGGCGATTTATGTACGCCACCACTGACATGTTGTCCGACCGGACCAATACGTGGTGGCCTATTATCTGGGGACAGAAGCGCCTTAGCGCTTTGTCGACTGCCATTAATTCCAAGCAGTTTATGTGAAGGAGCTTCTCCCGTACTGACCATAGGCCAGCTAGTGGTCTGCCCTCGAGCAGCGCTCCCCGCCCCGATGTGGAGGCGTCCGTAGACACCACCTTCACACCCGAGGCGATCCCCAGACTCACACCTGACTGATACCAGCCGGTCACTTTCCTCGGTTTCAGAGCTGAAACGCACTGAAGGTCGACCCTGAGGCGAAATAGACCCGCGGTCCACGCCCTGGGGGAACTCGTGCTTTTAGCCATAGCTGCAGTGGGCGCATGCGGAGCAGGCCCAACTGGAGTACGGAGGCTGCTGAGGCAATCAGACCCAGCATTTTCTGAAACCTTCTGAGCGGGACTATAGAGCCGTGGCGGAAGGATCTCGCGACGTGCTGAATATTTAATCCGCGCTCCGGTGACAGGCGTGCTGTCATGGATAGCGAGTCCAACACTGTTCCCAGAAGGAAATTCTCCGACTGGGGAGCAGTGAGCTTTTCGCCCAATTGACTGTAAGGCCCAGCTCCTCGAGATGCTCGAGTAATGCGGCCCTGTGTTCTATGAGCTCCGTTCGTGAACGAGCTAGAATCAGCCAATCGTCCAAGTAGTTCAAAACTCGCATGCCCCGAAGTCTCAGGGGGGGCGAGGGCCGCGTCCATGCACTACGTGAACGTACGGGGTGCTACTGACAGGCCGAACGGCAGGACTGTGTATTGATATGCCTGGCCCTCGAAGGCGAATCTCAAGAATCGCCTTTGATGGGACGCTATTTGTATTTGAAAATAGACGTCTTTCAGATCTATTGACATGAACCAGTCTCCTTGGCGCACTTGCGCGAGGATTTTCCTGGTCGTAAGCATTCTGAACTGGCGCTTCCCGAGCGTTCTGTTCAGCAGTCGCAGATCTAGAATGGGTCTGAGCCCACCATCTTTTTCGGTACCAGAAAATATCTGCTGTATAAGCCCCCTTCGCCCTGAGATAGAGGTTCTATAGCCCCTTTTTCTCAGTAGTTTCGCTATCTCGGCTCGAAGTAGATGAAACACTTCGCTATACACCGTAGTTTCGACTCGCGCCGTATAACGGCGGGGGCGTCGAGCGAACTGTAGCGAACAGCCTCTCGTTATAGTGTTCAACACCCATTCTGATACCCCGGGAAGCCTTAACCACGCATCTGCGTGAATAGCTAGGGGTAGAATGAAATCTGGGCTCTGGCCGCGGCAGGACGGCGGCTCGAGAGCCCCTGTGTACTGGGAACACAGCACCGTGTTTACAGCGTTCGAGGCGGGGGGCGCGCTGATCACAGCGGGCAGCCTGGCCGCGCTCAGCTTCTCTATGGCGGGACGCGCAGAGAAAGCGAGCGGGGCGAATCCTGTGGGATTCGGCGCGTGTGAGGGAATGTGGGCACATTTACTAAATGCGGCACATTTTCTACACTGAGAATACTGTCAGCTCGCGCGACTAAATCACTGCTGTGTATACAGCGTGCGAGGCGCGCGCTGATCAAAGCCGGCAGCCTGGCCGCGCTCAGCTTCTCTGTGACGGGTTGTGCAGAGAAGACGAGCGGGGGTGAATCCCGTGAGATTCGGAGTGTCTGTGAGAAATGCGGGCGCGAGACAGCGGGCACATTTTCTGCACGGAGAATGCTCGGCTCGCGCCGACTGAATCAACGCTGTGTTCACAGCGTGCGAGGTGCGCGCTAATCACAGCGGGCAGCCTGGCCGCGCTCAGCTTCTCTGTGACGGGTTGTGCATAGAAAGCGAGCGGGGGTGAATCCCGTGGGATTCGGGCGTGTCAGTGAGGAAATGCGGAACAGCGGGCACATTTACTGCACTGAGAACACTGTCGGCTCGCGCCGACTAAATGTGTGTTAGTTTCGTTTTTACAGAAACCAAGGGACACGCATCGTGTAGTGTAAGCGGGCATTGTATGGGCGCGTTCACCACATTTTCTGCACAACCAACATGAGTTGGTTTTATTTGTGCTAGCCCTGCACCGTGGCGGGCTGTGTCTGGGTGTGGGAATGGGCACTGGGACGTGGGCATTCTTACAACACTCGTAACACCATCGGCCGTGGCCGGAACACCAGAAAATGCACTCTTTATTGGATTTATCTGGGTAGCCATAGAAACGGCTTTTGTGCGCAGGCAAGCGGGCTGAGACACCGGCTGCTTCACTGCGAAATACACTGGGACAGTCACAACGCATGGAACTGAACGAGCGAGAAGTTTTGGTGGAAATCCGGCCGCAGCGGGATCTGAACACCGTCACTCTAGAGAGACTAGGAAGGCCTTGAGACCTCGGGCTTTACCTCAATCCTCGGCCGGGGCCCGCGCTGAGGGGGGCGGCGTCCAGCAGAGCGAGAGCGCGGTGTTTGATCTCGGGCCTGGCGGCGCTGCTAGTTAGCCGAAACGGCGGCCTTTGTGCGCAGGCAAGCGGGCTGTGGAACCAGCTTGCTCACTGCGAAATACACTGGAACAGTCACATTGCTTGGAACTGAACGAGCGAGAAGTTTTGGTGAAAATCCGGCCGCAGCGGGAACTGAACACCGTCCCTTTCCTAGAGAGACTAGGAAGGCCTTGAGACCTCGGGCTCTATCTCAATCCTCGGCCGGGGCCCGCGCTGAGGGGGGCGGCGTCCAGCAGAGCGAGAACGTCGAGGAACACGGAGCGCTCAGCTTCCGTCATCTCGGATAGCGTTAGCCACAAATGTATCTCACCATTCAGGCCGATGTAATCCACGGCTTGAGAGAGCGGACGCATCGGCTCAGTTTCAATGCCGTCTCCGGTAGTTTGTCGAGCTCAAGTGCGGACGCGGCGGCAGACGGCGGCCGCTGTCCGTCTGGGAGCGACTCGAGCGAAGCCGGCGAAGCTGGCGGGCGAACCGGCGAGCTTTGGCGGGCTGGAAATAGCTCGGGAGCGCGCAGGGCGCGGCGCTTCTTGCGGCGCGGCATCACGGCGGGCTGGGATGCGGGCTCGGAGAACGACGCCAGGCGAGTCCGCAGAGTCACCATAGGCAAGCGTTTACAATGATAGCATCCGCCGTCAGCGAGCGCGGTGGCCGCGTGATCCTCACCCAGGCAGGACACGCAGATGACGTGGCGGTCCTCGTCGCTGAGTGGGGCTCGGCAAGAACCACAGGAAAGCATCTTTAAAAAGACGCAGCTCTTTTAGAACAGTAGAAATGGGTGTTGCGTCACGTAAGCAAACACACACACACACTTAGCAGAGTAAAAGGATATAGTACGCCGGAAAGCGCAGCAGGTACGGCAGTTGAAGGCGGCTGGGCCAGCGACTTCAGAAGATGGCACGTCCCGCTGAGAAGGCTACAAGTCAACGGCGCGGCTTCTCACTCTGGATCCCGCGATGCATGAGCTTCGCGTGAAGAATGAAAAATCAGAGAAATACAGCTATCGAGGGGTATTTACAGGGCGAGACCACGCCTATACTGGCGGGACATGACGAAATGAGCGCGAAGCGTCTTCATTCGTCATTACGTCACGCAGTGCCTTCACTCGATAGGCTGCAGCTTTTCCAGCGAGGCAGCCAATGGGCGCGCGAGCTGTTTCGCCCTTGTCTGCTTGCTGCTGCAAAAGCGTTTTGCATGATTAAAAAAATTAAGGATAATTTTTGGCTTCAATATCTCGAGGAAAGAGTGTTTCCCCATAGCGTAAGATATTACGCAGTACGAGAGATACTCTCGTAAGAGAACCATCAATGAAGCACACAGACTTGGAGCCCTGGACACCTGCACTTGGAAAACTGGGAGCTGCTCACCTATGAAGAGTCAATGTAAAGTATAGCGTGTGATTTGTGATCAATTGTAAACATGAACTATGTCAGATATGCATGAACAATATAAATGAGTCTCTTTTTTTAAATTCCATAAATCACCTTTGCTACTGTCAGACCACATAAATGGGCCCATGGATATGGAAGTGCTGTCATGGAAGTCCACAGATCTGCCCTCTCTCACACCTTGTTCAGAGTCACAGCGCTAAAAGTAACAAAGACCGGACATTTAGGCGGTATGTCAATTTATGTCATCAAATAATTATCTTCTTAGTCACAAAACACAAAAATCAACGACAGAAGACAACCACAAGTATCCATTACGTGTGTATGAACTGTTAATTAGTTTTAAGGGACTGTGCTGATTGTGTTGTTCTAATTTGTGATCACCAGGGGGCACAAAGCCCGAGATCGGTCCTCCACAACAATTATTAGGCACGCTCTCACATACATATGGCACATGTGTGATGTTTCTCTTGAACGCACACACAAGATGTATAGAACTAAGGTGCCGTCCTTCTTCTGGGCGGGCCAAAACTAAACTATCAATCACATATCAATATCATATCTGGCACACCTTAAAGTCCCCCTGTAGTCAATAATTGTATCCCTTAAAACTCATCTTTGATCACCCAAATTACATATTTAAAAAAATATTCATGCATTAAAATAGCTGTGGTTTACCCTGACACGTAGGCGGCCGAGCCACCATGCATGAGCTGGGACTTTGGATTTGAGCCAGGGCTGAAGGGGGCACATACGCAGTAGCTCTACTCCCTTGCCTCATTTAGTATACACGGTTCTATGGATATGCAAATTAGCCCTGCCTCCACTCACACCAGCTCAGAGATCCCCTCATTGAGGATCACACGTTGCTAGATTGGTTACAAGGTAGTTTGTGACATCAGAAACACAAAAGATTCCAAACCTCATTTTTGAGACTGTCTTTGGTTCACTGCAGTTTTAAGGAGAAAATACTCAGCAACGGTGTTGACTTATACATTTGCACATGGTTTGTCTTAAAGCATATTAAAAACACCACATAGACATATATAAACAACATTAAAAACTTGATTTTCACCACAGGGGAACTTAGAGAAAACTTTTCACTACTCCCATAAATAAAATAAAAAATAAAAACGAACTCTGTTACTACCTTGGTTGCCTGAGAGATAAGGGAACGAGTATTGCGTAGCTATACACAAGCACAGTGCAGGCTGTCTAAGCGCGCTAATTGGCTGGGATGCGGCAACTGCACGAACCTATGGTGAAGCAGTGAGGACACGTGAACCTTTCAGGCCACTTCCCAGTGCGGCCGACGCATACAAAGAGCGGTTCCGACTGCCTGAACGGGGCAGAATGCTCTATCCAAAAGAAACGTATGAGGGTGGAGAAACCATTCCTCGGAGGGAACGTTGTCTCGAGATAGCGTATCTGCATCCTGGTTCAGTATGCCCGGTACATGCGCAGCTCTGAGAGAGTGCAGGTTGGCATTAGCTCATAAGAGGAGCTTTTTGGCCATGGTGTACAGGTTGTATGACCTGAGACCGCCCTGGCGATTTATATATGACACCACTGCCATGTTGTCCATCTGGACCAAGACATGGTGTCCTGCTTGATGGGGGAGAAAGGTTTTTAGGGCCAGAAAAAAAAAAAGGTTCTCATTTCGAGGCAGTTGATATGTAGGCTCTTCTCTGAGCTTGACCAGAGGCCAGAGTCAGGCCTGCCCCCCAACCCAAGTTAGAGGCGTCTGTTGAAATCACCTTCCTCCTTTGAGACCAGACCCATGCTTACACCAGACTGGTTCCACTTGGTGTCTGTCCAAGGGGCCAGGGCTTTGATACAGCTGTGGTTTACCCTGACACGTAGGCGGCCGAGCCACCATGCATGAGCTGCGACTTTGGATTTGAGCCAGGGCTGAAGGGGGCACATACGCAGTAGGCCTAGCTGGAGTACTGACGATGCAGAGGCCATAAGGCCCAGTGCCCTTTGAAACGTTCCGAGGGGTGTGAGGGACCCCACCTTGGTAAATGGTAAAATTCACTAGCTGTTGAATAGAGAGAGTGTGGCTTGACCCAAGCTCTCATCTGAACAGAGTCGATAACTGTTGCCAGGTACGTTATACGCTGGCTGAGGGACAGTACACTCTTGGAGAAGTTTATCCTGAGCCCAAGGCGTTCTAGATGGCAGAGGAGCTGTGTTTTCTGAGTCTATGACTCTGCCTTTGACTGGGCCAGGATGAGCCAGTCATCGAGGTAGTTCAGAATGCCCATTCCCCGCTGTCTCAGGGGGGATAGAGCCCCATCCATGCATTTCGTAAACGTACAGGGGTGCCAATGACAGTCCGAATGGCAGAACTGTGTTTTGATTGGGCGAATTGATCGAAGGCGAATCTCAAGAATGGCCTGTGATATGGAGCTATTTGGATGTGAAAGTAAGCATCTTTCAGATCCACTGAGAAGAACCAATCCCTCGGGTGAATTTACGCGAGGATTTTGTTGTCGTCAGCAAACAGAAGTCAAATATGTTAATATAAAAATATATTTTAAAAATACAGAAACCAATCAAATCAAATGCGCCTTTATTTATATAGCGCTTTTTACAATACAGATTGTATCAAAGCCGCTTCATAGTGATAACATAAAAATAATGCAACAAAATGATTTAACCCTGTTGTACTCTACTATGGAAAATGCTGTGCCTTTTCAACAACTCCATTTGTGAAACATTATGTTGCTACAGGATTTGTAAACTCACCACTGAGCAGGAACTGTCTGACAGAAGGCAAAGGTGAATAGCGCAGTGCAGGTAAACCTTTGTGAAGTATGTAGTGAACATAAACATGCTGAAGGAGAAACGACTGGATGTGGAAATACCATTCTGCAGAAGCTCCACTGCGTCATTTGGACTGGGACACCTGGGCATATTGAAAATATATACCAAATGCACCAAGTTGAATGTATTTATTAAAAAAATTATATTAAAATAACACATGGCTTACATGCCAACGATGAGGTCCCAGCGGACAGAGTAATGAGGATCATTCACAGGTGTAGCCCAACATTTGTCAATCACTGAGGCAAACTAATGGCTGTCAACTCCATCAACACAAACTTCCACAAAAACATTCTTGTCCAGCTCCGCGTTCACACTACCAGTGAGGGGATGGGTGAATTCAGCATCCTGATAGGGAATCATCCTGACCTGATATGTCCCTTGACCAGCAGGAAGGGTCCTGTGCACAATGCTGTTGAAAATTAAATAAATAATTTTAAAGCAATTTATAGACTCTTGGTTTTATGCATGTATTTAGAATTTATGTATTTTTAATATGTGAGTCCCACCTCTCCAGAGGGTTGATGTCCATGGAGAGTGATTGGGTTTGTGAGTACACACAGCTGAAGTGGATCCTCAGATTGTTTCCCCTCCTGATGATATGCCCAGATCCAGAATCCCCCAAAATAAAGTTATCATAGATGAAGTGGGTGCCATTGGCCTGTTGGGACATATTGTTTGAATATTTGTACTTGAAATAATGTATATATATATATATATATATATATATATATATATATATATATATATATATATATATATATATATATATATATATATATATATATATATATATATAAATTTGTTGTACTTTTGACCATTTGAGCATGTACAGTATGTAATGATTCCTACCACAAGACTTGTACCACAGATGTGGTCATTGTTGTCAAAATAGAACTCCACTCTGCTATTCCGGACTGTTCCTCTGCAGTTGGGGTCATTGAGGTGTAAGATGTCAGAAGGAAAACCAGCCTCAAAAAGCTGACAGCGAGACAGAGACATGGAGCCAGAGCTGCTTTCACAGGTTTCAATGAAATCTGAGAGAGAGAAAAAATCACGAGAATGTTAGATGTGATCAAAAACAAAAAAATAATCAATGATGAGCATAGACAAAATAAAAACTCTTTGGATTTAAAAATACAAATGCTTAAAAGTGAAAATAATGGTTAGGAATGGTATGAAGAATCATTTTCACACATGAAGTGGCACCTCTGAGTCCAGAGCGTAAATTAATTGAAAGTATTTGGGATGTGCTGGAGGAGACTTTACAGAGTGTTTAACTCTTGTACTCCCAATTTTCAATACAAGATCTTTACCAAAAATGAATGCACCACCTGATGGAAATAACATTTCCATCAAGAGATGCATACATTTTTGGTCAAGGTCTTGTATGTAGGAATCTTGTTTGAAGGAAGACACATTTGTATGTAGGAAACAACAAGACGTGCATACATTTCTGGTAAAAAATCATGTAGTGACAAGATTCAAGCACTCCGTATAGTCTCCTCCAGCACATCCCGAAGACTTTCAATGAATTTAAGCTCTGGACTCAGAGGTGCCAATTCATGTGTGAAAATGATTCTTCATGCTCCCTCACAACCATTCTTTCACAATTTGAGCCTGATGAATCTTGACATCGTCATCCTGGAATATGACCATGATGTGTCTTCCCAGTTCCCACATGGTTGTTTAACCCTTGTGCATCCTTGTGGACATTTTTGGCTTTTTCAGTTTTGTTTTTTTTGATAACTTTGTCTGTGCTAACTGCATAAAATTTGCCACAGGTGTGTATTTTTATTGGAATTTTAATATTTCATGCCATTTTCATTAAAAAAAATCTATTTTGCACTAGGTACACAAAATACTCTCTCTTAGCATCGTTTTGCCAAAAATGGCCCCATTGAAACCCATTAAAACTGCCATTTTTAATCCCAGTGCCATTTAACTATAGAATTATGCAAACTTTGTTAAGAGGCTTTCATTATGTTGGCAAGGCTTCAAAATTTTAATTTTTACTATTTTTTATCAGATGGTGCCTTTTTTTCAGGTTTGGCCTATAAAGCAAATACTCGCTTTATTCCTATTTTCTGCTTCGGCATATATAGATTCATATAAATGAAAAGCTACACACTCCACCAATTAGGGTCAGAAAAACTGTTGGCAAACATATAACATGCTAGAAACATAAGAATCACTGCAATAATGATCCAATCATTGACTCTTAAGCATGTGCCTATTTAAATCCTTTTTTGTTTTATTATTGGCTGGCAGCGTATTATTATAAATGAGTCCAACCAAAGGATCCACGCTGAGAACTGTGATGGCTCTCCTTGCAGAAACAGCCATAAACGCCATGTTCCTCTTCACAGCGTTCATCCTCAGTGCAGTTGAGCTCAGAACAGCGTTCTGCTTCACCTTAGATGAGAACCACAGTATTAAATGACCAGGGGCGGCGCTAGGGGTGGGCTAAGGGGGCTGGAGCCCCGAATGTTTTCAGTAAAGCCCCGAATGTCTTTTGTTACCATGCATTGTATGCACCATCACTGAGTTTTCATGGGCATTAAAATAATTTTTATTAGAATTGAATTAATTAAATGTATATCTCTCTCGACTCTCGCATCTACAGCAGGCACGGCGCCAGGATTCCAGGTTTGGATGGGCCAGACCAATTGTGGGTGGGCCTTAAATTAAAAACGTTATCCAGTCACTGTTTAACCTAATATAAAATGACTGACTAATATATCTGCACGTAGGCTATACATAATATAGATTTTAATAGCGTAAAGCTCTTTAAATATTTTGTTGCATTGTTAAAAAGTTTCGGTGCATGGAGTCAGGACGGACCTATCCGCGATCGCTCTCCTTGGTTCTGACCAAAGAAGAGCGCTTTGGAATCTCCATGACGCATCATACCTGGGCAGCGTTTCCCGATAAAAGAAAAAGAGGTGTTCTTTATAAAAGAAGCACTTCAGAAATAGTTGAAATTGCATTTATTAGGACTCATATAGGCAGAGGCGGTGGCGCCGTCCTAGCAACAGCGCTGGTCGCGCTAGCTGCGATAGTCGCACTTTAGCGGGTGGCAGAGACGAAGATGTGTGATGTTGATCTCAGCTCTCCTTCATCTGGTTGCAGCGATGACTCAGATAGGCCTACTGTACGTGCGCGTTTAAGGTACCTAAACAACGACTGTTGCAATATTGTTGTTTACTGGAAATTATTTTCACACTTTCACATGCTGATAAGCGCTGAAGCTCCAATATTTCTGGAGACGAGTTTTGTTTTGTAGAAAGACTTTTTTTTTTTTTTTTTTTTTAAGATTTTTCGTTTTGTATAAATTGTATCTGAATTTGTATCAATGTTTTTCCACAGAATTGTATGTTTATATCTCGCAATTCTGACTTTATAATACGCAATTGGGATATATAAAGGCAGCATTGCATGATATAAAGTCGCAATTGCGTGTTACAAAGTCAGAATTGAATTGTGAGATATAAACTATTCTGGGGTAAAATAAATAAATAAATAAAAGAATCAATTGCACCTTTATTTCACTCAATTCTGACTTTACAACACGCAATCGCGGCTTTATTTCACGCAATTCTGATTTTATATCAGAATTGGGAAAGGGAAAGCCCCCTATACTGCGAACGGCACATAAGGAGTTTCTGGGTGTTTCTCCCTCATTTCTGCTCCAAGGTCTTGATTGTGGCATTTCGTTGAGGTTTAGAATCCAGTATTCCTGTAATTATTGTTTTTTTTTATGAATTTAATAAAGATCTCTGTCTCGTATTATGTTCAAATGGTCAGTGTACATTTGTGTCCATTTGTTTTTCCTTATTTAACCGTAATCGCAAAACGAAAAATGAACGCTGGTTGTTTTTTATTTAAAACGCAAAGTTGAACACCATTTTTTTTTTAAAAAATTTAACTGTACACAAATGCTGCGCAAAAAAATAGGCTAAATATCGACAAAATTTCAGATTTTTGTTTATAACTTTTTGCCCCTTTATTAACATTTAAAATATTCACAAATTAATACAAAAAAATATGGAGATTTAAATGGTTTTCTAAGGCCAAATTAGAACCTGGAAATGATATTTTTCCCGCAGCGCTGAATGAGAAGAGCCATAGAAGAACCACAGCATACAGAAAGGTGATTTAGGGGAGTTATAGGCTAATGATAAAGAAAAAATAATGAGGCATTTTAATTGTTTATTAATAAACTGTTTTCTAAATTAGTGTCGGCTAAAAACATCTCCATCTCCGCTGTAAGGCTGATGCACCATTAGAGAGAAATGCACCTTTCCTACTGATTACATAAGCAGAAGGTATTAACTTTCGATTCGAATTTGTTCGTTTTAAAGTGGACATGTCAAGCTTTAGCCTATAGGCTATACTTTGTTTCAGTTCTCGCGCTCCAGTTCATGGAGATCATGAAACCGCCTGATTGTTTTATTTTATTTTACAAAAGCACAACGTTTTCTTGTTATTGTGAGTTTACACAAATAAAAATAGTTGCGAATAATATATTATTATTTTCTGTATGACCAGAAATTATAGAGTATTTTTTGTTGATAGGAAAACGCAAGTGTTTGTGCCCGCGCCGCGCGCCTCCGTGCCATGCAGTGCGCGCTCACACTCGCGCATTTAGACTATTTTAGCACAAATTATGAGCTTATTGGCGATTTTTTAATAATTCTTGACAAAACATTTTTGAAGAAATGTTTTGGGTGGGCCTGTTGAAAAGTGGGTGGGCCTAGGCCCGTCAGGCCCACCCATAACGCCGTGCCTGATCTACAGTGTCCATCCACATACGCGTTGTCATTCACAAATCACAACCGACAAGAACCGCCCACGCAGGCTAGCTTTTCTGACTGACATGTAAACTGGCCAACCATGGATGAGAAGTTCAGCTTCTGTACGATCCAGCCAATGAAATTAGATATTTTGGATTCAGGCGGTTTGTTGATAGCCTCGTGAGACCATCCTGATCTCGCGAGCTTTCAATGTTTCACTCGCAGATCAGTCTGGATTAGCCTGGTTCAACCAGACTCTCGTACATTTCATTTGTACAGAGAGTCTGGGCTCGCTCCATTGAGAAACGTTTACTTCCTTGTAGGCGGGTTCTCTGTTCAAGTTCAAAACTATTGGATCTGCCCAGAGTCACTCAGGATCTGTCATAGCCAATCGCTAACGTGTGGTCCTGACGTATGTCATGTGTAGCACTAAGAATGTAAAACGGGACAGATATCAGTGCACCCCCCTTTAAATTTCGAACTGTTAATGTTATTGTTAGTTACTTGTATTACTTAATTGCATTGTGTTCAATTTGGTGAGACTCGGAGTCGTCAGCAGGGGGCACCCGGGAGTTGCACAGCGCATAGGTGGCTGACTAGCTAGCAGTGTAGAAGTAGTATTCAGCACGAGATGAAGCGCGAACGTGCAGAGAAATGTGCTCCTTGTTTGAACCATGCTTTTTCTTGTGTTTTATACAGGTAAGCTGACAATAATCTATATACTGGTAAATGCATAACAGTATTGTATACTTATAGAGCCGTAGTTCGTGCCTGAGATGTTAAGAAAAGTGAAGTTTTGACCGTGATTAAGAGTGTCATGCGTGAAATGGCGGACGCGAGTGTTTACAACCCAAAAGGGAAACTACTAACTTTTAACGTGAGCAAAAAAGGAGAAATATAGGCTTAAAAAGATATATAGTCGAGATGTGAGTGCGGGATGAGGGATAATTAACCAAATAGAGGTGTACGAACGTTGATTGTCGTGTGTAGTCACGAGTTTGAGCAGTCTGAGTTAAGACGACACACGTGTCTGATTAGTCTACACATTGACATGTTAACCTCATTTAGCATTACTTTGTCAGCCATTATGTGTAAAAGCGCATTCAGTATGGACTGTTAATAAGAAATCCAGTCAGATTCAGTGGTAGAATGCTTTTATTAATAATTTTCTGAGAACACAGTAACGGGTGATCGGTTAAAATCTAGGTCATTATATAGTCAGTTCATTTGCATATTTCATAGAAGATTAAAAACTGATTGGAAATAATTAAAACAGTGATATGAAAGAGTATTATAAATATATGTGCAGTTATCAATGCTAGAGTAATGTGAATATAGACTAAACTATTGCTGATATTTGAATATCTATTCTAATTCCAAATGCTATTTACATGTTTGTTTGAGTTTGAATGCAGGACTCATAGAGTTTGTGGTACTTTAATGATGTTATTTGTCAGACCTTTCCTTTTATGCCATGTGAGAGCAGGCACAACACATGTTTAGATCTATGTTAATGTGTTTGTTTATAGAACATGTGTTTCTTGATAATTGAGTACATAAAGAGTAGTGTGTCTAGTGATAGGTACCTGCTTAGACATTTGCACTGTCAGACATGTGATTGTTTGTGATAATCTGTTGAAGTATCACCCAAGAGCAGTGTAGAAGTAGTATTCAGCACGAGATGAAGTTCGAACGTGCAGAGAAATGTGCTCCTTGTTTGAACCATGCTTTTTCTTGTGTTTTATACAGATAAATAAATGTGTTGCACCCGGAAGTGACATCGCCTCATTCCTAAAAGTGTAACATATGCGCCGAAACCGGTCGGAAACAAGTCCGAATGATCAGAGGATATGTTTACAATAGGATGTCTGTCAACGAGAGCTGCAGGTTTTGTTCATCTAGGAACAATTATTAATTCGAAATGTATATTTGACACTAAGGACAGTGATGTATTCATTCAACGGTCGAAGCTGGGTCTAATCATTAAAAATACACCGCTGCGGTCGCTTCGGATCTGCCGCAAATGCTGTACAGTGAATGATCTGTCTCTATCTGCAGATGTGTAATAAACAACCATTTTTCATATTATGTCTTATTGTTTCTTAATTATGGTCTTCAAAGTATGTGTTTGTACATTTTTATTAAAAACAAATACAACAGATTTTTATGATTTACAACATGTAAAACTGACACACCAACCATGGTCCTGCACGAGTACACAAAGGGGCTCAAAGTGTCCTATTTAGCTCAAATTCTGAACAGTAAATTTAGTGATTCTTGTGATACTGACATGACTCCTGAGTGCATCTTCAACAACAGTTTAGCAGCCAGGACTCGGGGCTTCCGAACACCAGGCTAAATCGTCCGTCCAAAATGTCACGGTCATCGTGAACGCCGAGCTGCCCAGCACGAACTCCTAACTTTTCTGCCTCCTTCACTTGGTCCTCCATTAGTGCAACAAGAGGGGAGACGACAACAACTATCGGCTTTGCATCCCTATCGTTCGCCTTAGCTACCTCATTCACCACTAGCGGAGTGAGCTGGAAAATCAAACTTTTCCAGAATCCCGTGGGGAGGAGGGCCACAACATCATGGCCAGCAGCAAAACTTAGCAAACATTGTTCTTGCTCCGGCTTTAAATTCTGCATATTCGGCAGTTTTCCAACAACAGACCGAATAGCTTTTCTCACGTCTTTCTCCGCTGCCATTACTGAACTCAAACTGACGCGCGCGATACATCAACGTCATCGTTCTCAGCCACTCCCTCTATTCGCTGATTGGTCCTACAAAAAATTTATTTCTGGAAACCAAAGTCTACGGCACGATCCCAGACGGAGTACTGAAGGAAAATGAAATTGAGCGGAAGTGCGTAGGAGGGCGGAGCCAGGCTATGTCTGGATACTTTCCGTTAAAGAAAATTTGGGAGCAGTTCACCAAACGAACGTCCAATCAGCGTTGGCTTTGAGGCGGGTTGAGGTGTGACGCAACGAGAAGCGCGACAGTTCAGTCTTAAGAACATGGCGGCTTCAGCAGATGAAACTAGCATCAGTGTGGCTATCGAGCAAGTTTTATCGGAATTACAGAGCTAACGAGCCTTTACCTGCAGCAGCAAGAGTAGCCTGGCTTGTGGTTGTGTTTTCGTCGTCGCTCTCATATGCTTCGTTGATCTGATTGGTTGATTTGGCCCGTCTATCACCAACATAGGCCAATCAGCTAACCAGTATTTTCGCCCCTTACCAAAACTACTTCAACGGAAGGTTTCCAGATGGATATGCGGAGCAAATCCATCTGGCGGAGTCAGGTTAGTTTGTTGATAGTAAAATGGAAATATCAAAAAAGGAAGTAAAACACCCCCAGCCAGCACCAAAACAAGATACAACAGCTTCAGCAAGTATCTGTAACTTTTAATCATAGTATTATATTTCTTATTTGGTTTTAAATTGTGTCTGATTTACATTTTGATCGTCAACAGTTATTGCTTGCGCAACACACGCGCACACACACACATTTTTAGAGCGTTAACGTTATATGTTTGGTTAGCATGGCCTGCAGGTGTCGCAACAATTCAATAAAAAAGATAATAAAAAAGTAAACAAAATATTTCGCTAATGGTTTCAAACAAAACATCATGTTTACTGAATGAATTTGCTTGTAAACGATTCACTGACCCCGCCATTCAAAAAACATTTCTTACGGTATTTTTTCTTCTAAATGAATCATCTGTTTTGAACGAATCATTGAATAAACCGACTCACTCATTAAGGCAGTAGCTTGCCGCCATCTAGTGGCAAGTAGGCCTACCAATCTATTTTTTTTTTTCAATATTTCTATCTGTATTCCAAATTTGATATTTGATACATTAGTCTCATACGATTATTTATGCAAATTGTAAGTGCTGTGTAAAATGCAAAATAAGTTTTTTGAAAAGTGCTCCTTCAAAATAAGTAGCCATGTGTCTATAATTATACTTGGCTTTAATTCCGTTGATGAGGGAGGATTGATGTTTCTTTTAAAATAACTTTTACTTTTAATAAGCCAGAAAGATTTACCTTGTAAAAAAATTATAATAATAAAAAAAAACATTTTATTTAAAGTTTATTCCTTGTATCACATATACCCAGGGGGCAAAGGAGGTTTAGCAGATATGGGCTGCTGTAAAAGGTTGTCATAAAAATGAAATCTATGATGTCTGAGGATCACAACCTGGGTGGACAACCCAGCTTTTTGTTCCTTACTCAGGACATATTGAGGATACAAAATCAGTTGAGTTTGCTTCTGTTGCAATTTGTTCAACATTTTTTCATAAAATGACTGGACTATTGGGTGATTCCGGGGAGCAGAATTTGAAGTAGCATTGTTTTGACCCTAATTACAAGTTTCCAGCAGCTTGTTGACCGGGTTGTCCACCCAGGTTGTGATCCTCAGACATTATAGATTTCATTTTTATATGACAACCTTTTACAGCAGCCCATGTCTGATTTACTAAAAAACAGGTGTTTTGTCCCCTGGGTAATACATGGATTTCTCTGGGCTAAGCCCCGGATATCCACTCACCCTAGAACCGCCCCTGTAAATGACAATAGCTGGGTTTTAGCTTGTTTTAGGAATATTTAATAACATGACCCCCTATTTAGCCATTAGTTTCACAGTCCCTTACAGCTGGAATAAATGTAAACTGGGTATTCTAATTATATTCATTTGATAATTCATTTAAGTCCTTGGTTAATGATGGGATTAGCAAGAAATGAAATTTATTAACTTTTGTAAAGTTTTTCAAAAAATGTATTTCACTTAATTTTATTTCAAGTAATGAATATGTTTTTGATTTTGAGTTTGAGTTTTCGATAAAAACCCTGATATACTTGTGTTTGTGACATCTGATATTGTACATATCACTGATTACAGAAAATTGTACATATGACTGATGTCAATACATGACAAAAAAGTCAAAAATATCATTTTAAAAACATAAAAGAATACATTTAAAGAACATAAACTTTGAGTCACCCTGCAAAAGTTTTTTCATTTTTCTTTTGACAAATTTTAATCTCTAATGAAAATACTTTACCACTGGTTTCTGTGACTGGTATTGCCAATGTTGTTGTGTGCATTGTCGGGGTTGTGACTTCTGAAATGGGAAGTGTTTATACATTAATGTTAATAATTTTCAGAATTATAAATAAAGTATATATATATGTATACACATTAAAAAGAACACAATGTCTTTACCTGCACAGTAAGCTGCACAGTATACAGAGGTGGAAAGAGTACTAAAATTTTCTACTCAAGTAAAAGTACTATTACTTCAATAAAATTTTACTTAATTACAAGTAAAAGTACCGGTCTAAAAATCTACTCAAGTAAAAGTAAAAAGTATCTCATTTAAAATGTACTCAGAGTAAAAGTTACTGAGTAACTTTAACAGCGGGGGTGGGGGACTCTCCTTTGAAGGGCTGTAACCTATGAGAGTTTCACATAACCGTCTCAGAAAATATCACAGTTTATATTGTATTGTTAAATTATGGTTATTATTCCCATCAGTTAAAATAACAGTTAAATAATTGAAACATATCTAATCAACTAATTTTAATAATTGATTAGGAATTAGATGAACAACTTATTTATATCATTAATAACTTATTAAAGGATTAGTTCACTTTAAAAAAAAACTTTTGCTGATAATTTACTCACCCTCATGTCATCCAAGATGTCCATGTCTTTCTTTCTTCAGTCGAAAAGAAATTAGGGTTTTTGATGAAAACATTCCAGGATTTTTCTCCAAAATGTAATACACTGGGTGCCAAACGGTTCAAGGTCCAAATAACAGTTTCAGTGCAGCTTCAAATGACTTTAAACGACACCAGACGATGCATAAGGGTCTTATCTTGCGAAACGATCGGTCATTTCTAAAATAAATAAAGAAACTGTAAGTTTTATGCCTTACTCTGTTCCGTAATGCGCGGTCGTGACTTTCCTGTTCGAACTCGTTCATCAAAATGAACGAGTCTTTTTTCGAGTCATTTTGTTTGTTAAATGAACGAAATGACTCGAAAAAAGACTTGTTCATTTTGATGAACGAGTTCGAACAGGAGAGTCACGATCGCGCATTACGGAACAGAGTAAGGCATAAAACTTACAGTTTTTTTTATTTTATTTTAGAAATGACAGATCGTTTCGCAAGATAAGACCCTTATGCATCGTCTGGTGTCGTTTAAAGTCATTTGAAGCTGCACTAAAACTGTTTTGGGTCCCATTGAAGTCCATTATATGGAGAAAAATCCTAGAATGTTTTCATCAAAAACCTTAATTTCTTTTCGACTAAAGAAAGAAAGACATGGACATCTTGGATGACATGGGGGTGAGTAAACTATCAGCAAAAGTTTTTTTTTTAAAAGTAAACTAATCCTTTAATGTTTAAAAACAATTGAGTTCTATGAAATGTTTTTTTATTCAGAATTTTTTTCTTTTTTATGATTTAATACAAATATAGATTTATCAAAAACAGTGGTAATCAAATAAAAGTTTAGCAAAGGTGTTTTATCATTTTAGTTTTTGGCAAAGTGCTGCAAAACAGATGTACTCAAACCATGCACAAACAATATTCCTTATTATTGTCGTTGTTGTTGTTTATTCTGTTAATGTTAATATTATTATGAGAAGTACATTCTATTGTAGGCCTAAAATAGTAATACTGTAGGCCTATATCTGTGATAATTTCTACTAGTAAAACCGAACTTTTATTTTGACGGGTTAAGTCCTGTTTAAGAGTGTATTTGACAATGGTTTTTCCATTCAAATAAAATTACGAAAATGCTTATTAGGCGATGTTCATGGAAATGTTCATGTATCCATGTAGGCTATGGCGTCCCGAACGATTCTTTAATATGACTTTGCAACATGCACTCGTCTCAATGAACGTGACGTCTGCGTCTGCAAAACGTGACGTCTGCGTCTGCCGAACGTCTCGTCTGCGTCTGCCACATCACTCGCTCGTGTGCCGAACGTCTCGTCTGCGTCTGCGGAACGTCTCGTCTGCGTCTGCTGCAGAGGGGTTTCCAGCACATTTCACACATTTATTCATTCTTTGTTATTTTCCCCCACTGATCTTCAGTTGTATTTTATTAGCAATTAAGTGATTTTTACCTTGCTTATATAGGCCTACTAGGCCTAGCTTTTTATTCCAAATAGTAAATATGAATTTACACAAATTATATAACTTGGTATAATATAATTAAGACTGTTAACAGAAGTATATAAAACAGTTACACCTCAAAAGAGAAAGGCGATCACAGTTTATTATTATTAGGCTATTATTATTATTATTATTTAGACTATGTCTTTGCTGGTGCATAAAAGCATAAGATTATTTATAGATAAAGCTATTTTATTTTTTCCCCATCTGTGAATTGATCTGTTCTCAAATCTTTTAATTCTGCCTTTACACTATATTTACCTGCACTAAATAACATGCTACTATCTCGCTGATTCTACACCTTCACTAAGCCGTTGAACAGTGGCGACCTTAAGCATATGGTAGCCCGTTTCAATAACTAATATGGGGCCCTACCCAGTACCCACATAAAACATAATAGAGCAGAAAAGGCAAGGAATCCTGTTGGTTGTATATTTGTATTGTATATTATTTTATTACGTGCACTTTCAGCTTCATGAACAGGCAGCTCAACATATAAATAATCCAACCTTATTTGATTAAAACTATATGTATACAGCGTTTTACGTTGGAATAAGCCTCTCCCTTAAATTACTATTATTTGAAGTTAACATTATACAATATACGTAGACCTACCTACTACACCACAAAACGAGTTAAGGATAAATTATTTAAAATTGGGGAATCCGTTACGGACGTGATCGCTCTGAAAGCGGCACTAAAAGACTGCTTTAAAACTTTCAGAGACCTCGATCAGAAAGCCCAAAGCCTTTCTTTAAAGTGAATTTCGTTTTGTTTTAATTGTATCTTAATTTTAATCAATGTTTCATCAACCAAGAACATTTCAAAACGAAAGAAAACAGACTGCTTTCTGTTTATGTAATCCGTATGAAATGTGCATTTCTCTCTGGCGCGTTCACTGCGAAGATCACGATCAGCATCGTCAACTTCATCTTTGCAGGCGACAATGACACAGAAAACATGTTAATAAACAATTAAATTGTGTCCTTGCTATAGGCCTATTCAACATATTCAAAATCATTACTTTTGCCGGTTCTTTGTGACAACATTTAGGTGCTTTATTGTCAGCGCCATCCTTACATTACATGAACGCGTCACCACAACATCAGCACTGAAAACATGGGGATTTTTTACAATAAATTACAAGCTGCTAGTGACGTTATTTAGTTAATCGCCTGTCGCAAGTGTAAATGCAAAGTTGCAAAGCTGATTATATCATGGTAAAACTGAATTAATTTACAAAATAGTTTTCATTTGTATTTCAGCACTTCGCGAATGGACAGCGACTCTTAAAATAGCACGTATAACGTCTCCGTTCTCGCGCGTTCATGTTAAGTGCATTTTTGGGAAACGCTCGTGGAATTGCAGAGAGCGTTCGTAACCTTGCACGTAGAGAGTGCTCTTAAGAGCGAATATACATCGTTATCGGGAAACCCGGCCCAGGCTATTATAGTCAAACTTGCATGTCTCAGACTATAACTTAGCCTACTTTTTTCTCATACCTGCTAATTTTGTTTAGTTTCCCCAATTAATTCAGATTTGCATCATTTGGCATAATGTTTTTACAATGACAGATTGTAATTGTATTATTTTTCGGATATTAGACATGATGTTTTAATAATAATTAGTAATCATAGTTTTATATAGCCTAGGCCTATATATAAAAATATATTTTTTCAATTATTTTCTTCTATTTAAAGGATATACAGAAACAGTTTTCTAGTTTACCAAAGTGCTGTAGCCTAGGCCTTTTACATTTATAAAAAATTAAAACACAATAACAACCCCAACAATATAAAAATGCAATGGCCTATATCAATTTTGTTTCTTCATAATTCTATCTTTGTGGGGGCATTTGGCCCTCAAAATGTGTGTTAAACAAGAACACACACACATATCCTATATAAAAATCACAGACGCAGACGTCACGTTCATTGAGACGAGTGCATGCTGCAAAGTCATATTAAAGAGCCGATCAGAATGCCGCTGACACACTGCACTGAGCCGTGTTGTACTGTGAATCGCGTGTTAAATGCGTGTTAGAGAAAAAAACAATAAATAACTTCACTGCCACACGTGAATGACGCGTGACGTCTGGACTCGACACTTCACTGCCACGCGTGTTTTGCGTGACGTCTGCGTGACGTCTGCGTCTTAAATTTAATAGAAATGAATAGGAGAATAAAAAAAAAATTAAGACGTTGAGTGAGACGTTCACTGAGACGAGTGTATGTTGCAAAGTTATAATAAAGAGCCGTTCGGAACGCCATAGTAGGCTAGGCTACTCGTATTGTGTGTGAGATGCTGAAAACACCATGAGCGCGTCGCGTACTTGAGTATGTAGTACGTAGACGAAACTGCACAGCTCATTCACACAGAGACACGCAGAACTAGCAGATTATATAGCTGCATAGCAGTCTTTTGTGCTTTAATATTCACAGATCATGTCACGATTTTATTTATTTTACAGCTTTACTTTCGATTTATTCATCTATACATCTACCAGTTTGCGTGTTTTACGTGACATCTGCAAGGCTATTCCCTGACCAGGGCTTCACATACCGGTATGTGTGCGAGTGAGATTTCGACAGCATTTCACGTTCAGCTGGGTCTGCATCTCTGTCTGTCTGTCAGTTGGGTCCGCATCACTGTCTGTCTTGTCCGTCAGCTTCTCCATATTGTTTTGTGATTTTAGCGCGTCTGTTCTCCCCCCCTTCAATCAATCAATGCTGTAGTTTCCGGAGCGCGATGTTCACCCAAAGCTTTTTTTTTTTTTTTACTCAGTAACGGATATGTTTTAAAATGTAGCGAATTACAATACTTCAAGCAAAACATACTTAAGTAAAAGTAAAATTACAGATTTTAAAAACTACTTAAAAAAGTAGAAGTACACAAAAAAACGACCCAATTACAGTAACGCGAGTAAATGTAATTCGTTACTTTCCACCTCTGACAGTATATTGGCCTGACAAACTCATACACATAATAATTCCTGGACAAGCTTTGACTTGTATGGGATGAGAGCTGTAGCCACAGCATTCTTTCTCTGTGGAACCACAGACTTTCCGGGTGACCACTCCATCTTCTAGCTGTGGGTGAGGGCCGTTGAGCCACAGTGGGCTAAAAGTGCCACACATGCCATATTCAAAACATGACTCTGGCATCTGGGCACTCTGACCATTGTAGAACAGCCTGTACCAGCCATTCCAGTTGACATCACTATCACATCTAGAATTGGAGAGATCACCAGTCAAAGTTTTATCTGCTCTCCAAGGCTCATTCAGACTGTTATAACTGTAGCAGGGGTCAACATTCGGTAGACTGGCGACAACAACTGTTAAGGAAAATTAAAGAGAAACTTAATTATTTGATTTCTACTCACACCAAGTTGATAATTGCCACAAAGTCTATAAACAGTATCATTAACTATGAGGTTGAGTTAATCAGAATACACATATTTGTATTTTCTCTAGCAGTGATGTTTTTTATTGTTTTTTTAAACACCACTTTCATGTGTACAGAAGAAATCTTACATGCCTATGAAAAACAACTGCATTTGCATAAGAAAACTAGATCATATACACAAACCAAACTCAATAGTATGCAAACACAGTATTTGTTTGGTGTTAGCTTTAACAAGTTTTAATGTGCACTAATGTTTATTGTGCGTAGGGCGAATTTTACTTGTGCGCTATATGTCACTTTAGTGGCTCCATAATTTGAAATGTAATGTTATACACTTCATAAACAACAATAATTATTGATAACATTTTGTTTAGGATATTTTATACTTAGTTTCATGAATTATTGGGTTTTTCATATATATTTTTTATAATAACCTATAATAGCCTTTTTAAATTGACAAGTTCCTGAAGTTCCATATTGTGACCTTGGAGTGGTGAAAACAACTATTTTAGGAGCAATAAAGAGGTTGCTAAAATTTTATTGAGAAACAAAAATAAAAATTTATTCATCTTAAGCAGGTCTGGAAATGCAGTCTTAAGCGAAGCTCACAATGTACAGTAATTTGTAATTAAGTAAAAGACATAAGAGAATGACTGTACCTGCACAATATGTGGGGGCTGGGATCATTCGATTTAATCTTACAAGTTTGTAGACATAATAATTTCCAGGACAGGCTTTGACTTGGATTGGGTCAGATCTGTAGTAACTGCACAATTCGTAATAAGAGCCGTAGACGTCACGAGTAACAACTCCATCTTCCAGCTGAGGATGAGAGCCATTAAGCCACAGAGAACTAAAACCTCCACATGACATATAACTGAAACACCACTCAGGCATCTGAGCACTCGATCCATTAATGAAGAGACGATACCAGCCATGCCATTCAATACGAGTGTCATCATATCCATATATATGATTATTAACAGTAAGGAAATCATCTGGGCTTCTATTTTGTTCATCAAGAATGGTGTAGTCATAGCATGGGTCATCATCTGTGTTGGTTGCAGTTGCTGAGATCAAACAAAAGAAACAATGACAAAATCAATGAGGGGTTTGACATTCTGGAGCAGTCAAAGCCAGATTAAATCCACGTTCTAAATATTTCAGATTCCAGATACCAAGTCCATGCATATTCCACATGACTGTTACATGCATAAAACACTTGTATCTATTTGAGCATTCTAATTGTCATGATTCCTGCCTTGTGTGGACGTTTGTTATTTCCTGGTCTGTGCCATGTTTTGTTTTGTCCACAACATTTTTTGGTCGGGAAGTTCAGTCTGGACTCGATTCCAGAGTGCGTGCAGTTTGACAACTATGCGTCGCTCAACATACATCACTTACTGCGTTGCTCTGATTGGTTGTAGGTCTATCCAATTGAGTGCAGAGTTTGTTTGTTTTTCCCTGGTTCGGTTTTCCCTGGTTCACACGCCTCATAATCAAAGCCCTATGGAGCAGTATCAGACTCACATTCTGACTAGAATATTGGTATGATGAAGTCAGGCTAATATTTTGTAGTCCTTTGTAGGTTTTCTTGTTTATTAGTCTCCCCAGGTGTTTCTGATTAGCCACGCCCCATTGGTATCTTGTTTAGCTTTGTTTGCCTTTGTATTTAAGCCCTGTGTAGTTCAGTCTTTGCGAGTTCTTAATGTTGTGTTATTGTATGTTGGTTGTTCGATTCCCGTGTCCTGTTTCCCAAGCCTGAGTTTTTCCAGTTTTTAGTTTAGTTAATAAAGTGTGGATCCTGCTTCCTCTTATGATTCAACCACATCGTTACACTAATGATCATAAAAGGGTAATAATACCCAATTTATATCTACTCAACTGGGACTGAAAGAGGCCATATGTAGAATTGAGAAATCTTGCCAATCACAGTGTGGAGAAAGCGGCAGTTAAGAAAGCATCTAATCATATTGTGGATATGTTTGCATCAGCTCTGCAATTCACCGGCATTATGTAAACATGAGGTTATTAAAATCACACTGTTATGGTAGTGTGAAGTTTATTTTGTTTAATATTCATTGTATTTTTTTTTTATTTTTTTTACATATTTTTGTTAAGGACTTTTATTCTGGTGTTGAATCCTCAGAAAGAGGATGATGTAATGAGAAGCGAGGGTGCGAAAAGGAGTATTGTTGTGTTGTTCTGCTCTCCTTAGACTCTGCTCTCAATAAAACATTATTAGCCGTCAATATTTCAAGTCCAACGTCTTTATTGAAACCAATCCACGGGCAGCTAAACCCCACGCCTTACAATAGTACGATTATAAAGTATATTTGAGACTACGAACTAAAGATCTGTCTATGTGAGACTATAGTTTGAATTAATCCCTTTTTTTTTGCATGACACGTTTACAGTACAGAATAGCTCTTTTGGTATGAAATATTGTATGAGCAGTCATTTCATGAGCGGAAGAGAGGCTCTCTGGAGCACGAGTAACCGTCACATCCTTTGGAGATCCTTTTCATAAAAATCAGTCAACAGTTTTTCATATACAACCTAGTCGGGGGAGGTATCTTTTTTTTTTAAGCTTTGTCACAAGCTGTTCACACATTGGCAATACAAAAGTGATTGATATGTGGATTTTTTTACAGATTGAAAGCCATTTGAAAGTTAATTTGACTGTCTGTCAACCTACACAAAGGCATGTCGAATGTGGAATCTGGAGCTGGAGTTGTAATGGAACCTGTCGGTGATATAGTGCTGACATCTGAAAGGAAGAAATTTGATGACATGATTTAAAGAATAAAGAAATAATTCAAAGATTATTTAAGAAAATTTGGGATAAAACAGTGTACCTATACAGTAACTTGCACACCCAGATTGTTTTATAAATTCATACACATAGTAATTTCCTGGACAGGCTTTGACCCTGATGGGTAAAGAAATGTGATCACAACAGCCTGAGTCAACCCCACAGACCTCCCTGGTCACCACTCCATCTTCTATCTGAGGGTGAGGACCATTGAGCCACAGACTGCGGATTGTATTACAGCTGTATGCACTAACACAGCTTTCTGGCATTCGGATGTCCATTCCATTGTAGAAAAGTCGGTACCAGCCTTTCCAGGAGAAAATGCCATCACAAATGTATGATCCCCTTTCATTAGTGGCTCTCCAAGGTTGATCCAGAGATTCATAGTTGGAACAAGGATCATTGCGGATGCTGTTGAAAGCAACTGTTAAGGATGAAAAAAAAAAATCTTAATTCTTAAAACTGAATCGAGCACGGTGACAGCTATATGTGCATTGTTTATGCTAAAATGATGCAAATGTTAGTGAAGTTTTTTGGAGTAACTGTGACATTATTATAAGCCTGTCCTAAATGCACAATGATGTAGCGTTACAACTTTTATGCTGCGTTCACACTGGACGCGAATAGCGCGTCAAATTCGCGCCTACCGCGTCTAGTTTGACGCTTGACCACTTTGTGTTAATTCGCGCGTCAAGAGTGAAACTGACGCACGTAAAAACAAAAGTTTGAAGCGAAATTTACGCGCGTCAGAATCGAAATCCGGAGGCGGCCATCTTTTTTTTAGATGTTTATCGAGCAGTAGCAGTAGCATTAATCGAGAGAGTCACCGCTCGTATTTGCTCTGGAGAGCAGAAACAGCTGCCTAGGGGACATCGTCGCTGTACTCGGATCCGCCAGACCCTCCGGAGGGTTTCAGGAGTTTTACCATTTGCTCCAGGAGCTAGGTTTGGTGGACCTAACGGTGAGGACGCTGACGAGGACAGCGTAGGCCGTGTAAAGCCTCGGCCTCGAGTGGTCGCTGCCTGACGAGCCCGCGCTCTACAGCCCGGCGCGAGGTTCACCCTAGCCCGCACCCACCTAATCTGTCATTTATTTTTGTTTTGATAATAAATGGAGCCAGCCTCCAAAAGTGAAACCTGTCCTGTGATTTTTTTTATTTATTTCTTATACACTAAGTGTTTGTTGTTTTTACATTAAAATAATAATGTTTCATATAATCTAAAATAGATATGGAATAAATAGCATTCAATACAACATGAGTACTATCTCTCATATTAAAATCGAGTTTTTATGTGAAAGATTTGCTTTGTTGTGCATTAGAACCACACCAGACATTTAGTAATATTACAAAATACTTTATTAAAATAACATAAACTTTCACTTCACCACGTGACAGCAGCAAGCAGGCTCCCTATTGGTTAACGCGGCGCGAATTGACGCAGAAGTTCAAATTTTTCAACTCGGGCGGCAGACGCGAATTCGCGTCAAACACGTGAATGCACAAATAGCACTAACTAAATCATTCGCGCTTAACGCGCCAGACGCTCAATTCGCGCCATTCGCGCGAACTTGACGCGCGAATGAGGCGTATTCGCGTCTACCGCGCCGCGCTCTACGCCTCATTCGCGCCGCAGGAATTTTTTACGCGCGTAACGCGTCTTTGCATTGACTTAACATTGAAATCACTCGCGCCTGACGCGCTATTCGCGTCCGGTGTGAACGCACCTTTAGGCCGTGTGTCCACCAAAGCGTTTTTTCACGCAGCTGGCATATATTTCCAATTGTTTTCAATGGTCAACGCTGAGCGTTTTTTACTGGTCGCCGAGAGTTGAAAAAATTTCAACTTTGGGTAAAATGCAGTGCTCATCACTGTCACTTTTTACCCAGCTGTCCAATCACAGTGGAGGAGGGGCGAGGCAAATATCACCCCGACCAACTGTCTCAAAATTATTTCTGTACAAAGACGTACAAAGTCTCTGTACAAAGACGTACAAAGGTGGGACTCTGTACAAAGACGTACAAAAACCAGCAGAGCTAACCGAACAAAATGGATGAAAAATATTTTTTTTGTATGAAACAAATTATCTGCGAAATCAGTTACAAGTAAACTGTGCTGCGGATATTCTATATCATAGCAACGAATCGTCTCAACTGAAAAACGCTGCGCTGCCAAAACGCTCTCAAGTGCCCACAGCTAGGCGTTTTCAGTAGAGCGTCTAGTGGTTTCAGCTGGCTAAAAACGCTTTGATGGACACACGGCCTTAGTATGTCAAGTCTAACTGTCTAAAAATAGGCACATTTCATAATAATGTTAAAATTATATAATAGAAACTATTATCAACTTTTGATACAGAGAGAATTATATATGTCATATACACAAAAGTCCTACCCAGGGTCATTTGGAAAAACATTTTGGTGTCACCCTTGGTGACATTTCTGCAAAATGATATTACCTTGGTTTTTGTACATTTCGTGACACTGTCGAAGTGAAATATCCAGTGAGTGGCACTAAAAGTGCATTCAGTTTTGTCCGAAATCGATGGACGTGATACTGGCAACGTTTAATATGTTGGTTGTTGTACATATCGCGGCTGCTTGGAAATTAAATGTCCAGTGAGTGATGCTAAAAGGATAAGCCTTGTTGTGTTTGAAAATTACATTGAAAACCCCACAAAACCCCAGGAGCGCCGCTACGGTTTCTGGGCCCCCTGACTATATCCCAGAAAGCAATTTACCGTTTTAAAGACACAGCCTTGACGTCTAGTCTATAACAAAGCAAAATTTGGGCTGTCAGTGAAAATTCAATAGACATCTAAACCATAGCTCAAGAATACAATAGTCATCAATTAGATAACATGTCAAAGAAAAAGGAAAATGAAACCAAACAGCTTGTAATAACTGTTGACTTTGCTTACATGATGGAATGTCATGCATCTCTCAAGTTGTTTTGGCAAAAATGACATGTAACCAAATTCAAGGTTATTTTGGCTAGAAGTGGGTTACTCATATAAGGAGGACTATATCAGGTTTATAGTTAACTGAGACTGTGAAATGACGGCTATTGCTTGCTGGGTAGCCACAGCCCCTGTCACAATCATTGGTCGGTCGGTTGGTGGAGGGGGGTGGATTAATCCTATCAATCCCGTTATAGTGCCCCTGCAAAACCCTACCCTAAACCTAATTGATAGTGTTAACAATAGCAAACTTGAGATAAAAACGCATTTCCTGAAGCAACCATGCCATTTTTGCTTGCTTGTTCAAGTATTTTAGCTCTTTTATTGTGAATTGTGTTTCAAGGGACTCTTACCCGAGCTCTCTGCATCACAAATGCAACCCTGTTCTATGTGAGCTACTAAACAAGATCACTTTGTAACAAAAGCCATACATTTTGAGCTGGCTATGTGATGCAAATGTCAAAATGTAGCTATTAGTGTACAAATAATACACTATGGTAAAAGTTTTTTGAAGTGCAAAGAACCAAACGAAAATAAGTATTTAATCCATAATCTGTTGTTTGAAATGGAATAAAAGTTTCACCGCCTCTACTGTTTGTTTCAGTTGGAACCTGTCGTGAATTAAATTGCATAGGTACTGAATGTTTTTGGGTTGTTGAGTGCAAAAATGTAGATAGAGAGGTGTATTTTTCTAATGACCCTGGGTTGGAAAAGTCTTTAACAGAGCAGAATGTGAATGTGTAATACCGCACCTGCGCAGTATGAAGGTGTGTGGACTGACTCATCAGGTCTGACAAGTTTATAGACATAATAATCTCCTGCACAGGCTTTCATTTGGATGGGGGTGGATCTATATTCATCACACTGACCCCCTGGATGATATCCCAAGACTTCACGGGTCACCAGCCCATCTTCAAGTTGTGGATGGGAACCATTGAGATACAGTCCATTACCACTACCACATCTGCTGTCACTCACACACCACTCAGACATCTGAGCATTTTCTCCATTCAAATACAGCCGATACCAGCCATTCCATTCAACAAGAGTGTCATCGTTGTGGTTGTCTTGATCACCACGTATGTCTCTCCATAAGTTATCCAGCACTGTATATTCAATGCATGGATCAGTGCCCAAAGTCGTGGCTTCTAAGAGAATAGTGTCAAAAGAGACAAAATATGACAGGTAAAGAGAGGCACAAATATAACAAACTGTATAATCAAAATTGGTTTTCTGAACTGCCCATTTTTTTTTTTTACCAATGACTTCTGAACTATTTCTATTTGATATTTCCAAAAATACTGAGTATCTTGACTTTGACAAGAACGTTTGGTTTTCTTTCATCTTTATGTGTATGTATTTGTGTCATTGATTTCTTACCTTGTACAAGCAAAAAATTAGAAGAAGAAGAAGAATGAGGATTAGCTTACCTGATGTTTGTCCATCAATCCTTTCAACTGTTAAATACAAAAAGATTCCAGTCAGTTCTAGTTTAAGTTTCAGTCACACATCTTGCCAGAGTGTCATTCTTAAATGACAGATTATTGGCCACAGGTAGGCAATTGTATAGGTGTAAAACTCACCATTATTCAGCAGCTGTAGTGTCATGCACAAGGAGATTAGAAACCTCATTGTTGCAGACTGCCCATGCAGATGTCAAACTTGTCTGTAAAAACATATTCTTGATAATATAACACTCTTTAAGGTTAAACATGCGATATTCTTTGTTCTAATCGAACGTTTGGAAGGAGAATGTGTATCTAATCCTGTTAATCACAACATGCATTGTCAAGACCTTATTTGTAATGTCTTTATCATAAATTAAACATCCATTACTTAACAGAGTGCTCTTGCATACAGCACATATAAACATTTAATCTTACGAAATGAGCAAACGTTTAAAACTACTAGTATTGAGCTACTGATTATTTTGCTGTACAAATATAACTAGACTACCATACAAAATATGCCAATGAATATGTAAACTCTTTTTATAATTTTATTATTCTGCCAAATTGTTTAGTTTTGTTCCATTTAGAACACAATCTCTCAATGACTTTATCGCACATTTTACACAGAAAGAATACCATCATTTGGTATTATCATTATTGGCAGTATACATTTATAAATTGCTACTTCACTTTAATTATTTAAAGTAACAGAATTCGCTGAACAAATCGATAAAATGCAGTATTCAAGGACCCATAGACAAAAAGGGGAAAAATTAGTGCAAAATAATTGTTGTATAATAATCTAAATCAAAAGCAACTGACTGAAAGAGAAAGAGCAGAGCCAGATGAGATGAACTTTACCTGAGCTGAAATGTGGCAGCAGAAGTTGTCTCTTCGACAGTTCAAACTGAATATATAATGATGCTGAACTGCAGATTCTAAAATGGTAGGCGGACCTGAGTTATTTCACAGTAAAACCAGTTTTTCATTACACTGTCGTGTAAGGAGATATATGGTTTGTCTGTTAGGGGCCTTTAGTTGGCTTTTTAAAGTTAAAATACCATGTTTTGTTTGTTCAGTCCTGGTTTCCCTCATAGAAACAAGATTCTTTTTTTTTTCTTTTTTTTGCCGTTGACATTTTGTATGGCAAGCATACTTTTTCTGCCTTACATTATGAACTTACCCATTCACTATGGCAAGCCTATTATAAGTGATTATATTTTAGAAATGAGGGGATGTTTTCGCGTGAAATTGCACATCACTCGCCTGTACGTGTCTCGTCATATCCATAAATAGAGAAAGGTTGCTCCAGCTACTTTTACATGTATGTTGTGGGAGTGGCATATGTTGATCACAACTCAGAGGAGAGTCTGCTGGCAAAAAGAGAACGCTACAGATCTGGTAATAAAACAAGAATCAACATTAGCTTGGCTTTTTGGAGATGGCAAGATCTGAGGGATTTGAAATGTTGTAAAAGATGGTGTTTTTATTACTCAACATGTGAGTAAGGGATTATATTGAACAGATCAATTGCCATAGCTATCTGAGTTCACTGTAAAGCATTATGTATTGTGAAGGGTTATTTGATTATGTTTGCAGCAGTAGGATAACCATATTCATCCGCACAGTCACAGAGTGAAGCACAACCAAATGATTTTCTTCAGCAAAGTGCATGGTTTTTTTTTAACCGCTAGACTAGAGTGACACAAGTTACAGTGTACCTTTAATAAATAAGTGTGCAAAATGATGAATTATTTATGCTGCATGATTAATTAAATATGTATCAATTTGATGGTTTCTTGCGTAATATTTTTCGGTAAAAGTACAAATATACAAAAAATCTGTGGTGAAATCCTGTTTGTATCAGTGAAGAATGAGGAGAAACTACAGTCAAACTCTAAAATTCTAAAACAAAAAACAAAGTTATTTACAGAAGTAACTAAAGCCTCTTTCACACAGCGCGTTGATCCCGGGAAATTACCGGGAAATTGCCAGAACATCTTCTGTGTGAACGCAAACATGACCCGGGATTGATGCCGGGTTGGGGACCTAGTAACATTGCCGTGTTGAGTCCCGTAACGCGTGCTGTGTGAACAAAAGCCGTAATCAATCCCATGTCATAATGATGAGGCTAAAGTAAAGTGAAAGCAGACTAGTGAAACGGTAAGCTACGTAATGTGCTAGTTTATGATCGATGCAGAGAAAAAAAATACACAAGCGTTGTTTTTCGAGAGAGAAATCGCAGCTCATAAGCAAACTTAAGACTCTGCTGAGACATTACATCACATCAATGTCATGTGTCTTTACGGGATTTTTACAGGTTGTGTGTGAACGCACTCTCTGATTCCGGAAAATCACTGGCAGTGTGAATGAACCAAAATCAAACCAACCCGGTTCAAATCATGGGTCACTCTATCCGTGTATTTTCCAGAATCTCTGTTTGAAAGGGGATAAATATGCAAGAAAAGAACAATATGTTTCTGTTATTAAGTATGACTGCTGCAGAAGAAAATGCTGCAAAACAGCATTTAAAATGTCTGTGTAAATATTCATTATTTACTCTCATACTCTTCAATATTCATTCTCTCTCTCTCTCTCTCACACACACACACACACACACACACACACACACAGTAAATTGACAAATATGTAACTAAAACCAAAGAGAAAAATACATGGACAATCAATTTATCTCATTATTATATACTTTATTATAGAATTATAATATAATTCTGTCAGATTATTAGTCTATCAGCAGTATCTCATTAATTGAAAAAGAGATAAGACTAAACTAGTATAGAGATAAAATTATGGTGATTATTAGTGAACATATACTAAAAGCATATCAGAACACACAGAGATATAAGTGATATAGTCAGAGAACCACACAGCCATGGAGCCTTGGATACTTGCACTTGGCGTGGCATCTGTGTATCTGTGAACAGAGAATACACAGCAGTCAGTTGATTGGTCAAGCAGTGGTTCAAGAGTGCTGATGTTTCAGTTAACAGCACTGAGAGATGTTTTACTATATGATGTATCATTCCTCTGCATCCACTGTGTTCCAGACCAGTGCAGAACTACAACACTCGTGCTCATTTGATATTCAAATACGAACAATATATCTGTTTTTCTTGTTCTATAAGTCACCTTTGTTACTGTCAGACCACATCAATGGACCCATAGATATGGAAGCACTGTCATGGAAGTCCACAGATCTGCCCTCTCTATGGTGGTGTTCAGAGTCACAGTGCTAAAATACAGAACAAAAGACCAAGTTGTGTCAACCAAGGGGTCAAGGTTTTGCTGGTTAGCATGGCCCCATAAGGCCCTCTACTGGTAGATGTTGTAACTGCTGTATTTCTCCATTGACTGGAGCTCAAATGTAGATATTTTCTGTGTATTTATCTTTTTCTTAAAGAAACTTGATAGATTTATAAATACCAACAACAATATCCATGTCCATAAGTAAAATCTGAAAATACTTATGAATTTGTAAACTCACCACTGAGCAGTGATTATCTGTCCGAAGGCAAGGTGAATAGCGCAGTGCAGGTAAACCTTTGTGGAGTTTGCAGTGAAGATAAACATCTCAAAGGAGAAACGACTGGATGTGGAAACACCATTCTGCAGCAAGTCCACTGTATTGTCCTTTGGATTGGGACACCTGAGCATTTTGGGGCAGTATAATAACAATATTAAAAAGATAATAAAAAAATGGCTAGGTTTCATAAGATTTGGAATGACAAGAAGTAAATAATAAAAATGTCATTGTTTTTTTTAGATCCCAAGTATTTTTAAGAGTAATGAATGTCATTTTGTCTGAAAACTACAAATAATAAGTGCTAAGGAAGATAAACGATTAAAAAAAACTTATTGACTTACATGCCAACGATGAGGTCCCAGCGGACAGAGTAATGAGGATCATTCACAGGTGTAGCCCAACATTTGTCAATCACTGAGGCAAACTGACGGCTGTCAACTCCATCAACACGAACTTCCACAAAAATACGGCTGTCCAGCTCCGCATTCACACTACCGTTGAAGGGACGGGTGAATTCAGCATCCTGATAGGGAATCATCCTGACCCGATATGTCCCTTGACCAGCAGGAAGGGTCCTGTGCACAATGCTGTTGAAATAATTTTACAAGAGATGTGTTAACTACAAATAAGAATATTTTAAATAGTTAGTCAGTAAGTTGGCTGAATTTAGTGTATCCCACCTCTCCAGAGGGTTGATGTCCATGGAGAGTGTTTGGTTTTGTAAGTACGCACAGCTGAAAGAAAGCTTCAGAATTTTCTTCCTGCTGATGAGATGCCCAACTGTGTCTGGCGCTCCCACAATAAAGTTCTCATAGATGAAGTGGCTGCCATTGGCCTGTTGGAACATATTATTTGAACATTTGTACAGTAAGGGACTTTTTAAAGAATTTTAAAATAATTGTAAAAAGGATTTGTTGTTCTTTTGATAATTTGAGCAAGTACAGTATGCAATGATTCCTACCACAAGACTTGTACCACAGATGTGGTCATTGTTGTCAAAATAGAACTCCACTCTGCCATTCCGGACTGTTCCTCTGCAGTTGGGGTCAATGAGGTGTAAGATGTCAGAAGGAAAACCAGCCTCAAAAAGCTGACAGCGAGACAGAGACATGGAGCCAGAGCTGCTTTCACATGTTTCAATGAAATCTGAGAGAGAAAAATATTCAAGAGAATGTCAGATGTGATAAAAAAACAAAAATATAATTAATGATGAACGTATATTTCAAATGTTGAATGAGTCCAACCAAAGGATCCACGCTGAGATCTGTGACGGTTCTCCTTGCAGAAACAGCCATAAAAACCATGTTTCTTTTCACAGCGTTCATCCTCAGTGCAGTTGAGCTCAGAACAGCGGTCTGACAAACAGAGGAGAACCACAGGATTTAAGACAATAACTGGGGCATATATAAAACACATTTTGCATAACATCTTCCTTTATTAAAAACTAGAAATATTTGCAATAAAACATTCAACAATAATACAAATTTTTACTGGTCTAAATGTAAAGATTAAAAAAATAACACACACACACACACACACAGACCAATTTATGAGAAAAAAAGATATCAAATCACTGATATTAGTTCACATGACATGATCATCTTTGCATTCATTGTTTTTTTTTGTTCTTTTCCCAAAATGTTCCAAATATACCCAAGGGAAGGCTTGATCCGGTGGCCGTCATGTGTGTGGTGCTCTCTTCTGTAAAAGGGAAGACAAAACAATGCCTTTAATGCACAAAAGTGATGATCATCCACTTTTTCAGCAGCCTTAGTTCTCAAAATACTTTTCATTATCTCCATTGGGTTTTGAAAAAGATCTTCAATAGACCAAGATCTTCGAGACCTTCTTCTAAACCAAGGCAACGACCTCTGAGACAAAATATTACAAAAAGTATATGAAATTACCAGAGGGAAGGTTTGCTTTGGATGTGGTCATGTGTGTGGTGCTCTCTTCTGTGCAGAGAAGAAAAAAATCATTAAATCAAAGTTTTTTTTTTTTTTGCCATATTACATATTTGCAGGTATGGGTGTGATGAAAGTAGCGAGGTGCAGAGTTGATGGGCTTTTTAATTATAATAAAATCAAACAAAAAATAAGTTTTGTTTTTGTCTTGTCTTTATCTGAGTTATCCTCAGATAAGGACAAGACAAACAGGAGTGTCAGGGCTCTGTCACAAAACCAAGAAATAAACTAGACAGAAGTGACAGAACCCTGACAGTATGTTTACCAGCTCTGAAATGCCTGGTAAAAAGTGATCATCCACTGTTGTGGCCTTGGTCTTTAAAGTGTACCGTTAACTATGAAATGTTTCCATTCTTTTTCCCATAATGGCAAAAAAAACACTAGCAGAAAAATAATTGTATAGATTATAAAAATAAATGCAAAGATAATGCAACTCAGAAAAGTTAATATGAGTGATATCACAGATGTGCGCTGACCATAGCAGCCCCGACGTCCAGCTCTGACAGTACACTCCATAGTCGGTTGGCAAGATGAAGCAGAGCAGCGCAAATCATTTGGAGCAAAACACTCACAGAAGTGAGAACATTCTAGATCCCAGAACTGCTCGCCAACCTATGAAATCATACCACAAAAGGTCAAACGTTACATCTCCAGAACGGAGGACATGAGTATGTTTGAGGAGTTGTTTGTCTCTTCGTCAAAAAAGAGTTTCAATCCTCACATTATAGTAGAATCCATCATAAAGGCAGCCACATTGCTCCACCGGTACACAGTGTCCTCCACTCCTCACCAATCCATCATCACAGAAGCATCCCTCTGAGCATGTGTGCTCACAACTAGCATCAATGCTACTGGCGCAAGTGTGACCACAGTCTGTGCCACACAACTCATAGTGGCTGTTCTCTGAGCAAGTCATGGCTGGGAATGTAACAAACTAAATAATTAGATGTCAAGCATGTCAAATAAATGTTTACCATTTGTTCACAATAGAAACTAATGACACACTAAAGGAAATAACCTGGAAATTTTATCACTCACCACAGGATGTGCTTTCTCTCCAGGGGAAGATAACAGCATTGTTAGATTGACATGCACTCGCATAGGTTTGGATCGAGCGACATAGGACATCATTCCGGTTTCCAGAAAGGCAAACATCAAACACACAGTCATTAAAGTAGGCTTCGGGATCTACATAAACATGGCAGAAGCTAAATGGGCCCTCACTGGACCTGATGACGTCGCATAGGGAACGGGAAGTTGTCTGATCCTGACACAAAGGGCAATTGTTTCCACACCCATCATTGCATGGCAGCTCGTCCTCAACCTTCCAACTTGCCCCAAACTGGTCTGCTGAGTGTACCAGAGCCCCAGAAGGCATCATGAAGTCATCGTTCTGTTGGCCGTTGAAGTTGCCACAGAGGCCACACGTAACCCCACTGTACTCTGCTGGTACAATGATGTTCACTGCCCAGGAACCATAACTCACGCTGAAACCAAAGTCAGTGGATACAATTGTGTACTGTGCACTGGAATAGACTGACACCCGACCAGAGTCAAGCAGTATGGGAAGGTTTCTGGTCTCTGCATCAACCTGTTTGAAAAGAGAATAAAACCAATAGCATATTTAAAGGCCAAGCAGGCAATATTGCTTATAACTAAATACAATAAGGCTAGAGAAGAAGCGCACTTCTGGGTGTGTTCTAGAGAGCAATACAAGGCAGAAGAAAGTATCTTGTGTTTTAAGAAAAATCTCTATTGTTGATCATGGCAATTATGTTTTTTATCTATCACCTATACTCCAAGGAAAATTACAGTGAGTGATGCTTGATTACCTCAACGGTAGAATGGCCGTTCATGTCCTGTGACATGTGCACAAGATGCCCAGATACGTTGACAAAAACTTCAATAGTAATTGACACCGGGAGTCCATGCCACGCCTCATTCCTTGCATCCACCTGGAAATGCGGAAGCCCAATAGTGTCATTACATACTGTTGCTAGCACATAGCGGCATGTGCCCTGGAAGTCAAAGTAGGATCCATCAAATGACATGTAGTGGGGGTCACCCGAAGCAGAGCAACGAGCATGTGGATGAGGATGGCAGCCGTACTCGCCGTCCAACACATGGCAGACCTCTTCTTCGCTGCAAGATGATGGTGTGCAATGAACATTTCCAGTGATTCCATCACAAACACACAAGAACTGGCACTCTTCACCATGCCAGAACCTCTCTCCAGCCTGCCGATAACGCCCAGAGTAGTGGCAACCACAACCCATGGGGGGCACACAGCGATCTCCATTTAACACATTTCCATCATTACACTGGCATCCTTCCTGACACTGCAAGGCGCACTGAAATGGAAATGAGAGGCTGGGGCAGGATGCAGGACAGGATGTGCCACAAACTTCATAATGGGTATTTGCCGGACAGGTGGATTCTGAAATTTCAAAAAGCATAAAACCAATGTCAGAAATTGTAAGCATATTGGAGCTTAATGAAAGTTTAAGGTGAGCAGAGGCTTACCGCAGTGGGTGAAACTTCTCCACTCTTCAACTGCAATGCCATTCTGTTGGCAAAGCAGCGTGTAACCTCGCAGAGCCTCACAGAGGGCCTCTCTGGCACCTTGAGTCTGCTCCAGCAATTTAATGCAATCTGCTATCCGCTGCTGTGGATCTAGTGTTCTGCTGCACTCAGCAAATGGTCCATCTTCCATAGCCATGATTCCACATTGTTCATTGAACTGGCTACTGTTCTGATAATGTCCTGGTTCCCAGATGTCAGGTGGGTCCTCACAGTGGGCTGAAAGGGATCCATCACGCCAGCTGTCCGCAAACAGCTGGGTGTCATTCAAAAGGACAGCGTCTGGAGTGTAAAACTCATCAGCAATGTCTCCGTTCAAGTTCCCACATAGACCCCCAAGTGTACCGTTGTATGTGCTCGGTGCTGTGACTCGGACAATGTGTGGCCAGTCGGCTCTCACGGTCACCCCAAAGTTTGTTTCCAAAACAAAACCCCTCACACTACTGTGATAGATGCGGATTTGACCAGAGCCAACAGTGACAGGCAGACCAACCATCTGTCCATTCACCTGAAGAGAATTATAAACAGATCAACTTTTCCATTTAGCATATGAATTTGAAAAATAATGCAATTATGCTCTTTTTCTAAATAAAAGTTTAGTGTCTTGATATTCTTGCCTAACCTTTACATTGCTGCCCTCTCCCATTTCAATGGCGACCTGGATTCCTTCTGCCTCAAACTTCAGGAACCTGGCAAAGTCATGAAGGCCTCTGGGTACTTTCTCCACTGTCAGTACAAAGTGTGGTAGGGGGGATGGCCCCATCACTCTAACAAGGGTCAATCCGCAAGCTCCATGGTATCTGAAACTTTGTCCATCAAAGGTATGATATGACCCTAGGTTTTCAACCGAACAGGTAGCATAACCGATGGGTCTGCAGCCTCTCACACCGTCATGGACTCCACACATCTCTGCCGGACCACACTGTTGACGATGACAGATCATTGACATGCTGCTGCATACACACCGTCTCCCACAGTCACCGTCCAACACCACTGACTGTCCTTCAGTGTAATAGAAGCCCTCGAAAGTGCAGCCACAGTTTGCTTCAGGCACGCACTCTCCAGCACTGAGAATGTATCCAGGATCACATATACAACTCTCCTGATTGGGCAAGGGACAGTTCATCGGGGCAGATGGATTACTGCACGTTGCAGGGCAGCCTGTTCCTTGAGGCTCAAAATGACTGTGTTGAGGGCATTGAATCTCTGGGAATGGCGGAAGAAAATAAAGAATAGTAATCAGTTCCTATAATCTTTTATTTAGACAAATCATTCATCTCAACAAGATGCCTACCACAAAAGCCCTGCTGTCTCCACTGCCCAAGGTGTACACCCTGCTGTTGACACTGAGTAGCATACACATTGAGAGCCTGGCACAGAATGGGCTGGTACCCTCCTCCCAAGCAAACGTCATAGACACAGTTCTCTATATAGGTCTGTGGCACATGCACAGGGTGGCAAGAGGCGAATGGGCCAGCAACATCTCCTAAGATTCCACAGTGGTTGATGTCCCTGTAAACACTTATTTCCTCAGTGGTGCAATCAACACAAGACAGACCTGTGCACCTGACATTATGGCATTCAGGATCTATGTCACTTAGCACTTTCCAACTGTTGGCAAAGTCCACATCTGAGCTCAAGATCTCCCCACTGGGTGAACGGAAGTCATCTTCAGGGCGCAGGTTAAAGTTTCCACAGAGACCGCAGGTGGCGTTAAAGTAGTCATAAGGTACAGAGATGCTGACGTAGCTGTATGCATCATATGTAACAACCAGACCAAAGTCTGTGCTGATGGCCAAAGAAAAACCTGACTGATAAACCTGTATGGAGCCATTTCGGAGGTTGAATGGCAATGCTGCAAAGCTTCCATTAACCTGAACAATGTTGGGGAAAAAAGGAAATTACGAATTTGTTCAGAAGGCTGCATTCAAATGAGAACTAAAGCAGAATTGTCATACTAACCCTTGCATCATTGTAGTGATCTTTGACCAGTTCAATTACTTCGTCATAGACAAACACTCTGACCATCCGTGTCCATGACACATGTGTGCTGCCCCGATGTTCATTTTTGCCCTCAATGCGATAGTAGGGCAAACCGTTGCCACAAGCCTAAAATATTCATACCTATTATACAATAGACAGAAAGCCATAGAATATACAGAGATAGAGTAAGACTAACCTCAGATAGAACATAAGTGCAAGTCCCTTGAAAATGAAAAACCTGATGATCAAAGGTATAGTAGTGAGGGTCACCGGAGATGGTACAAGTTTGCCGTTGAATGTTCTGGCAAGAGAATTGGAAGGCAGCGGGACGGCAGGCTTGGGAATAACTGCAGGGCTCGTGGCTACACTGGAGGCCGCTTCCTGTACAGGTGCATCTCTGCTGACAGGTGGCATCACTCCAGAAAGAGTCCCCAAGTTGCACTGGAATACCTACAGCATAACAGTTTCAAATGGCTTTTAACTCAAAATTATTGGATGTTTAGGGAATAAATAAGACTTCTTGATTCACCATTAATGTACAATACTGTTTAAATTGGCAACTGAATGATTCCTGCTAATACCAACTAATCTATTCAGTCTAGGATCACATCAATGGGAGAGAAAAAAACAAAAACAAAAAAACAATTACCATTAAATTGACAACCCCGTGATCCATGATCTGTTCTGAAGGCCCATCTTCCTGACACATTGACATTACTGCTGTATGTTACGTATGTGATGTTATTGGAGAATGATACAGGAACTGAGAAATGGTATCTTGAGTTGATGGTGTCATAACCAGCCTGTGAAAAATTAGGACAAAGCTTTCAGCATCTTATTTATATAGTCTCCTAGATCTCTATTTTTTATTTACCATGTTGTGCACACCTGTACATATCGTTCAGTTGGCGCAATTGTTCCATAATTAATTAAAACAATTGAGAAATGGCCATCTGAAATCAAAACCACTTGAAAAGATGTTTCCTAAAAAAAGACAACAATACAAATAAAGTGCTGGCCAACAAAAGTTTTCTGAATGTCACAAAAAATGTATACCCAGTAATGTGTAGCAACTTTGCTTTATGATGTTCAATCATTTTGATTTATTAAATTTGTCATTGAACAAGAACAGAAAGAATTTATAAAATTGGTTTCTTACTGTTCCTGATAGAGGGAAATATGCAACTCTGTCCCATGTTGCTACAAAGACCCAAGTAGCAGAGAAGCTCAGGTCAGGGAAGTACTGGTTAATGTCCTCTGTGGCCTCTGTAAGGACACTGCCAGAGGTATACTGACGATACGAAATGACACCATTACCACGATTATCAATATCTGTCCAGAATGGAGCGATGATGTCTCTTTCACCATAACTTGGAAACTGGTATGGAGTCCAGCGCTGAAATGGCCCATCAAAAGTCAGGTGTCCATTGTTGTTGACCTGAAAGAGATAAAGATTTCTTATCATACACGCTTTCTGGTAACACTTTATAATACTGTTCCTTCATTAATGAATAAGGAACAAATAAGTAACACACTATTTACTTTCTAGTAACTACTATTAACTAACAAGAAACTCTGATTAATGAATTAGTAAGTAATAGTGCTCAGTTAAATGCAGTAGTTCACTATAAGCTAATCAGTAACTACCTCACAGAAGAATACTAAGAACTACTATTTACAGGTTCATAATTAATATTAATAATGCATAAAGTATAATATAAGGTAATGGAAAGCCAGTAGTAATGAATCAATTGGTACTACATCCTTCTAAAGGAACTACTCGTTATTTGGATCAGTATTCTGAAGGTGAAAAGCTTGATAACTACCTAATATTGCCTGAAGACATTGTAAGCTTTGAGGATTTTGTAAGGTTTTGGATAGTAACGACTCAAATCTTTCTAAAGGGACCACTAATTATTTGGATCAGTGTTACAAAACCTAAAGTGTTACCAAAAGTGAAAATGAATAAAATTAAATAAATAAATCAAATTGAGCATTCAGAAATCATTAGTAACAAAAAGAAGAAATGCAATGAATGGTTATTTCCTCACAGGTGACCTCCATATTGAGACCATAATCAAAATGAAAAAAAGCAGGCATATTACACTGACTTACATATATTTGGCTATATGTTTGTCCAAAAAATATGAACTGTTGCAGAAGGTAGATCACAGACGAACTCCCATCATCAGAGCGATCATTCTCTGTGTCACCAGCTCCAAATGGATAAAACACAGCTGTGGGAATTTATGGGGGATTGTTGTTCAGAGGACCAGCAGTTTGACTGTCAAATCATCCATCAATTTTATTTATAAAGCTCATTTTAATGTTAAATTATTTAAGTAACTTTTGTGTAAGTGCTTTTTAAATAAAGTTGTGTTTAAAAGACCTATGATTTGGGGAAGTTGTATTGAAATAAACAGAAAATAAATTGTGGTAGTAAGTTGGATATCTTTAATACATCTCTCACAGATGCATCTTCCACATTCAGACAAAAAAAATACAAATCAGTAAAGAAACAACACTTACAAAAATAAGATAAAACCTTAATATTGACAAATGAGAAGCACAGAACATTGGAATCCATTGATTAGATTGGAAGCATTGAAATATGTAGGTTATTAATTAAATAGTTGAACCATGAAGATTTGCATTGTTAATTACTAACTGTTAATTTGCATTAACTGTCTTTTTTTCTACAAATTCTTTCAAAAATACCTGGGGGAATGCTTGTTCTGGTGGTGGTTATGTACGTGGTGCTCTGTTCTGTAGAGAGAAAAAGATTTTTTAACACATTACATCCCAACTCTGACATCTCTATAGAGCACAACAATGATTGTCATTTGCACCCTTGCTCCCCAAAGTATTTTTTTTCTATTGAATGTATCCATAAGGATTTGAAAGAGTTCTTCAATAAAGAGTTCTGAACAAAGTCAAACTCCTGGAGACAAATCACAACATTACAAACTTTGACTGAAAAAAGGTATGTGAAAATCTGGGAAAGACAAGACTACAACAATGTGCAATATACAGTACATCTTTCATGATGAAAATTACTACAGTCCCCAAAAGCATTGTAAATGGCAATTATATAACTATTTAAGTAACAAACAATGAATTTTAAATAGATTGAAAATTGATAATATACAAATATATATACAAGTTGGAAAAAGCAAGCACTCGTTTTCACAATGCTGCATGGGGTGAGCGGTCACTGCACATCTCTTTCACCTTGATTTGTTTGCTTTGATCTTTTGATTAGTGTATTTTTCTTTTAAGGATTATGGGTAGTGTAGTTCTTTATCTGGAATTAGCACTAAATAGGAGCTGACATTACAGCAACTTGTGGCTTTATAAGTACCATTTACATTTACTTAATTGGCATTAAGGTTTGATCACTTTCATAAAACTTGTGAAAACTGAATCTTTTATTTTCTGAAAATAGGAAATAATCCTAAAGCTAAATGTCACTTTATTAATGTTTTTAATTTATTTTATTATTTTTTATTAATCAGTTGCTTATACATACATAATCCAAACTTATACATAGGTGAATGCAGATATGTTTACCTGCACAGAGACCCTATGACAAACTCATAAACTCACAACTTTACCTGGGCTTGTAATGGATTCTGTGGGTGTTATTGTCACTGTTGTTTCAGATGGTGTTGTAGATTCAGATGGTATGCTTGTAACTTCTGTTATAAAGTAAAAATAATAATTAAATGTCAATCATTTCCAAACACAACCTAAAATATAAATGAACAAAGCATATTAGTAAATCTACCAGCACAGTAAGATGCACAGTACCGTGGCCTGACAAATACGAATAGGTATATAACAGGAAGTGAGACAGGAATTGCTGACAACTCGTTTCAGCGATTCAGCAATTCTTTCATTTAGGAGACAATTGTATTTGTCGTGCATTTTGATCTTTAAAACTTTGCAAACTTTTTACATTAACAAACAGCTATTTGATACAATCCATGAAATATAATATTTGAAAAAGCATAATAGGGGCACTTTAACAACTTGAAATGTAGATTTTTGTCACGTCCTTTACTGTTTCCTTTAAGTCCGCACAGGATATGAAACAACAGATATGGCATCTTTTCAGATGTCTTCTTTTTTCTTTTGTTTTTTTAAGTCTACACCAGTGCAAACATTCATCCGCACAGTGAAACACAGAAACACAACCAAAGACGCATTCCGCCAGACCTATACAGTTGTATTAATGAAAAAAAGTTACATAGTGTAGCTTTAATTATTGATATTGTTACTATTCATTTGCTAATTATTTAGTTTACGTCATTTTTATGATTTCTTTACTCAAGTTTCCTTTGTTAATCATGTTAAATTGAAGATTGTACATTCCATTCTCAGAATGGTAACCCAGAGACACAATTAGACCTGTTCCTTGTTTTCCATTATACAGATCTTTCTATAGTTAGACTAAAAAGAAAGTGTCAACGAAGGACACAGAAGATTACATTACCAGTTGGGATGGTCTGTGGCATGACAGTTGTATTGTTGATGGTATTATTCCTCACAACATCTGAAAAGATTTAGATGAATATGGTTTACATACCACAACAACAACAACAAAAACACTACATATTCAAGGGTGTATGTAACTATATTTACCTGCGCAGTATGCCACATTGCAGAACACTGGGTTGATGAACTCATATACATAATAATTGCCAGGGCAGGCTTTCACTTTCATTGGATTAAATTCATAATTGCAGCAGTCATCGTTCCAGTGGCCGCAGACATGTCGGGTGACAACCCCGTCCTGGACTCTTGGGTGTTGACCATTAAGCCACAGTGGAGCAATAGTGCCACAGCTGAACTGATCAGGACATGTTTCTGGCATCTGAGCATTTTGACCCTCAATGAGGAGACGATACCAGCCAACAAAATTAACATTAGCATCACAATTGTATGAATAGTGATTGTTGGTTGCTCTCCAAGGATCATCTAGGGCTGTGTAGTTGTAGCAGGGATCAATGCGGACAGCCTCTGTTATGAAAACAACAAGGAATATAAGAATAAGAATTTATTATTCACTATAATTTACTTATTTCATTTTACTCTATTAACTCCTATATTGACATTTGGAAAAATTGTAAAAATTGTAGCTGTACAAAACCTTCACATTTAAAACTTATGAAATCATACATACATACACACACAAGCTATGCAGACTTTCAAATCCAACATTTTTACATATTCATTCGTTAATTTGTTAATGAATTTAATTCATTACCCTTCCATCACTGAAATTATTAACAACTCCCTAGCCACTGGCCAGGTTCCTCCGCCCCTTAAGGTGGCCGCTATCACACCTGTTCTAAAAAAAACTGGTTGTGATGTTCAAAATTTAGCTAACTACACGCCTTTTGCGAACCTGCCCTTTGTGGCAAAGGTTCTCAAACGTGTTGTTGTTGGTCAGTTACAGCAATATCTGTCCAATAACAACTTATTTGAACCGTTTCAGTCTGGTTTCAGATCAGGTCACAGCACTGAGACTGCACTCGTAAGGGTCACCAACGACCTACTTGTTTCCGCTGACACTGGTGCTTGCAGCATTCTAGTCCTGCTAGACATTAGTGCAGCTTTTGACACTATATCTCATATCATCCTTCTTAACAGGTTGTGTTAGGCATCTTTGGTGTTGTGTTCAAATGGTTTGAGTCCTATTTAGATCGTTTTCAGTATGTTTGCATGGGGAAAAATAAATCTGAGGCCACATTAGTTCAGCAGGGTGTCCCGCAGGGGTCAGTGCTAGGGCCGACTTTGTTCTGCATTTACAGTTTTTTTCAATTGCTAACATCCTTTTGTCTGTAATCTGTAATCACCCCAATCTGTAATCACATTTTCAAAACTCTGAACACAACTAGCACAACATTTGTCTGTTGTGACCATACCATTAACACAATTCATGTTGTTTTCACACAAAATGCTGTCAATTAACACGTTTCTAGAATGCCTACATCTTCTTTACATATAAGCATACCCGATACCAAAATCATGGATCTTTATAGTCTTTTTTACAAATGCTTTAACGGAGCTTGCCAGAAATGAAGACCTAATGTTCCAAACCATAGATACAGTATAAAGCATCTACTTCAACAATATCAACTCAAAAGTATTGAAACATATTGAAAAAAAAAATCAATCAGCTGATAAGCATTTTTAAATGACTGATCATTACAGTAAGAAATAGCTGATTCCAATCTCAATCAGAGACAAAGCCAGATGTTGAAGACTTTCCATTACATGGACATACACAATAAAAAGGCTCTCTTTGGAGTTTTGTTCAAAGCAACACAGAACCAAACAGAGGAAAAAGAAAGAAAATGCCTGGACGATGGAGAGAACTAGTTTGACGAGGGAGAGGACTAGTTAGACGATGGAGAGGACTAGTTAGACGAGGGAGAGGACTAGTTTGACCAGGACAAGGGAAAGGGAAAGGGAGAGGGAGAAGGAGAGCTAGGGGAAGAGGAGTAAGAATGCGTGGTGCTGTTCAAAGGGGAGTAAGAGCTGTTGTCACGGATGAAATCAGAGCCACCATCATAGACCATGTGATAAACCATGGTCTATCATTGAGAGAGGCTGGTGAAAGAGTCCAGCCTAATCTCAGACGGTCAACCGTTGCTTCCATTATCCGGATTTTTCAACAAACCAACAGGTAAGTCATGCATTTCATGAGGGCTATCAATGCAGTGGCTATTTACTGTATTACAGTAACTGCTGGCCCCCAGCATGGTCAAAACACTTGGTCAGGTAGTCAAGTGCTGGTTTGGCCCTGCAGAAAAGCCAGATTGGTCCCTACAACACAGAGTGCCTTCTTTTAGACGACCTCCACCAACAACTGCTGCCAGAAGCAGAACAGGTGGGAGGAAACATGAGGACATTTGTGATTACATGGGACAATGTAGCATTCCACCCTTCACATGCAATCACAAACTGGTTTGCAGAAAATCCAAGAATGATTTCCCTTTTTCTTCCTCCGTACTCTCCTTTCTTCTGCCCCATTGAGGAATTTCTTTGTGCTTGGAGGTAGAAAGTTTATGATCATCGGCCTCAAGACCAAATGTCCCTCCTCGATGCCATGGATGCTGGCTGGAGTGGATAAGGGCTGGATAAGGCATGCCAAGCGTTTCTATCCAAGGTGTATAGCGAGAGACAACATACGATGTGATGTAGATGAGAACATGTGGCCAAATGCTGAAGATCGTATCGATTAGAACAGGTCATTTTGCTTTATTTTTGCACACTTTAAACCAAAGGCCATGTTTGTTTCTCTCTTTTGTTTCGTTTTGTTGATCACTGACAGCAATTTCATATTGCTAATAAAGCCTTTACTGCAGCAATTCTGTCACGTACTGTTTTTTATTCAGTTGTACATTCTATAAAGTATTGATGACTCCTTCATATTTAGATATTATGTTGTACACATACTATCTATCTAATGAACCATGAATTCATGAAAAAATGGATTTCATACTGTATGTTCTATACAGATAGAACTGAAACATGACAAGTAATGCAGTTTTTGTAATGCCACCAACTGCTAGTATTTTGACAGTCATTGCGCTATGATTGACTATGTGTTCATGTTGGATAGAAAATGAGTGCTAGTGTTTTGACTAAATGATTCAATTTTGAAACAGGTTTGCAGTGTTTTGATAGAGTTAGTGTATATAGAAAAATGTTTTTAGCGTTTTGAAATGTAGAGTTTGTATTTATTTAACAAACTGTGGTTTCGGTCAGAAAATTAACTATTTGGCTAATTGTGTGATGTTGGTGTGTTGCTGTGTTAAGAGTTTAGAAAAAGTATTTTAAGAATTGGCAAACGCTTCTTAGCAATTGAAAAAAACTGTATATGCTCCCACTTGGTGACATTATTAGAAAATACGGTCTGGGGTTTCACTGTTATGCTGATGACACCCAGATCTATGTTAACACACTACCGGATCCTAATCTTGCAATCACAGCTCTGAGCGCATGTATGGAAGAAATAAAGTCATGGATGCATGCCAACTATCTTAAACTCAATGAATTAAAAACAGAATTTCTACTTATTGGTATGCCGACAGCCTTGCACAAGTTTAACTGTCAAAACCTGTTCACTGATTCTGATTTACTGGCCCCAGCATCATAGGTGCGAAATGTAGGTGTTATTTTTGATTCTCATTTGTCTTTTGATGCCCATGTCAAATTGGTTTCAAAATCTGCTTTTTTTCATCTAAAAAATATTGACAGAATTCGGCCTTTTATATCCCTGGCAGATGCGGAAAAGCTCATTCATGCATTTATCACGTCGAGACTTGATTACTGTAATGCACTATACTCTGGTCTCCCTGATAAATATATTAAGAAACTACTGTATATCCAAAACTCGGCCGCACATGTATTAACACACACAACTGTTCAGCAGCATATTTCCCCTGTTCTTTATGAACTCCATTGGCTTCCAGTAACGGCACGTATCGATTTTAAAATCTTGATTTTAACATATAAAGCTATTCATGGGATAGCACCGGAATACCTTTGTGATCTAGTTGTTCCTTACATTCCAAATCGTCCTCTACGCTCGTCTGACTCTTCTACTCTACAGCAGCCCACATTTAAATTAAAGTCGATGGGTGGTCGCTCGTTTACGGTTACCGCCCCACGGTTGTGGAATAAACTTCCTTTTGCGATAAAAAATTCCCCAACTTTGGAATGCTTTAAGAGGTCTTTAAAGACCCATCTTTTTAAAAATGCTTATTGTCTTTAAAGTGTGTTATGTCTGATATTATACTGTATATCGTTGTCTGATTCTTCTGTTTTAATTGTCTTATATTTGTTATACATATTGTGTAGCGCTTTGGGTTGGAGAAAAGCGCATTACAAATAAAATGCATCATCATCATTCATATTTCATTTTCCTGTATTAGAAATATGACATGAAATCATCTGCAAATTTCAAACACTATTTTATCTACAGTCTGTATACTGACACAACCACACCCAGGTCAAAACATTAACAGTCAGTAGAGGGCATAATACATGCATAATACATTACCAGTCAAGGTTGTCTCTGGAATGACAGTAGGATTGTTGCTGCTAATGTTCCTAACCTCTGCAAAACATTTAATAAATATTAACATTTCATTTATATATTAGATACAAATATCAATTACATACGTACATAAATGTAATACATTACACAAACACATACATTGGTGAATGCAAATTATGCTTACCTGCACAGTAGGTCCCATAGCAGAAAGTTGGTCTAACAAACTCATAGACGTAGTAATTTCCTGGGCAGGCTTTAACATGAATAGGATTGGATTGGAAATAGCAGCAGTCATTGCTCCAGTGACCGCAGACACCTCGAGTGACCACTCCATCCTCGACTCGTGGATGTGGACCATTTATCCACAGTGGAGCATGAGTGCCACAGCTCAGCCGATCAACACATGTGTCTGGCATATGAACACTCTGGCCCCGAATGAAGAGACGATACCAGCCGACCCAGTTGACATTAGCGTCACACATCAAATTGAAAGTATATCGATTGTCTGTTGCTCTCCAAGCATCGTCCAGTATTGTGTAGTTATAGCAGGGGTCAAAGGGGAGGGCTGTGAAAAAAGGTAAAAATAAATAATTAAAATGACTATAGACTACATATTTTACACTTGTGACTTAGAATCTACCAAGTGGAGTATAAAAAAGGCATTTTTTTAGACTCACTTACATGAGTTTTAAGTTATACACAGAGAATTGTAGAGCATCTCTTCATTTAGAAATGACAAAATAGTTGAGCAGCCAACGAATCTACAAACAAATTTTGTGTGGTGTTGGCAATGGTGTAGGCCCTAACTCCAATGCTTTTTTAACATTTAAATTTGGAAACTTTTAGCAAAAATGCAGCAACATTATACATCAGTCAAGATATCTATTGTTTTGATCCATTGATTAATAAATCATTCAAATATGCCAACTAGAGTTTACATTTCAATGTACCTCAGCACTGTACTGAAGGCTATATTTTATGGATATTTTGAAGAATGCTAAACTATTTCACAACAAAAGAGAAAAAAGATATATGATTCTTGTGTGATCAAAAGTCTGATAGAAAAATCAGATTTTTATAATGCATTTTGGCTGCAAACCCCATAGTGCTAGGTAGTAGTAGTTATTTTCATTTTACATAATTAAAATGCTACAATAATGCAAGTCATCGTTGTATGTTCGGGGAATAGTTTGAGATTATGAAAAATAAAACATAAAAATACGAAGACAAGTGTAACAAAACTTCCCACAAAGTTTGGGAAAGAAGATTAGATTATGATTTTGAAAATTAAACCTAAAATAAAAGAAATAAAAATAATTAGGCCCTACATAACGTTCTGTAGTAGTCTATCACACAAAACCCACCCTGCAATGTTCTAGGAAAATTGGTTATATAAAAACTAAATCTAAAAATATTATACTCTTTTTCCATTAGGAAAACTACTATACCTTACCTGGGTCACTGACAGGCTCAGTAGTAGATGGTAGGGGTATGATTGTCACAGTTGTTGTAGATGCAGATTGGATATTAAGGCTTGTGACATCTGGTTCCAGGGAATTTTTTTACATTAAAGACCATCATTTTTAAACAAAGCAAAAATAAATCCCAAAACCAAGGAGTGAAAATGATGAAAATATGTTTACCTGCACAGTAAGATGCACAAAATAGTGGCCTGACAAACTCATACACATAATAATTTCCTGGACAAGCTTTGACTTGTATGGGATGAGACCTGTAACCACAGCAGTTGTTTCTTGTGGAACTGCAGACTTTCCGGGTGACCACTCCATCTTCTAGCTGTGGGTGAGGGCCGTTGAGCCACAGTGGGTTCTCTGAGCCACACATCCCATAAGCAACACATGACTCTGGCATCTGGACACTCTGACCATTGTAGACCAGCCTGTACCAGCCATTCCAGTTGACATTATAATCACACATATAACTGAAGTACGAATTGTCAGTGGCTCGCCAAGGCTCATCCAGACTGGTGTAGTTGTAGCAGGGATCAGTATTTGGAGTGTTGAATGTAACTATAGTGCAATTATAAAGGGTGCATTATATGTATTGTGAAATAAATAATTCCAAGACTACACAATTACCATTTAGCATTAACAAGTCTGTAAATGCAGTTGTCATATAAAAGGTAATAATATAATTCCTTTGTATGTAAGGCATGAAGGAGAAGAACTGTACCTGCACAATATACAGGCACTGGGATCGATGGCTTTGGCCTTATAAATTTGTAGACATAGTAATTTTCAGGACAAGCTTTAACTTGGATTGGGTCAGATCTGTAGGAATTGCACTGGTCATTAACAGAGCCGTAGACGTCACGAGTAACAACTCCATCTTCAAGCTGAGGATGAGAGCCATTTAGCCACAGAGAACTATAACCTCCACATGACATATAACTGAAACACCACTCAGGCATCCGAGCACTCGATCCATTAATGAAGAGACGATACCAGCCATGCCATTCAACACGGGCATCGTCATATCCAGATATGTATCCATACATATGCCAGTAATTGAGAGTGTTTCTCCAGTAGTTATCAAGAATGTTGTAGTTGTAGCATGGATCATAATCAGTGTTGATGGCAGCTGATGAGACCAAAATAAATAAGTTACGTCATTTCAAAGCCTGAAAGTTTGGTACCAGTGTGAGGTTCTTACACATATATAGGCTAAACTACTTCAGTTGTAGTGTCTATTCACGGAGCGCAAAGGAAAAGCAATGCTAAATACAAATCAAATCAAACATTGCATCACTTTGAAGCTAGTTAAAGGTGCCCTAAAATGTGAAATTGAATTTATCTTGGCATAGTTAAATAACACGAGTTCAGTTCATGGACATGACATACAGTGAGTCTCAAACACAATTGTTTTCTCCTTCTTATTTAAATCTCGCTTTTGAAAAACACCCCTGAAAAATAGGCGAATCTCCACATAACACAGACTGTGACGCAACAGTCGGGATCATTAATATGTACGCCTCCAAGAATTTGCATGCCAGCCCATGTTCAATGACACAATCAGTGATAATCATCGAAACAAGCGAGGATCATAGGGAAAATGACAGATCATGGAAATAAATGTTATGTTCCAGGCTGTGCAGAGGATGTGAGGACTTTTCATACACTTTCCACAGAAAAGAAATGTCATCTGGCGTGGTTGATGTTTATCTATACCGCAACAGTTTAATTCAAAGTTGTTAGTTTGCTCTGCCCATTTCACCACGGACTTATTTTCGAACCTGGCACAATATCAAGCTTCTCTCAGCGTCTCATACTGAAGAAGGGGGTAATTCCAACTATATTCCCGCAACCGGTAAGTAGGGATTTTATTAACGACAATTTACACTGTGTTAGTTCCAGCGCAAGATCCTAGTACAGTAACAATTGCAAACTCCAAGTAACGAGCATAACTAAATATGACAAAAGTATTTACGCTGAGGTTAATATTTCTTGCCTGTGTTGTCAATTTAAACTACAAAATAATACTGTAGATACATACGTAAATTCCCTTTTGTCAAATTATTTTAATTTCGTCTATCAACAACACGTCAGGGGCTAACTGCGTTAATTTAGTTGCTCACAGATAATGTTAGCTCACTCGATCCTTCTAGCTAACGTCACATTCTCCACCACATAAGATAAAGCTATATTTATTTGACAAGGCATCTAACGTTAGTCCATTTGTTAAAATGTTTTCATTTTTGAAAACTGACGTATGATTATTTTGCACGCTTGTATTTCACATAGACAGTAAGACCTTTTTTTAGAATGAAACGCGTGAAACAGCCAATCAGACCAGAACTCCTCATTAGTATTCATGATCCTTCCAAATAAGGTAAAAACAGACCATTTCATTCTAGGGCCAATTTCTAGAGTTGAAAATGAACCTGTAAAACCATATCTAGACATTTTAAATCCCCTTAAATAAGCCAATAGCCTCTATGTAGATATCAGAGACAAAATTAAAATATTATTCAACACATTCTAGGGCACCTTTAAATTAGCATATGCCAACATTGATAAGTTATGTGACTGAAAAAAAAAATCACAGACTAACAATTTGGTGCATGTATTATTATTATTTTTTTTAAATCCTATTCATTGTATGTCATGTTACTAATTTAGTAGATTTTTGGACCTAAAGTACATGCAGTAAATACAGTAATATTAATATGTTTTGTCAACGTTAGATTTTAAGCATGCAATCATATAGTTTTCAGACGGGAAATTTAAAGATCCTATGTATTTAAGAAATTGGAGGCCTTTGACCTTGCTCTGTTGTGACACTAAAATTGTTTCCAAATGCATTGCATTAAGAATGAAAATAAGAAATTGATTGTATTATAGGGAATGAGAAAGTAGGGTTTATAAAATTTGAGACACATACTTGACACTGTAGATTTCTATAAAAATACTCAACAGCCAGGATTATTATTTATAACGGATTTTAAAAAGGCCTTTGATAAAGTTAGATGGGAGTTTATTAAGAAATGTCTTCGTTATTTTAATTTTGGAGAGAATTTTATCAAATGGTTTGAAACGCTTTACAAACACACCATCAGTAGAGTTATAAATAATGGGCATTTATCTACAGGATTTCCCCTAACACAAGGGGTTCGTCAGGGGTGTCCATTGTCACCATATTTGTTCCTGATATGTATTGAAATATTAGCAATTAAAATTAGAAAGAATATAGAGATCATAGGTTTGAAGCCGAATGGCATAGAGACAAAACTTACAATGTATGCTGATGATGCAACCTTTTTTATACAACCAAAACAATCTACTTTGGAAGCCTTGATTACAGATCTAAATATGTTTTCTAAAATATCAGGTTTGAAACCAAATTTTGAGAAGTGCCATATATTGAGAATAGGGACTATAAATTGTACAGATTTTAAGTTAAGTTTTTCGGCCCCTATTAGATGGACAAATGGCTCCGTAGATATTTTAGGTATTCACATACCAGACAATTTCAAAAATATTGTCAAAAAAACCGTTCTCCTTTTTTTAAAGACGCACTTAAAGAATGGTTGAATTTCCAGTACCATCCGCCTGATACTCCAGATGACATGCAGAATCAGATACTATGGATGAACTCTGAAATTTCTATAGGAGACCAACCACTTTTGTGGAATATATGTATTCAAAATGGTTTAATCTTTGAGAATGACTTTTTGGATACATCTGGTCACATTATTTCATTTTATGATTTCTCAATACAATTTAATGAATGTTTGGATTTGTATCGATACAATCAGATTGTTTCAACAATTCCAATTGGCTGGAAACAAAAAATACCAAATAAACACGAGCAATTGGTTTGTCTCCCAAAAGTACGATGCTGGAAGTGGTTACATAATTTATAATTGGAAGTTATATTCTGCAGGATTGGCACTTTTTCCTCACAGGGTCTGCCAGTACTGGGAAGATGAAATCAATGTATCAATTCCATGGAAAGAATATTTTAGATCAATTTATAACACTGCTGTAGATTCATATTCAAGAATATTCCAATGAAACATTTTTTACAAGATAATTGCAACTAAAAAAAATATATATTTATATCACATTGAAAATAATCCATATTGCAGATTTTGTGAGGAAGAAGAGGAAGACATATGGCATTTATTTTACTTTTGCTCAGTAGTATATAAATTCTGGTCAAGTGTCCAATTTTGGTTAAAGACGGCTAGAATGGAATTTATCATAACACCTCAAACTATTGTACTTGGTCATTTTACAGGTAGTTTGCTTATGATAAATACCATTTTATTAATAGGGAAAATGTTTATTTTTAAAACAAAAGTATCATCATGCTTGTGTTTAGGTTAGTTTAAGAATGTTATAAGGTTGCATCTTCTTTTAGAAAAGATAATAGCAGAAAGCAACAAAAAAGTAGATGAATAACAAAAAATGGAATAATATTCTATGTTTATTATAATTATATGAAACCTTTTCTCATGTATGTTTTTGGGGTATGAATGTGAGGATGAATGTATAAGCATGTAGTGTCTCTGTAGATTTGGGTCTGTAAATTGTATTTCTTATTAAATAAAGAGAAAAAAAAATCATATAGTTTTCACACAGTACCAAACAGTTATGGCACTGTGAAATATGAAAAACCACTGCACTGTTCTATGGTTACAAGGTTTTGTAATTTTCATGACTAAGGCCCATTCAAACCAAGAATATTCACTATAATAATGATCGTCCACACCAGCCTTTTAGCTGCGTATTAGAATTGATCTCCGTCCACATTAAAATGACTGAAAACGCGGATCACGCGACCATTCACCTACACTGGGCATGCGCGTTCTGGTATAAACAGGAAACAGATTGAGTATTCCTCAGATTTGACCAAGGGGGTAATCCATTAACGGGAAACTGAAGCCTCTCCGGGCGCCGCCATTGTAGCTGGCTATCACCTGCTGTTAGCATTCCATTGACTCCCATTCATTTTGCCGTCACTTTGACAGCGAATAACTTTACATCGGAGACGTCCAAAGACTCCATTTGTCCATTATTTATTTCTAAAGAAACACGACAATGTATAAAAGGCTCCATTACTGTGTATCTTACGTTATGGCCGACTTAGAAGAGTTTTTGTAAATATAGGCTAACGACTGCGTCATAACCCCGCGACTCTCTGGTGCACACAAGACCAATGACCGTATAGACAGAAGTAGAAGCTCCCGTGCAATCGAGGGGACGTGGAGGCATAAAGTCAAGGGAGAAGCCTATAGTCATAAAGTTGCTCCTGCTGCGAGCTCATGAACAGCTAATACTCAAGATCTCCGGCTCTGCATTCGGAAGGGAATGATTAAGATTTCGGCTGGCGCAGCTGCTAGGTTGCTCACGTCACATCTCCGTCGTCAAGCTCAGTTTGAGCATGCGCAGTACGCTTGGCTATCAGGAAGTGAGTGCTTCTAAAGGGCTTCAGTCTTCTCCGTTGAAATCTATGGGGTCGCTGTGTCCATTTCTTTTACTGTCTATGGATTTGACGAAGAAGAAAGTAGCTAAGTTACCTCTGCAAAGATTAGCAATGTCGAAGACCCGAGATTTCTTTTCATGGACCGACGACGAGGTGGAACTTTTACTTAAAGTTACAAGGGAATACTAAACAGCCATGGCGGCAGAAAACACAGACTGGGAGTCGTAGCGAACCAAATACGGCGACATATTGGAAAGGGACCAGGACCATTATCTATCGCCAGAGCAAGCCAGAACAATTGAAAAGGTGTAATGTTACCCCCACAATAAGGATAAAATCACTAAAGGTATGTATGGTATGACAACCAATCAAAGAGCCGAGCGTTAGCCATTGCGTCATTGTTTCTAAAGTCCTCCGTTTTGACCCGTCTTCACTAAAACGCCTTCCGGAGATTCAAAACACAAAACGGGGACGGCAGTGTTTCTAAACTTCTACGTTTTAGGTCTTCGTTTTTGCCGTTTTAGTTTGGACGGTGGGAAACGTAGCAAAGGTCTCTGTTTCTAAACTAAAATGTAGTAGTGTGGAAGTGTTTTTGTTGTTAAGTTGGTGGTCATCAAAACGGTTTGGTTACCAACATTCTTTAAAATATCTTCTTCTGTGTTACATAGAAGAAAGAAATGAATACCGTTTTTGAAAAACATAAGGGTGAGTAAATCACAATTTTCATTTTTAGGTAATCTATCCTTTGAAGGTAGAACATTAGTACCAAAGTTAAGTGTCTAATTTCAATGTGCACGATTCATTATTTGATAGTGTTTAGGAACCTACACATGGTAAGGCTGGATTCAGTCATAGCTGGACTTGCAGTGGAAGCTGTCTGGGATATTGTGCTGATATCTAAAAAGAGGGTATAAATTAAGACATTAGTGAGAATGAAAGTACACATAACATATATTATAAAAAGCTGGAAATAAACACAGTACCAGTGCAGTATGCTGAACACCCATGGTGTGGCTTCACAAGTTCATAGACATAGAAATCGCCTGGGCAAGCTTGGATTCTGATGGGGGAGAATTGATAACTACAGCAGCCATTCAAAAAACTCGCCCCACAGATCTCCTTGATCACCACTCCGTCCTCTATCTGAGGATGGGAACCGTTGAGCCAAAGACTGATTTCCGTGTTACAGCTGCCTCCACTAACACAGCTCTCTGGCATTCGGATGTCCATTCCATTGTAGAAAAATCGGTACCAGCCGCTCCAGGAGAAAGAGTCATCACAAATCCACAATCCACTTTCATTTGTGGCTCTCCAGGGACGATCCAGAGATTCATAGTTGGAACAAGGATCTACACTGATGCTGCTGAAAACAACTGTCATGAGGGAAAGGGTTAGTGAAAGAGCAACAGTGTCCATTCTACACTGAGTTAAGTTTTTTTCTGTGTTGAACGTTCATTTAGAAATGTTAATATTGTATGCTTAATATACGTAATATTGTTTTTAATACTTAATTTCAACATTTAGTGATTCAGCCCTATGCAAAGATAGGTGGAAACTAAAGAAAATGAATTGCCTATTATTTATATGATGTTAGAATTGTTGCATTATTCCTGAGATATACAAATAAATGTAAAGATATTCACAAAAATGTATCAAATTCACAATTAGATTAAGATCCACAAATAAATGTAAAGAATTAAAAAATGAATGAAATTCACAAATGAATAAAATGAGATTTACATTTTTTTAACAAATTTGTTATGTCACAAACAACAACGGCTAGTCATGTTATTCGGAGCTCCCCCTGCCGACCAATATGTAGATTGCAGCATCGGAGGGTGAGCTTGAATCTGGAGATGAAGCCTGCTGCACTGCCTCCTTCTGGTAGAGCAGTGTTGCCTGAGCCTGATCCAGAATTGATGGCTATGCTTTCCCGGGTCGCCGAGAGAGACAGGCTCCAGTGGAACCCTCCACCGTATCCCGAACCGTCGAGGCTGGACGATTGATATCTCGGGACAGCCCATGCTGGATCTCAGCGCACCGCCCCAGTGCCTTTCTTTCCCGAAGTGCATGAGGAGGTTCCCGCGTTCATGGACGACACCTTTTTCTACCAGACACAGAGCTGGTACCTCCTCCCGCCTCACTACCCCTGAAAGTGGTTTGACCAAAGGGTACGTGGAAATTCCTCCGGTTGAGCAGTCTGTCACAATGCAACTATGTGTGGCGATCGCTACTTCCTGGACGGGGTAATCCGCCTCTCCCATCCAAGGCCTGTATGTTCTCGTCCATTACAGAGCCTGTGGACAGGTCGCTTACTCATTGCATGTAATGGCGCTGCTGCAGGTCCAACAGGCCAAAGCACTCATGGACATGCACGAGGGTAACCCTGACCGTGAGCTCATGGGTGAGCTCCATACGGCAACTGACCTTGCCCTCCGGGTGACGAAGGTTGCCGCATGATCTATTGGTAAGGCGATGTCCACACTTGTGGTGTGGACATGACCGCAAATCATGATGTAGATGGAAAATCTTTGGGAATGCACAAACTGATCGTCAGGTTCCTGAGGGGTGCGAGGAGACTAAATCCACCTCACCCTACCTCTATACCCTCTTGGGACTTTCTGGTGCTTAACGCATTGCAAAGAGCTCCCTTTGCACCTCTGCAGTCAGTGGTTTATAACATTCTGTCTATAAAAACAGTTCTCTTGTTTACTTTGGCTTCCATCAAGAGGGTAGGGAACCTGCACGCATTTTCGGTCAAAGAATCGTGCCTGGAATCCAGGCCGACCAACACTTACGTCATCCTGAGACAAACATCCCGGATACATGCCCTAGGTTCCTACCACTCCCTTTCGGGACCAGGTAGTGAACCTGCAAATGCTGGCCATGGAAGAGGCAGACCAAGCCCTTGTCTCCATTCGTCCATGTCTTCATCTGTTACGGAGGCCAGCAGAAGGGAAAGGCTGTCTCCAAGCAGAGGTTGGCCCACTGGACAGCGGATGCCATCATCTTGCCGTTACAAACCCAAGATGCACCTTGTCACCTCAGGTTACGAGCCCACACCACTAGGAGTGTTGCTTTTTCCTGGGCGCTGGCACAAGGTGCCTCGCTGACAAATATTTGTAGACCTACGGGCTGGGCGACACCTAACAGGTTCGCTAAGTTTTGTAGCCTTCGTGTCGAGCCGGTATCCTCTCATGTACTCGCTTCTCATAGCTAGTAAAAACTGGAGACCTCGCTCAAATTGTCGGCTTGCTGCGCCATTCCCCACCTATGGACTACGTATGTAACCCTCATTCCCTGAATCATTGTTCATTTAACCTTTTACATTTATTCGTGAATATTAATCTTTTTTTTTTTTGGAATAATGCAACAATTCTACCCATCTATAATTTAGTTGAATAATACATTTGAGTTCGGAATACATGAATCAAGTAAACTCAGTTTTACATAAGGAACAGACAGAAATTAAATTATGACAAAATGTTCTGCAATTGCGTTGCTATAGCTCAGTTAATAAGTAAATTGAACAATCAGCATTTTTTTCAATCTAGATTGAAAACAACACTGATGGAAAAATACATTCACAAACGTATTAAGTAATTTTATTATTGAAATAATCAATCTGATCAGTTCACATTATACTTGCAGGAAATGAATGCGACGTATAATCATTTTTTTTTTGTTTTTAGATGAGGAGTGACATGTCAGCATTAATCCTTTCTGGATGAAGAGATATTGTGGGGGCCACAAGACTAATTCTATTTAATTATTTTTCTTGAAGTGTGCAGCCTACTAAGTTCGTCATACACATTTTTGTTTGCAGTGAAAAAAGCTAAAAATGCAGTATATTGTGTTGAAATGTTGGGAACACAATTTTACTTAGTTTACAAGTAAAGGATTAAAAGAGGAAAAATTAAGGATAATTCATGATGAAGTGCATTGTTATAAATCTCTTACCATTAATCAACAGAAGTGACACACACAATGAGAATAGAAATCTCATTGTGGCAGACTGCTTCCAAAGATGTCAGTTATCTGTAAAATGAACAAAGTTTATTCAAACACACACACGCACACGCACACACACACACGCACACGCACACGCACACGCACACACACACACACACACACACACACACACACACACACACACACACACACACACACACACTTTATTCAAAATGATGGCAAAAAATCAAAATTATAGAACCACAATTCTGGTTACTCTGGTTAAACTGACTTGATACATACACAAAAAGATATCAAGACCAATTAGTTAACAGTCCCACTTTATATTAAGAGACTTTAAGTACTACTTACATTGAAATTAGAAATTTGATACAATGGACTTATTGTGTACATACATGTTTTTACATTGTACTTATGTTGTACTTATATTTTATATTTAAATACCTGCATGTAATTAAAGCTGTAATTAATTTATGTAATTACATTAATTACACAGTTGACCCTTCTCTTACACCTCAACCCAGCCTTATACCACCACAACTGACCCTAACCTTACCCGTATCACATCTGAATAGCAGCAAAAATGTTTTACAATACAACATTAACACAATAAGTACATGTACGTACATAGTACTTAAAGCCACTTAATATAAAGTGGAGAGAAAGTAAATCAGAACTGTAAAATTAGTTCTGAGGAATATTTCGACTTTAGCATCAACAGTATTTAAAAAAGGGGTTAACTTTTCACATATAATTTTTACATAAATGCATTGTATTTCCATTAAACTATTGCTACTAGAGCAATAGTTGTTTTGTTTTGTTTTGTTTTGTTTTGTTTTGTTTTGTTTTGTTTTGTTTTGTTTTGTTTTGTTTTGTTTTGCTATATTTGCACTTCCAAAGAACTAACATACATATTTTATACTATAACCTAAATTACTGTGGTGAGCATGATGAGCCGGAGGGCTGTGAGAGAGCGGCACGAGGCCGGTGACATCATATAGATAGACGCCCTATCGACCACTACTGCCTATTTGCGCAGACGAGTCGTGGGGCCGCCATCTTAAACCGGTCACCTGCTCCGCTCAGTGTAATCTGTTTGGCAGGTGCAATGAGCTGTCAGCACATTTAATTAATCATATCTCACTGAATACCAAACTGATTTTCACGCGGGGTTTTTTTGCTGCAAAGGTCATACAACATGTAGCTACGATACAGGACACATTGAATATTTTATTCACAAAATACAACCAATAGTACGGTGATGTTAAATGTTAAATCTTACTTGTGAAAAGTAATCCCCGAGTGATGGTCCGCCGATTTGAGCAGGAATATGCTGCACAGTGCTCTGGCATCTACTGCTGCTATGCAATGCAAATAGGAGTATGACCGGTTTAAGATGGCGGCCGCATTTCTTGCGCCACAGCGGCCAATAGGGCGTCTAGGGCCCTATCCCAAATGGCACACTCCGGACTTGTGGACTTCCTCAGAGTCCACACTTTGGTGACGTCATGTAGTGCAGACCTAGGGCCCTTACCGCGAGTCCGCGAGGGCGCATTGAGAAGTATTTTTGGGACAGACTCGATCGTCACGCCGGAAACAGGAAGACGTCTGGTTGTTGTTATGGACAGGAGCTGCAGGTTCGGGGAAATATGCTATTGTTGTTGTGTTTACATATGATTTAGTAAAGCCCTGACATTCTGTTCTATTTATTTAATGAATCATATTGCGATCGTATTATTCAGCTCGCTATTATTAGCCTATGTTTTAAGACATCAACCACTGGTCGATGATCATAATGTTTGTATAAACTTGTCACAAAAACCGTAATGATAATTAATTACACTTAAATATTTTCTTCTCAGCCATGTTAACAGTTGTCCGTGAGCGAAATATCCTGCCATCCGTTGTCTGATTGGCCTTTCGCAAGGATTCCTCGGTAGTTAAAGTGCGTGGAGCCTGCTTCTATGCGGGCTTCGCGGTAGACCGCTTTAAGGGTACAAAGGGGGCGCTGCTGAGCACACTTCAGAGCGTTAAAATGCTAAATGGGACGGCCTACGGACTCTGCAACTATATTTCACAATTCCAGAACGAGTCAGGGCCAGCCTTGGAGGAAAGAAGGTAGGACCCTTTGAATTGTGTATTTTCATAATCTGCCGGTCATTTTCCAAATCACATACCCCACCTTTAAGTTTAAAAATCTGACAATGACTTGTAATGACAGAATGCTCCAAAATGTAACCTACAGTGATGGGAGTACTGCAATGTTTTCTGTAGAGTTCTTGGTCTTGTTGCATGTTGTACATTCTTGAGTTATGACAAAGCTGCCCTGGGGCCCGTTCTTCGTACGTTGCTTAAAACATCCAAGATCAAATGAGACAAGATAATATCATCGTGCTCATCATGATCCGGCTACTTAGGTTCTTCGAACACTCCTGCCAGTTATAAATAGTATAGCTGGATTGAGTTATCTGAGATAATTGCGCATTCATGCGCTGGTTTAAAAGGGGATGTGTCGATAGTAGAAACATTGATCAGCAACGCTGCTATTGGCTGTTCACCGTGGCCAAAGAGCACGCTCAGTTTTTCTCCGCAGCAGAGCAAGAGTTATTGCTTGAAGGATATGCTGAATTTGAAAACTCAAATGTGCAAAAGCCAGGAGAGAGGGCTGGCAAAAGTAGCAAATTAAGTTTGTAGTGACCATGTTAGATGTTTTTATCACTTATTACAGTATATATTTTTGTATTTTAATAATTTCAAAATAATTTATAACTTTGTTCATTGTAATGTCAGTCACCACCCACTACTAGAACATGGGAACAAGTAAAAGTGAAGTACTAGAATATTCTACATAATGGTCATTTGTACTTACTTATACTAGTCTCTTTTAAAAAGGCAGTGTTATGTTTGCCTGTTTATAAAAGCAAAACAAAAACTGAGAAAAAACTAAAAGAAAAACAAACAGGTGGTGGTCCTCCACCCCCATGTTATACCCCGGCAGAAGAGCTGGCCCTTGGGTTAAATGTGAACCGACCCATTGTGAAGAGTGACTAAAATGTTCATGGGTAGACATAATGAGCTAATATCACAAAACAATTGATATGTATAACAAAAGCAGTTAAAAGAGTGAGATGTGATGAATGAAGAAGTAATTTTACCTGACGATGAAATGCTGCTTCAGAGTAAATCAGGGTGAGGCTCTCTTCGCCAGTTCAACCAGAAGACAGTGATACTGAGAACTGCACGTCTCAATCATATGTATATTGATAAATGTGGGAGGACTGTGACGGGAATCCAAAAGTACTTTCTCAAAAATCACCTTAAACCAGTTTTTTGTTTATTGCATGGTATGCAGTTTGTCATGTGTCTGCCATTTAAATGCGTTTACTTCCTTGCATTGATATAATATACCTTTACTTCAGAAGGACTGTGTATTACAGTGTGTCTTTATATGAATGTTCAAATTAATTAATTATATTCAAGCGTAAACACAAACAACTATGCACACTTACTATTATTGTGCTACCAGCTTTGCATTAAATGCATGTTAAATAGAAATAGAAAGCTTAAATATTTTTTTTTACACTTGCCTTAGCCCTTGTGTGTCAATTAAAAAAAGTTGCGCATAGGTCCCACTGGACAAAAATGTCCATGTCAAAATACTGTCACAAAAGTTAGCTGGGGAGAACAGACTTAAGTTTGGTCTCATTTTAAAGAAGACCCTTGGTGGGTCATTCTACAAAAACGTCCACTTTTGGTATGGCAAGATGTCTTAAAATGTATTTCTTTTTCTAACATTTAAACTTACACCACATTATTAGATTACCCTTTGACTTTATGAATATGCATAAATGACAGCTTAATGATTTTTTATATTTTTTGTGCATTTATTTAAAGACTGCATGTACCATTTTTTTGTCACTGGTATTACCTTACTACTTTGGCAATATTAAATGTTTTTATGAAAATTTATTTCTAATTTTTTTCAGCACATGTAGTCAGAGTTACCAAATAATAATAATAATGCAACAAATAAGGAGATTGTTTTATTTATTTGAATCAGGTTTGTTAAAAGTGTGCTTGAATGAGGTTAGTTCGTTTCCGCAACCTTGTATTTGCTATAACAATGAAAATATGTGAAAACCAGTTAAAATCAAGTAATGATGCAATCCTTTAAATCTTAACTTTTGAGTGTAGCATAATTAAATGGATGTAAAATTATTATCATGTCACATGTGGCATTGTATTTAATGTGACAAAAAAAAAGACAGTAACACCAGTGACACAATGAATCACCAATGACATGCAAAAGACCAAAGATCATTATTCTTCAACTATAATTAAGTATGTGATACTAAATTGTTACATTTGGCATATAATCTAAATTAATATCTTTGAATAAAGTTTATCTATAAATGGCAGTCGCTGGTGTTACTGGTGTTACCCATAAGAAAGGTAACACCAGTGACAGTAACACCAGTGACAACTTTCATGAAAAATTAATTTTACAAAATAGCTGCTGCAAGGTATCAAACCACATGTTGTCAATCATGGTATAATAACTAAATTAAGTAGTTTAATCCATTTGTATTCTATTTTTTTTTACAATTACCTAACAGTAAAGTAGGTCACACCAGTGACTTCAACTAAAAGCTTCATATGAAATCATGAGACAAATGAGAATATTTCTGATAACTGAAAAGAGAGAGAGGATTTATTATGGGCCTTCCTTCATAGATATTCCGGAAACTGGAAGAAGAAAGTCAAGTGATGTCATCAGTGTGATTTTTATTTCAAAATAACAGATTTTTGTTTAACGGTAACACCAGTGACACAACTCCAGGGGACCACTACTTTCATTATAAATTTTATAATATTTATTCTGCATTTAGTTTTTTTATGTAATTTACATAATATATTAGATAGTTATGTATACATTATTGTATTTTAAATGGTGTAAAAATCTGTTATTGACCTCAAAATAAAGCATTGTCCCTCTGTACATGACTGTGGGGACGAGCACTTCTGTGGTGCTTGGAATTCTATAAAATTAATAAAAAATAAAATATTGCCTCTTGATGGCTCAAGAAGGTGTAATTGTTCAAATAACATGTTGTTTTATTTTAACATGTAAAGAAATTGTAAAGTGTTTTTTTAAGTGTAATATTTCTGTAAAGGCTAGGGACAGAAAAATGGACATTTCTGTAGAATGACCCTGGTCGATTATTGTTGAAGTAAAAAGAGTTTAATAAGTGGAACGAAAAGTTTATGAAAATTATTTATGAACATTATTTTATATCAAAAATATATTTTATGAAATATTTTGAACTTTAAAACTGCAAGAAAATCAAAGTCATAAATCTAAACAAGGTGTGTTTTAATAAAGTGTAACTGGCTGTCAAAATTGGTTTATGACTGGTCGAGCAAGTTCTGGTTTTTAGAAAAGAGATTGAAGCAGTGCTGGCACAGGCTCAACTGCCACTCTCTGCAAAACAAGGCCCACTTCACACGATTTTGAGGCTTAATACACCAAGGCTGCATTAATTTGTTAAAAAAAAAAAACATTAAAACAGTAATATTGTGAATACAGCCATTTTCTGTTTTAATACATTTTAAAATGTAATTTATTCCTGCAATAGAAAAGCTGACTTGAATTTTCAGTATCAATTTTAGTTATCAGTTTCTCATGATCCTTTCTATCATTCTAATATACTGATTTGATTCTGAATATACTAAAAATAATAATGATCCTGAAATGTTTGCAGCATTTTAAATCTTTAATAATGTTGTTTAATAAAAATGCACTTGTTGGTTGTTAATTTTGACTAATGCTAACAAATGAAACCTTATTTAAAGTGTTACCATAATGGAATGTTGCCACTTTTTCAGTAGCTACTGCAATTTTTCATGGTGATCCTTTGTCTTGCTCATATTTCACGAAACTTGTTAAAGCATCTTGCTGTCTACTTGTCAGACAGGTGAGGCTGGTGTTTCCTGCTGACATCCTATATCTCAAAGGACCCAGTTGAACAGGAAGTTTTGAATGGCAAAATATATTTGCCATTCAAAGTTATATTTGCAACACATACTGTAAGAAATGTGATATTCATTCTGTACATGCTAATTCTGTACATTCTGTACTCTCGGAAACTGCACTGTTTGACGTATGATGTGAAACAGTTTTTTTTTTTAAAGGTGGGGTGTGTGATTCTCTTTTTTTGTCCATTTTTTCAAAATAACTTGAAATCCTATTCCTAACCCACTTACAGCCACTTAGTTAGATGCACTGAAATGAAAATTAAGCAATTTAATCATCTGTGGAATGGGCAGGACTCGAAAAATTCCAGCCAATCATTTCCAAGACCACCTTGAATCATTGGACAGTAAGTTCATCAATCAAACGGTTGTACCATACCCCCCTCCCCCCAGCGCGCGTGACCCCCTTTGTGTGCATACTCAAAGCTCGTGACGCATGCGCATCTCGTCAGTAAAGCCGGTTCCATGATTAGTAGTAAATCGTCATTACAATCTCTCGCGCATCTTAGTTTTCGCTCGTGCATGATTGCGCGTCCATGTTCTTTGAATGGGTGGAGTCAGGGCCAGCATTGGAGGAAAGAAGGTAGGACCCTTTGAATTGTGTATTTTCAAAATCTGCCGGTCGCTTTCCAAATCACATACCCCACCTTTAAGTTTAAAAATCTGACCATGACTTGAAATGACAGAATGCTCCAAAATGTAACCTACAGTGATGGGAGTACTGCAATGTTTTCTGTAGAGTTCTTGGTCTTGTTGCATGTTGTACATTCTTGAGTTATGACAAAGCTGCCCTGGGGCCCGTTCTTCGGATGCTTAAAACATCCGAGATCAAACGAGACAGGATAATATCATCGTGCTCATCATGATCCGGCTAAATAGGTTCTTCGAACACTCCTGCCAGTTATAAATAGTACAGCTGCATTGAGTTATCTGAGATAATTGCGCATTCATGCGCTGGTTTAAAAGGGGATATGTGTCGATAGTAGAAACATTGATCAGCAACGCTGCTATTGGCTGTTCACCGTGGCCAAAGAGCACGCTCAGTTTTTCTCCGCAGCAGAGCAAGAGTTATTGCTTGAAGGATATGCTGAATTTGAAAACTTAAGAAGTTTTTACCTCAAATGTGCAAAAGCCAGGAGAGAGGGCTGGCAAAAGTAGCAAATTAAGTTTGTAGTGACCATGTTAGATGTTTTTATCACTTATTACAGTATATATTTTTGTATTTTAATAATTTCAAAATAATTTATAACTTTGTTCATTGTAATGTCAGTCACCACCCACTACTAGAATATGGGAACAAGTAAAAGTGAAGTACTAGAATATTCTACATAATGGTCATTTGTACTTACTTGTACTAGTCTCTTTTAAAAAGGCAGTGTTATGTTTGCCTGTTTATAAAAGCAAGACAAAAGCTGAGAAAAAACTAAAAGAAAAACAAACAGGTGGTGGTCCTCCACCCCCACGTTATACCCCGGCAGAAGAGCTGGCCCTTGGGTTAAATGTGAACCGACCCATTGTGAAGGGCATCCCTGGGTTCAGCTCTTCCTCAGACCGAGGGACCAGTCTCAGCAACTCCTTCATTACTGGCAAATGAGCTTTAAATTATCTTAGTACACTGTAAAATAATTTGTTGCTGCATTAAAGTGTAAATTGCAGGTTATTTTTTTTACGAGATAATGCAATGTGCTTAAAGATAAGAACCGCCCAACATTGTTTTGTATGTTTTTTATTCCAAAATGCTGAATATAATATGAAAAGTTGGTACTTTTTACTGTGGTTTTTAGCACTCCCCCTCCCTTCCGCTAAGCTGGGTGTGACGTCATATCAGGGACTCCAAGCGGCAAGCAGCCTAGAGTTACCGTCTAACGGCAAGCTTTCTTTCTTTCTTCAGCAGTGATGAATGAAATAACTCAATTGTAAACACAACACTCGTGTGTGCTGGCTTCATGAGGACCGTGATCCTGCCTGAAATGAGAGTAAGCTATTCGCAAAACAAACGGGCATGCGTCAAAACCAGGATGCTGCGTGAGGCACGTCAGATTTGCCGGTCGAGCTGCTCCACTAAACTCCAAAACGCGTTCACCTCACGGCAGCACACCTCCACTGCTGATTCCATTGGGTGGCATAGCCCACACAAACACCTGTCTTTGTTTCTTTCTGACAATGAGCATCGCAAATTAGTAGCGTTTTAGCACAGGCAATATATCGCGTTCTGTCAGCAGATGCCAGCAAAAGCGCCATTGTGTCTGTGTGTCTGTGCATCTCTACAGCTCTGATTAGAACTAACGTTACTAACACTGTTGTATATTGTGTTAATGCTTGTGACTACATTTCCCATGATGCACTTTGATGTTTGTTTTCCCGGATGTGTTCCGGTGTTAGGAGAGTGACAAGAGAAGTAAACAAGCAGTCACGCTAAGTTTGTGTGTGTGTCATATTTGCCTGGTATCTCCGTAAATCTACCAAGACACAATAAATTGGCGACGAGGATCGTGTTAATCCGCGTGTGTGTGGTGTAAAGGCGGAAATGAAGCGGCTTGACGGCGAGTTCGCTGGGCATGAGAAATAATACAGCCTGCTGCTAATCTACGTGTTGACTGAAGAGGGAGAAGAAGACAACGATTCAGATAAGTGACTGAATTGATTGAAACGACAGAGAACGGTACAATATGGCAGCAGTTTTTGGCAACATTGGTCCCTTTGATGAGAGTAGTGAGCAGTGGAGCTCTTACACAGAAAGATTTGAGTACTTTGTAGCGGCGAATGCCGTTACTGAAGAGAAAGTTGTACCCACTTTTTTAAGTGTGATGGGTCCTAAGACATATACCCTACTGCGTAACCTCCTGCAGCCAGAAAAACCGGGAGCGAAAACGTATGATCAAATAGTGGAAACTCTCAAATCGCATTTCTCTCCAAAGCCCTTAGTAATTGCAGAGCGATTTCGATTTCACAGACGGAATCAGCTGGAAGGAGAAACCATGACAATGTTTGTAGCTGTGCTAAAAAAATTAGCTGAACACTGCGAATTTGGTGAAGTGCTAAATGACACACTTCGGGACAGATTAGTCTGCGGACTCCGCTGTGAGGGCATACAAAAAAGACTGTTAACGGAGAGCAACCTGACACTACAAAGAGCAATTGAGCTGAGTGTGTCTATGGAAATGGCTGCTAAGGAAGCACAGCAACTGAGCTCAAACAGTAAAGTGTATAAGATGGAGACCGGAAAACAAACTGAATATAAAGGCCCATGTTTTCGCTGTGGTAAGACAGGACACTCACCTGTTTCATGCTGGTTTAAAGATGTGGAGTGCCGCAGCTGCAAGAAAAAAGGACACATTGAACGTGCATGTAAAAATAGAACAGAAAAAAAGGAAGCGCAGCAGAAACCAGTATACAGAAGGAAGCAAAAGCAACGCGTATTTGCAGTTGAGCAGGAAAACCAGGAGGTTACTGATACATCTGATGAGGAATTTCCTTTGAATGTGCTCACTGTCGTAGGTGGAACCAAGGCTTATAAGGTCACTGCGTTGCTGGAAGGACAGCCTGTGAAAATGGAGATTGACACTGGTGCTGCTGTGTCGCTCGTGTCGGATGCGGTATACAGTGAAATACTGAGCCACCTGCCGCTCACACCACCTGATGTGGTTCTTAAGACTTACACTGGTGAAGCGGTAACCATGAAAGGACTCACTCAGGTAACAGTTGAACTGAATGGACAAACAAAAAAACTGCCATTGTATGTGGTCTTGGGTGGTTACCCCTCGTTGATGGGACGTTCATGGCTGGAGCAACTCAAGGTGGACTGGCCGGCCATGCATATGATGACACCTAAATCACTGGACCTTGAAGGTATTCTCCAAAAACACAGTGATATTTTCAAACAGGAATTGGGCAGCATGAAGGAAATCAAGGTGAAATTGACTGTAGAGCCGGGAAGCCAGCCAAAATTTCTGAAAGCCCGGCCCCTTCCATATGCGCTGAAACCCAAGGTTGAGGCAAATTTAGCTGAACTTATGAAGGAGGGGGTGCTGGAACCAGTCAGTGTGAGTAAGTGGGCAACTCCCATTGTTCCAGTTTTAAAGAAAGATGGAGGCATAAGGATCTGTGGGGATTTTAAAGTCACAGTAAATCCAGTGTTGTCAGCAGAACAATACCCCTTGCCTCACATTAACGATCTTTTTGCTGGTCTGACAGGAGGACAAAAATTCAGCAAAATCGACCTCAACCAAGCGTACCTGCAGATGCATGTTGAGGAACAGTCCAGAGAACTTCTCACCATCAACACCCACAAAGGCCTATTTCGGTATAAGCGGTTACCATTTGGAATTACTTCGGCTCCATCCGTTTTTCAGCGAGCGATGGATCAGATTCTGGCGGGGCTTCCTGGAGTGGTGTGTTACTTAGATGACATTCTAGTGACTGGCACTGATGAAGAGTCGCACTTGAAACATCTTGATGCTACCCTTGAAAGATTAAAAGAATACGGATTGAGAGTGCGCAAGGATAAATGTGAATTTTTCCAGTCTGCAGTCGAGTACTTAGACCATGTCGTTGATGCCTCTGGTTTGCATACATCTCCATCCAAGGTTAAGGCCATTGTGGATGCTCCAGTGCCCAGAAATGTAGGGCAGCTGCGGTCTTTCCTCGGGTTACTAAATTATTATGGGCGGTTCATTCCAAACATTGCCACGCTGTTGAAACCTTTGCACAAATTGTTGTGTCATGAGAAAAATTGGAGGTGGACCTCTGAATGCCAGGAGGCATTTAAAAGAGCAAAGGAGACACTTTTAAGGTCAAATGCCCTCACTTATTTTGACCCTGCTCTTCCCATCCAGCTGGCCTGCGACGCTTCTCCATATGGTGTGGGAGCTGTCTTGTCCCACATCATGCCAAATGGTCAAGAGAGGCCAATCGCATTTGCTTCCAGGAGTCTGAGTAAAGCAGAAGCAAACTATGCTCAGATCGAGCGAGAAGCGTTGAGCATTGTGTTTGGAGTTCGTAAGTTTTACCAGTACATTTTTGGGAGGAAGTTCACGTTGCTGACCGATCATCGGCCACTCACTGCAATTTTTGGCCCACACCATGGCATTCCATCTCTTGCTGCTAGTAGGATGCAAAGGTGGGCTTTGTTGTTATCCGCTCACACCTATGACATCAAATATCGGAAGTCGGAATTCCACGGAAATGCGGACGGTCTGTCTAGATTGCCTCTCGTTGACAGGATGAAAGAGGCACAAGTGGCGGAAATTTTCTATTTCAGCCAGGTGGAAAGGGCCCCGGTAACTGCTGTACAAGTGCGTAAGAACACACGAAATGACCCTGTCCTGTCCAAGGTCATGGGGATCGTCATGACAGGAAAAGGGGAGAGCGATGACCTGGAGCTAAAACCATATATCTCTCGACGACGTGAACTTTCAGTGCAGTCAGGCTGTTTGCTGTGGGGAAGGAGAGTGATTATTCCCCCGGCTCTGCGCAAGCAAGTGCTAAAACAGCTGCATGTGGGACATTGTGGAATGGTCCGAATGAAAGAAATTGCCAGGAGTTACTTCTGGTGGCCAGGAGTGGACGGCCAAATTGAGGAAAAGGCAAGAACATGTACGTCATGCCAGCGCATACGTAACGTACCCCAACTGGCACCGCTGCACCCATGGGAATATCCAGAGAAACCATGGCATCGCATTCATGTTGATTTTGCAGGCCCAGTCGAGGACAAAATGCTGTTGGTTGTCGTGGATGCACACAGTAAGTGGCCTGAGGTGGCTATCATGAAATCTACCTCAGCTGAAAAGACAAGTGAGAAATTGGGAGAAATATTCAGTAGATTTGGACCTCCAGTGCAGCTTGTCTCAGATAATGGCCCTCAATTTACATCACACGAGATGGCCACATTCTTACAAGCAAACGGAGTACAGCATATCACGTCAGCACCTTACCATCCTGCAACCAACGGGTTAGCAGAAAGGTTTGTCCAAACCATGAAACATGCGCTGAAAGCTTCACTCGGGCAGGGAACATTTCATCAACGCCTTCATAGCTTCTTGCTGTGCTATCGCAGTACTCCGCACGCAACTACCAAAGTGTCACCAGCGTCTTTGTTGTTCAATAGAGAGCTCAGGACAAGCTTTGAGCTGCTTAAACCAGCAACACTCAAGGAAACTGTCTTACGACAGCAAAAGAATCAGGTACAGCGACGGAATCTGCGAGCTAAGGACAGAACATTTTCAATAGGCTCGCCAGTGCTGGCCCGGAACTATGGTGGTGGTCCGAAATGGGTTCCGGCTACTGTGGAGGCCCAAACGGGTCCAGTCTCGTATAAAGTCAAAACTGCTGAGGATTTTTCTTGGAGGAGACACACTGATCAGTTGCTTAAGGGAGCCAAGGCATTTACGGATGTTCCTGAAGTCGTGGATGTCACTGACCCAATTAATAACAGTACGCCAGCTCCAGAAGTACTAACCACTGAGCCTACCAAGACTGCAAGTTGTCCATCTGTAAAGGAACAGGCATCACCTGAAAATGGAAACCAAATAGGGCACCGATACCCAGTTAGGGAGCGGCATCCACCTCAGCGTTTCTTGGATTATACTTAGTTAGGAGCTACCCTCATTGCATCGGGGCAGAATAATCCCCAAAAGGGTCAGCTAGGGTTTGAGGTAGTCTACCCTCACTCCCAGGGAAGTAGATGTGTTCATATACATAAGAGAAAAAAAAATGTTAATAAGAGAAGTTAATTTTCAACAATTACTGACTTATTTAGTAATTTCTGTTAATTGTTAATCTTGTGTTAGACCTCAAACAGTAAGGGGGAAGGAGATGTTGTATATTGTGTTAATGCTTGTGACTACATTTCCCATGATGCACTTTGATGTTTGTTTTCCCGGATGTGTTCCGGTGTTAGGAGAGTGACAAGAGAAGTAAACAAGCAGTCACGCTAAGTTTGTGTGTGTGTCATATTTGCCTGGTATCTCCGTAAATCTACCAAGACACAATAAACACCATGTAAGAAAATAATGTCTTCAGTCGTTGTCCCTCCTTGCTATTCTACATGACGGCAAGATTTTGAATAGACTTTGGCTTGTTCCCTAATGTTATCCGGGTTAGCTCCAGGCTAGCTCTAGCTACTCACCAGGACACCTGACCAACCCTCCACTCATTTTCGTCACACCAAGCATTTATTACTCTTTGAGGGCCATGATTTCTGGCAATTTCCTCCCCTCTCTCACGCCTGACTAGTTAAAAATTATAAGGCTGTGGTCCATCAAAAATTTGATGGTTTTTCCACCTCCTCGTTCTCCATAGTCAAGCCACAAACAGTGGTAATCTACCAGAGTATGGGTTGCGACTCCCTGTGCTCACGGCCTGATCCCCTCCCCCTGTATACCGGTACCTGTTCAGTAGGAAGGAAGCTATAACGAGTGGAAATAAGGCGTGGCCCCTTTAAGAGCTGCGCGTGCCCTGTTTAAAGGGTACCTATTATGGCATTTAAAATGTTCCTAATATTGTTCTAGGAGTCTCCAACAACAGTTTTACAAGCATGAAATGACAAAAAACACTTTTGTTGTCTTATAATATGCATTTATTTTTACCTGATTTGCTCACCGACTCCCATATAAATCGTTTCGCGAGTCATTTTTCCAAACCCCGCCTTTGCGTGACGCTAATCTGCGGTGATATGTTAGCTACCATAGCCCAAAGGAGTGACACCGAGCCGACGGGGTGTCATTGGTTGTTGCGTGAAATCTTACCCAGATACAATAGTGCTATTTTCTGATTGCCTAACAACACCAGACGAACAACACCAGAGGAGACGCGCTTGATTCCTGCCGGTTCCACAGTTAGAGCGGCGCAGCCAGAGTTTTGGGCGCTGCGGCATATTAAATATATTACAAATAGTTTTTCAGCGTGAGAAATACAATGTGTGGCGGGAGAGCGTGACAAAAGACCGAAATGAGTGACTGTCACGCTCAATGCGTGACACTTGAGAGCCCTGTGACAACTCCATTAACAACGACAAACACTTCACATATTTCAATACAATTGACATTGAAGACCTAGAAGCTGCGCTGTGTACACAACACACAAAATAATTATTGAGCATGATACATAAAACATAAAAGCAACAATTAATATTAATAATAGCCTACTTACAGGTTGTGATTCGGAGAAGGAAGCTGATCCAAATAAACTCGGTACTGAACTTTCCTTCAGTATCAGCCGGCTCGCAAATCCATACTTTATAGCATGGGTCACCAATCTCGGTCCTGGAGGGCCGGTGTCCTGCAGAGTTTAGCTCCAACCCCAATTAAACACACCTGAACCAGCTAATCAAGGTCTCACTAGGCATAATAGAAACGTTCAGGCAGGTGTGTTGGACCTGGTTGGAACTAAACTCTGCAGGACACTGGCCCTCCAGGACCGAGATTGGTGACCCATGCTTCATAGCATTTAGGTTTGTGAAGCAATCATCTTCAAAATGACGCGAACACAGAACAAGGTTCGGCTACACTTCTGTGGTATAGTTGTATATATGAACTGTAGCCACTTAGTCTTGCTAAATGCTCCTCTCTGGGCAGATGAAAAAAGTTTGCTTTTGTGTCGCACTTCAAAATACAGCAGCGTCTCGTCGACATGATTCCCTGGCGTCTTCGAACGCAATAAGTGGGCGTATCTTATTCAAATAACTTGTACAAGTGAAGTCATAAATTTAGAGGAAAAGCATCGTTCGTCTATCGATTCATATCAGCGACTCAGAGTCGATGCTTACTTTTGAGAGACAATAACTTTGTATACGGTGAACTTTCATGTTTAAAACTTTGCAGGATGTTTTTGTTCACTTATATCTATGTTACACACTACATGAAGGGCAATTTTCAAAAATCCATAATAGGTACCCTTTAACTGTGGGTAATCTGTATTGTATGTGCGCCTCGAACACCACATGCATACGGCGGCGGGTTATTTCTGTTTGATGCTCATTTTATCCGAATTTTATCAGATCTTTTTTTGCCGTAAAGCAATTTGTTACATTGCAAGACCTGATATCACTTCCTGATGGGCCGCTGGCTCAAAGTTGCAAGTGTATTTTTTCCGCTCAGATGCGATAGGGTGGTGCGAAACGACCAAATCGAAAAGAGTGATATAACCATTCCAATGACTTCAAAGCTGTTTGGTTGAGGTAAAAAACCAGCATAGTTCATCTTTAAATTAAGTAGGCCTATAATCTCAATGGCTGGTCCAGTCATATCAACTGTTAAACCTTGAGTAGTAATGATTTGCTTTGACTTGTGAAGCATGTGTGAAACTACATGTATATGGCCTAGTTATTGTAAAAAAATATGTTGGCATGAGTTATTGATCACATTTCCCCTCAGTGTATTTCATTGTAATGAAATTGTGTTTTTCTCTTTTGTGCAGTTTAAACAATACACCAACACTTTTATCTGTTACCAAGCAAGTGTTGTTGGCTGAAGCATGTGCAGTAAGTGGACTTTTTCTAACTTTACATCAAAATGGAAGAAAGTGCAACACTTTGGAATGCCCATTTTTACACAGGACAGTGAAGAAACCCTCTCAGATGACTGTCTTTTGGAGAAAGTATCTGTAAGTGCTTAAATAACTTTACTTAATTTACACTTGAGTTACCTATTATTTCTGAATGCAATATGAGTTGCAGGAGTCCACATCTACTGAAAGGCCTACAAGAAGAGTCTGCACAAAGCAGTGATACAGAAGTGGGCAATCAAACCCCAGTGTAGTGCCCTAGGGTGACCACACTGTAAGTGTGATTTAAAAGGGATGGTTTATCCATTTTCTAGTCTGATCGAGAGAACACGAAAACACTTGATCGGATTGAAAACAAACTGAAAGGACTGCGTACAGTATGTGCAATGACGTTGAAATAGCGTAATGACGTATGACGCGCTGAACGAGCTGTTCATCCTGCAGAATAAAGTGTCATATAAATGAGTGTCCCGTCATTCAATAATTCTCCTTTCTCTCAGTGTCTGTGAAGTGGAGCAGGTCAATGTCCCACCAGTCCTTTCGGGTTCTCATCCACAGACGATTGGTTTTGGGCAAGAGGAGGGTGGGGCGTTTTTTACTGCGTGATAAAACACGGAACAACAACAGTCATATGCTCATTATCCCCAAATTATGACCAGAAATGGATAAATATTAAGCCAACTGTTTAAAACAAACACAAACCAATGTAGAAGATGGATATTATGCGCAAACAGCAGGAAACTCTGTATATTCATGCAGTACCACTCCGATTTTTAGCTTGTGTATAAACGAGCACATCACGTTTAGCGTTCATGTAAACACTACATTCAGAATCATCAATAGGAATGAATTCAGTCCGATTGAAACAAAAGCATGTAATAAGCATCTATAAGCAACCAGCTAAAAGAGATAACCATTCCACAAATTTCAAATCGACAACAGTGTCACGTTTGCAGAAATAATGGTAAATAATCCTTACCTTTAGCAGAACAACTTTTTCTAGACTTTGTGATACCGCCTTTGCTCACAACATTATAGCTGCTGCTTGAGTCGTATCATTTGAGGCATTATTTCGCTGCTAGTGCCTTCTGCTAGTGTTCCCGATCGATGTCTCTGTCTTTTCTTGATTTCGAAGAAATTTTTTTATATTGATGGTGCTTTTTGAAGGGTAGCTATGTGGCGTGATATTTTCTCTTTTTTAATTTACGCTTCGCACAACCGCTAATCTGATGCTGCCTATCCATTTTGAATTTAATAGTATTGGTGGGCTCCACTCTGACTCGGGGGAGGGGGCAAATCAACTGTGACCTGACCCAAACGCAATTCTTTATATGCATATATTTTAGATTTTCTCTGTATATATTGTATGTATCATTAACTGTTCATTTTGTATCTGCATCTCTTCCAGCAAAATAATACAGAACAACTATGTCAGTCATTCTCTAAATCATTTGGTGTCCCCCTATTGGCTGGTGCCCCAGGGCACTCGCCCAATCCCGTCTATGGATAATCCGGCCCTGCTCACAGAGGAGCGGAAGCATAAAAGGAGAAGATCGAGAGAGGAACAGGCCTGATCCTGTGTTTTGTTTGTGTTTTATTGTGTGCCAGCAGTCGTCCGTGAGGGGCTGCTGGCTTATTCTTTTGTTTTTGTATTTGTTTATTTTATTATTAAAAGTGTTGATTGTCCGCTGGTTCCCGCCTCCTCCTTCCCATAACATCTGAACCCCGTTACATTGGTGCCGAAACCCGGGAAGAAGGAGCAACGCGCTGTCAGAGAGCCCTCACCGCTGTGGGGAATCCGCGGTGCCATCGAGTATGGTGGGCAGAGTCCGTCACCATGGACGTTCGAGGTGGTGTGCTGGAGTGAGTTGCCGGGGGTACGATCAAGCTCGCTGCCGGCCGCCTGGGTGCTGGAGGGGCGGCTGCCGTCCGTGAGGGAGCGGAGGCGTCGATACCGTTCGCCGTGGGCCGGAGCCTTCTCCCATCCGTCATTGAAGGGGAGGAGCAGGGAAAGAAGGACTCCTGTCGTCTGCCCGAACCCGGAGGAGCCGTCGCCGTCCACCAGGCGGCGGAGGAGTGTCGAGCCGTCCACCAATGGCTATCCAGCGCCACCGCCAGGCACCGCAGAGAAGATCGCCCAGCTGGTGGGGGACCAGATGGCAGCGCATTGTTGTCCGTCTCTGTTTCCCTCGCCTCGTCGGTCCATACCCCCTGGGGATCGCAGGACATTCCTGCGGACATTCCATCTTCACCATGTTGACACTTTGCGTCCTGAAGCCATGGTCTTTCCCTTGTTGGTGAGGGAGGCTGTTACTAGCACAGCCTTGAATCCCTCACTTTGTGCTCAATAGGATGGTTTAAGCTATTTTTTGACTTTGTAGACTTTATTCACATACATATACATATATTCATATGCTCTTAAACTAAAACCAATAACAAAGAAGATGATCATGTATGTGAACTGGTCCCCAAAGAAGCTATCTAAAGCTTATACTCGGGGGCCATAACAATCAAAAAAAGAGAGAAAAAATAAAAGATGTGTGCCCATACATATAAAACATTTCGGTAACACTTTATTTGAAGGGGTGTGCATAAGACTGACATGACACTGTCATAAACATGACATAACACCTGTCATGAACATGAAGGAGTCTTTATGAATGTTTATGACTGTAGCGACAAATGACCATCTTGTCACTCAGAGGTGTTAGTAGGGATATCTGACGCGTGGCTCCAAAGCAAACGCACTTCAGTCCAGTACTGCATGTACATACTTTATTTGGTTTCAGTTCAGATGCTCAAACAGAATGCCATCAACAGTTATCACGTCCTCTCTTGTTCTTGACACGGTCAAAAATTGTTTGCTTCCCATTACACCTGGTGTCTCTTACTCGTTGGCTACCTTTATACCAAATGAAACCCATACTCCACCCAGTGTTCACCAGTGGAACTACAATAGACATTAAGTGTGCATAATGGCTCTTACAATGACTGTTGTCATTAAGTGTCATTCGGTAAATTATGACACTTTTAATGCAAAGTTGACATTGTTTAAAATGTCTTTGTTAATGTCAAGTTGTCATAATCAAGACATTTTTGTCTTGGGTAATGTCAAGTTGTCATAACAAAGACAGAAATGTCTTTGTTATGACAACTTGACATTAACCAAGAAATCTCAACCTGTCACAACTTTGGCCGTCATGACACCATTATAACTGTGTCATGAATATTACCTGTCCTCAAGTAAAGTGGAACACATTGTACTAGTTATAAAGATGTCATTAAGGGTTATTACACAGCAAAATGGTTTAAGTTTGATAATTAGACATTTCTGTCTTTGTTAATGTCAAGTTGTCATAATCAAGACATTTTTGTCTTGGGTAATGTCAAGTTGTCATAACAAAGACATTTTTTGTCTTTGTTAATGTCAAGTTGTCATAACAAAGACATTTTTGTCTTTGTTAATGTCAAGTTGTCATAACAAAGACATTTTAAACAATGTCAACTTTGCATTAAAAGTGTCATAATTTACCGAATGACACTTAATGACAACAGTCATAAACATTCATAAAGACTCCTTCATGTTCATGACAGGTGTTATGTCATGTTTATGACAGTGTCATGTCAGTCTTATGCACACCCCTTCAAATAAAGTGTTACCAACATTTCATACAACATTCATACAACAAATGATAGGGGATCCCATTTCACAAGTACAATTTTGCTTGACAGTTTACCTTGAGATTACAAGATTAATACTGATATACATGCAAAGTGAGAAATAGTACATACTTCAAGAAGATGAATACAGACTCAATTGTTTCTTGAGATTTTGTTTAAAATAAAGAAAAGAGCTTGAATTTTTCAAATTTTCATCCAGCTCGTTCCAAATCCGCGGTCCCTGGCACACTACACCCATACCAGTACTTTTTAGTCTCCGTTTTTTTCCAATAATAATGTGCTTATTTCTAGTGAGGAAAGTGTGCCGGGGATAGCCGATGGGAACAAGTGCACTCAACCTGCCATTTAGTCCATAGACCACCTGATACATAATACATGCATTGTGAAATATATTATATTTAGTTAGTCTTAAAATACCATACCTAAAAAACATAGAACAAGTTGGAGCATTGAAATCAGACCATGATATGGCACGAATTATTTATTTTTTTGCAAAATTTCTAACTTTCTTAGGTAAGTGTAATAAGTGTTGTGCCAAATAATATTGCAGTAATTTAAATGGGGTTCAAAGAGGGTTTTATAAAGAGTAATTAATGTTGCATGGGGAAACAAATATCGAAGCTTAAAGAACAGACCAACATATTTTGATAGCTTTTTAACAAGGTATTCAATATGGTGTTTAAAGTTTAGGTGATCATCTAAAAAGATACCCAAAAATGTAGTGGTCTTCTCTCTGTAGTTCCTCTCCCTTTATTTTAATCTGGAAATTTAGATCATCAAAATTAAGTTGTTTTTTGTTTGAACAAAATATGATATAGTTAGTTTTACTAGTATTTATAGATAATGTATTTACTTTAAACCAATTATCCACATTTTGAAGCTCTTTGTTAAGTAATTGTTGAAGTTCAAATTCATTTTTATGTGATAGAAACAAATTAGTGTCATCTGCAAAAATTACTTTATGCAGTATCTTCGATGAATTTTCCAGATCATTAATGTAAATAATAAAGAGGAGAGGACCTAATATGGATCCTTGTGGAACACCACATTTAATATATTTGTTTTCTGATGTCTGTTCGCGAATAGTAACATATTGTTGTCACTTTGTGGTGGAAAGAGTACTGACAAATTGTACTTAAGTAAAAGTATTGCTACTTAAGTAATAATTTACTTGAGTACAAGTACTGTAGAAGTACTGAAATATAATATGACTCAAGTAAGAGTAAATAAGTAGTTTGCTTAAAAACTACTCAAGTAACTACGTTACAAAGTACTTTAGTATTTTTCTATTTTTACCCAAAATGGGGAGATGATAGCGAAATGGAGTGCTAAACACTCTCATGTCATCTGTTTCATTCATACTGAAGGCCCAGTACTGATGCATAGAAGTATTAAACTTACACATTTCAGGAAATGCCTTATATTGATATAATAACATGCAAATAGTGATGTTTTGACTGATGAAACATGAAGACAAACACATTATAGCTATAATTTATCTGTGTTCATCAAACTATTAGGTAATTTCAAAAGAATGATGTATGTCTTTAAAGGGATAGTTCACCCAAAAATGAAAATTAGCCCATGATTTACTCTCCCTCAAGACATCCTAGAAGATAGCATACTTTCTGATTTCAGTCGAATACAATCAGAGTTATATTAAAAAATGGCCTGGCTCTTCCAAGCTTTATAATGGCAGTGAATGACTGGAGAAAATTTGAAGCCCAAAAAAGTGCATCCATCCATGTTAAAAGTGCTCCACATATTGTCACAGTCCTCGTCTGCACCTGTCTGTCTTTGTCTTCACTACACTTCCCAGCATCCTCTTGTCTCCACACCTGGGGGCAAAGGTCTTCGCCGTGGCCGCTCAAAGGTCCACGGCCGCCCGGAGGGTCCGCACCGCCATGGCTGCCCGGAGGGTCCGCACCGCCATGGCCGCCCGAAGGGTCCGCACCGCCATGGCCGCCCAAAGGGTCCGCACCGCCATGGCCGCCCGAAGGGTCCGCACCGCCATGGCCGCCCGAACTGCCTGCTCCGCCCTGGACGCCCGAGGGTTTGTCTGAGCCGCCCTCGCCACGCCCACATCCTGCTCCACCCTGGACGCCCGAGGGTTCGTCTGATCCTCCCTGGCCACGCCCACATCCTGCTCTGCCTTGGATGCCCGAGGGTTCGTCTGATCCGCCCTGGCCGCCTGCACTTCCTGATCCGCCCTGGCCGCCTGCACTTCCTGATTCGCCCTGGCCGCCTGCACTTCCTGATCCGCCCTGAAGGCTTCCTGTCCCTGTTTGGCCACGCCCTGGCTAGCCTTCAGGACGCCCACCCTCCCACCCCTGTTCTACGGCGTGTAGGCACGCCTACCGGGAGGGGGGAGTAATGTCACAGTCCTCGTCTGCACCTGTCTGTCTTTGTCTTCACTACACTTCCCAGCATCCTCTTGTCTCCACACCTGAACTCACTCCCTCATTATCCACCTGTCCCTCGTCATCATCCTGTGTCACCTGTCTTCACCTCGTTAGTGTTCACTTGGACTTGTATTTCGTTTGCTTGTGTTCAGTCTGTCTTGGTCGGTTCTTGTATATGCTACAGTGTTTTGTGTGTGTATCCTCTACCTGCCTGTGCCTGTTCGTTGTTTTGTTCTTAAGTAAATAGTTTATATTGGAGCTTTTTGCCTCAGCCTGTTTTTCATCCACACCACACCGTGACACATATAGACTACTAGCTTTCTCTGTTGTCAAGAGCAAAATTTTTTTGACTAATTTTGAAAAGTCCAAGATCATTTGAATGTTTTGATTTGAATCATTTCATAATTGAAAGCAAAGAAGGTTAAGTGAGTTCCGATTAAAAAAGGTATGAAAAACAGTATGAATAAAAAATTCCCAGTAAAAAAAAAAATTAAGTGGGCTATGGTTAACATGTTAAATTATTTTTTTTTTTTCGTTGTAGCCTACCGAAAATGTGCTGGGAGCTCACTGTTGCTATAGAGCTCGGGCGTAGACGTTATGGAACGGTGCATTGTGGGTAATGGCGGCCATTTTAGCGGTATCGCAAAGGCCGGTTTGGATATAGTTAATAGCGTCTGGCCGGTCTCCAGGACTGTCTTGCACCAAGAGTTATGGACCATTACAAATCTAAAGTAATACCCACTGGACGAAGAAGTGTTGGCTCTCCACAGAACATAAAATATTCATTTTATGTGTTCGCATTTATGAGGAATAAGTAAACATAGTAACTAGACAATCACGTCGACGGAGGCGATTGTATTCATCTCATACATGAACCAAAACTCAGCATAGCCTTCTTGCCTCTCACAGACCTGCGATTTCTACTTTTAAACATAATTCAAAACGAAAGGAAACGATGTAATCCGTATGAAATGTGTATTTCTCTCCGGCGCGTTCACTATGAAGATCGTGAGTCAGCATCGTCAACTGGTGACAGACACACACACACACACGTCAGATTTTGTGAGCTATAAAGCTTGTATATGCGGGGTTGTTACATCTCAGGAGTAATTACACAACTATCATAGGTACAATAATCCACTATTTTCGTCCGGTAGTTCTGTAATCCGGTATAATATTGGCGAACATTCACTTCGGACACAACCCACCGTTCACCAAAACAAGAAGCGAAACTGGTGAAAACTAACATGATTTATGAGGTGTTTGCCCTGTCGATCGTGAGACCGATTACAGCAGTTTGCATCACAGCAATACTGAACCATTTTCCTTAAAATAACCTAAATTAAACCTAAATGACCAACGTTAGAATTTGAATTATCTACTGCCTACTATACAGTGCATCTACTTCCGTACCGTGATTCCCACAATGCATTGAGACGTGACGAAACGATCACGAGTTCTATAGGAACGAACTACACTTTTACATGCATCTGATTGACAGATAAATCATGCGATCTTATTTCACTGTTTTTTCAGCTTTGAACAAAGTTTGCTTCGTATATTTAGTTTAACTGTATTGTTAAAGAGGGCGAGCTTTACTATTAATTGAACTGTGTGCATGGGTCATTCCTGGTATGAGGTGACTTTTCCTGTCCCAATGGTTTATTTACTCATATTTTCTCTAAAATGAGTCACATATTTATTGTAAATGGCTTAAATTGTAGATTTAAGTATTCTTTACCATTTAAACAGAGATAATAGACATTAAAAATACTATTTTGTATTTTATACAATTTTAATTGATGTATGCATTCAATTATATCATGTCCTCAGTGCACAGTAATCAACTTCTGCAAGAAATATGAACCATGAAATGACAAAAACCTCAAAATATTTTTTTATTATGTTATAGACTAGGCTAAATTGCCTCTAATCATACATATAAATCATGTGAAAATATAGGTCTTTTTCTTAAAATTTTCTTCAATTACTGCGTCCCTGAAGTCATCTTCCACCCTGTTAGCATGTAATTTTTGCCTTCGAAATCCGACTGCAATTTCATTGAGACCATTTTCAAGAAGTGACTTCATTTCTTTTACCCGCTGGAATTCAACTGTACAAACTGAAGTAAGCTTCAACTCTCACTCCTAACTTTTTTTTTTAGTTTTTGAAATGTTATCCTGCTTGTCCCACCCTTAAAGTTCCACCCTGTTAGGCTATGTTATGGAGAATGTGTGTCCTATCAAAAAAAATTTAAAAACAAATCTGACATAGTTATAAAAGTTATATTCATCTGTAGAAGGTTAGCTAGCTAAATGTTGATCACTCAAAGAGCTATGGCTAACTTAGCTCAGAATTTTCCACCCTGTTAGATTCCACCCTGTTAGGTCTATAAACCTAACAGGGTGGAATGTGAAACATATTCTATTCATCAAAAATTATTTTGCTTGTTTCAAGAAGAAAAGAAAAATCTAAAATGGCATAAGGGACATACTATCCAAGAAAAGCTCATTATTGTTTAACATTTACATTATTAACATGTTGTGATAACTATGTATATGTCCCTAACAGGGTGGAATATTTTCATTGCAGTGTCTGAACAAACTACCCATAATTATTATTATAGAGTCCCTGAGCTTGACCAATATGTATTCCTTATAGTTAAACATGTCACTATTTTGGTAGAATGCTAAAAACATGAAAATCATGTTCTTTTTTTTTCAACCCTTATGAAGCCAATGTCACCGCATACCAGGAATGACCCGTATTATAGATAGACACTTACATTGATCTTGCTCCGTCCATAACTGCGTCCATGTTATGAGCCGAGCTTTTTTATTTACTTCAACTGCTCAATGCTCTGGTATTATCAATGGTATGACCCATTTCAGTAGTTGCCATAATTAAATATGAGCAGAATACTCACTTACATTCACTGAAATATTGAAACGTTAGCGGCAGCGCTACTGATTCAAAACACGAGCGCCAGTGATTGAATGTCAAAGCGCGGTTTGAACGCCCCGCCCCCCAGCCGAACTGAAAGTTTTGATTGGTTTTGCACCCGAGTCAGACCTGTCTGTTATAGAGCATCACAGTCAACAACATAGTAGGCTAATTATAAACTTCAGTGTAAAAATCTGTCACAAAGAACCGGCAAAAGTAATGATTATGAATATGTAAAATATAGCAAGGAGATATTTTAATTGTTTATTAATAAAGAAGTGTTTTCTTTGTGTCAGCTGCAAAGATGAAGTTGAGATGCTGACTCGCGATCTTCGCAGTATGAACATTTCAGATTACATAAGCAGAGAGCAGTCTGTTTTCTTTCGTTTTGAATTGTTCTGTTTAAAAGTATAGACATGTCTGAGGCAAGTAGGGTACCTACGCCGAGTTTCGGTTCATTTATGAGATGAGCTCAGTTCACGCGTCCTCCGTTTCATGAATATCTATCATCTGCTATTTACTTCTTATTTGTTAAATCCAGGTAATTGGTTGATGAAACATTAAGTAAAATTAAGATACAAGTAATAAAAAACGAAATTCAGTTTAAAGAAAGGTTTTGTGCTTTATGTTTGATGTCTCTGTGAAAGTTTTCAAATATATTTTAGTGCCGCTTTCAGAGCGATCACGTCCGTATCATGTTTTTTCCTCATAAATGTGTAATAATAATAATAAGAATAAGAATATGGACATGCAATTATTAATGTGAATGAATGGTACTCCACATCACATCATCGTCACTATTGTACGAGATACGATATTAAATGCTAATTGTTTCAAAACACCTGCTGTAAAATAATGCATTGTGATAGGTCATTTGATCTCCACGTCGGAGAAGTTTCTCTTCTTTGCCGTCTTCCGTGTGTCCATGGCGTAAAATGAGGGCGTGGGGGAAGCGGAGACTAGAATATTTAGAGGCGTGTTAGTCTAATGACGATCGTTTTCAGCCGCGGCATTTATCAAGGACAGGTATTGCGTACACCTAGATTTCAAAGGTACGCACAGCTTCATACATCAAGCGGTGAGAGGAGTGTAAGCATAATCTTACGTCAACATATTTGCCCGTTTCTACGCAAGAATGATAAATGAGGGCCCTTATGTTTAAGTGCAGCAATGAGAAGTTATTTGCTATATTCAGACATTTTACATTCTCAGGATTGTAATACATACAGGTTATGTTATTTTCAACATCAATACAGTGATGTATATCATCTCCATCATGTCAAATTTTTAAATCCCATAGATAATAAAAAAAGAAGCATTTTCCCCACAACTCACAAAAGGATACAAGCGCACACACACGCACACGCACACACACACACACACACACACACACACACACACACACACATACGCGGCCACAGCAGAACAAACATACAAGACAAGACAAGTGGATAAGACCTTTTTACGAAAGGCATTAAAGTGACTAAAGAATAAACAAGAAAACGAAAAAAAAAAAAAAAAAAAAGAGCGCTCCAAGCACCCGCACGTCATTACGTCCTTATGATAAATAATTGGCTAGGTGAAATGTCAATATCTACATTTCAATCAACCAAACAAACAAAATATCAAATCAGCGGCTTTCCATCCACATTAACATAATAGGCTATTTTGATTAGCAGAAGCCTTGGGGTATTTTAATGAGTCAATCGCATTGCCCTTTACATGAGGAAAGGCAATACTGTTTTTCCATGATGTTAAGATAAGGTGGTCCTCAGGTTCACACATGGGAGATTATATGTCACCCAAAACAGATCCTACCTTTCCAGCAGAGACACCCCCCTTCAGTTCGAATAGATCCATAAATAAGAGATGTAGATCTGATCCAAAAGTTGTAAGCTAGTCCTTGAGTATAGTCAAATATTCCAGCTTCAGCTGGGCTTCTAAATGAGCGGCGAATTCCTCCATGTGTCAGGCACAGAATTGCAGGAAACTTCATGTTGAATCTGATATTCTTGTTGATCAGCGCCTCGCACACCTCGTTGAAACCCCGACGTTGTTCACGAACAGCTGGGGATAAGTCTTGGTAAATGAGCAACTTTTTGTTCTCTAACATCAGTGACCCCTTAGCTTTCACAGCACGCATAATCTTATCTCTGTCGCTAGGATTGTGCAATTTTATAATCATCGCTCGCGGTCTATCATCCTGCTTGGGTCCGACACGATGAACCCGATCAATCTTCACCCTGTCCTTGCCAGTCAGGAGGCCCAGTCGTTTCGGGAGCATAGATTCTAGGAATATTTTTGGGTCAGCCCCTTCAATTCCTTCTTTCAGATTTAGGATTTTGAAGTTGTCCCGACGACTTCGACTTTCCAGATCGATCACTTTGTCATTTGCTGTTTTCAGCTGTATTTCCATTGCAGCCACTTTAGTTTGAAGTAGCTTGACAGAATTTTCCACAGTTGATATCCGCACTTCTGCTAATTGGAGTCTCTGCTCATTTTGTGCCACTACAATTGTGAGTTTGTCAGTAATTTTTTTTAGCTTGTCGTCCATTAATGTAGAAATAACTTCAGTTAATTCAGCAATCAAGACAGCGTTGTCAGCCCTCGACGTACCCATGCCTTCTTGTTCCTGAAGCGACGCGGAAACTTTTACTTTAAGCTTTTTCTTCTCTCCTCTAGTGATATTAGGAGTGTCCATACGCTGTACTGTTATTTTAGACTATATTTCTGCTTTCCCGTGTAAATGCCAACTAAATATCTTTTAAATCGCAGTTTTTGTTCTACAGACGAGCAGGTGCTTCAGGAGTGTTCACCTAATCCGCCATCTTGTTTTACGTCGATGTAGTCTAAGGTGAGAAGCTTGGACCTCAGGTGTCACACTCTCGGATCCTTAAAGGGTACCTATTATGGCATTTAAAATGTTCCTAATATTGTTCTGGGAGTCCCCAACAACAGTTTTACAAGCATGCAATGACAAAAAACACTTTTGTTGTCTTATAATATGCATTTATTTTTACCTGATTTGCTCACCGACTCCCATATGAATCGTTTAGCGAGTCATTTTTCCAAACCCCGCCTTTGCGTGACGCTAATCTGTGGTGATATGTTAGACACCCAGCCGAAGGGGTGTCATTGGTTGTTGCGCTAGAACTTACCCAGATACAACAGTGCTATTTTCTGATTGGCTAACAACACCAGACGAACAACACCAGAGGAGACCAGGGTTGCCAGGTCTGCACAACAAAACCAGCCCAATTGCTCATCAAACTAACCCAATCACGGCCAAAATTATTCAAATAGCGTTCCCGGGTGTTTCCTCAATAACAATCATGTTCCAGTGGATAAAACAATCGCGTCAACCAGCGTGCACTACACAAACAACCCGCGGAAACAGTGCAGGCATACAGACCTGGCAACACTGGAGGAGACGCGCTTAAATCCTGCCGGTTCCACAGTGAGTGAGTTTTGGGCACTGCGGCATATTAAATATATTACAAATAGTTTATCAGCGTGAGAAATACAATGTGTGGCCGGAGAGCGTGACAAAAGACCGAAATGAGTGACTGTCACGCTCAATGCGTGATGCGTGACATTTGAGAGCCCTGTGACAACTCCATTAACAACGACAAACACTTCACATATTTCAATACAATTGACATTGAAGACCTAAGTTAGCTGCTAGAAGCTGCGCTGTGCCTGTGCGTACACAACACACAAAATAATTATAGAACATGATACAAACATAAAAGCAACAGCCTACTTACAGGTTGTGATTCGGAGAAGGAAGCTGATCCAAATAAACTCGGTACTGAACCTCCCTCCTTCAGTATCAGCCGGCTGGCAAATTCATACTTTATAGCATTTAGGTTTGTGAAGCAATCATCTTCAAAATGACGCGAACACAGAACGAGTTCGGGCTATAATACTTCTGTGGTATAGTTATGAACTGTAGCCACTGTCTTCAAATGCTCCTCACTGGGCAGATGAAATAAGTTTGCTTTTGCGTCGCACTTCAAAACACAGCAGCGTCTCGTCGACATGATGTTTTCCCTGGTGTCTCCTAATGCAATGAGTGGGCGTATCTTATTCAAATAACTTGGACAAGTGACGTACGAAAGTGCATCGTTCGTCTATCGATTCATATCAACGACTCAGAGTCGACTCTTACTTTTGAGAGATAATAACTTTGTATACGGTGAACTTTCATATTTAAAACTTTGCAGGATGTTTTTGTTCACTTAGATCTATGTTACACACTACATGAAAGGTAATTTTCAAAATTCCATGATAGGTACCCTTTAAATTTTCTGCTCCTTACAAGATCACGACCGCACCCCGCTGGAATGAACCATTTACTGTCTGCTGTCAACTGCGAATGGAGACCTTAAGTGATATACATTTGGAACAGAATCAGTTCTGTTTGCTGCAATCCACCCTGACATTCTGCTAAAGATTAAAAAAAAATTAAGTTAGGCACTGCGCAGGGTTAGGCACTTTTCTGCCAAAATAATAACCTAGGCCAGGATATTTAGTCAAATTCATCCATAGCCATTATTTTATTGGCCACATTCCTGTGTCAAAATGCTGCATGCTCTGTAAAGAAAAACAAATTTCGAGGTTAAGTACACATAGTTTCTTTTCGCCCTGGCGCTTCCCGTCGAAACAGTCCTGCAATTTTGTTATGGAGAGTAATACAGCAATTTTATTAGGGCATTTTTGTCCCCTAGTAAACCATATCATATTTGGCCATTGTTACCATCCCCCTTTTTTGATGCATGAATCCAATTTGTGCATCAAATTAACATAATGGTGTTTGGATTTAGTTTGCCATCAACACTAAACCAAACATTCTCCTTCAGCCATCTTTCCTCCAGACATTTTTTTTTTCTTTGCCTCTGGAACAGAAAATATTATGTAAAGACAACAACAGGTTAACGGTTAACAGGTTAAAGGTTAACAACAACAGTATTTAATCACTTAAATCCATTAAACCTAGAATATCTTCTATCATTTAAGGTCCGTATTATTATTTTAAAGACTTCTTTAAAATCATTCAGTTTTGCTCCTAAAGTATTTACAAATTGTCCTCTGAATTTATCAATTCTGAATTGCCTCTAGCAATGATTTCTTTTATCATTTTCATATCTATGGTTTTAAACTGAACACACTATGTTTTACTATAAATAGCTTATTATCACTTATAACACAGGCTCAGATAACAGCTTTTAGCTGTCATTGAGAGAGAGAGAGAGAGAGAGAGAGAGAGAGAGAGAGAGAGAGAGAGAGAGAGAGAGAGAGAGAGAGAGAGAGAGAGAGAGAGAGAGAGAGAGAGAGAGAGACTCTTGAGTTATTCAGGACTTGGTACTTTTGCACTTTCATAAACTTCTAACATCAGACTTGTATCTGTCATCTTTTTAACTCTAGCCCAGCATAATGCATGTTTTTCATAAATTACATGTATTTTCAATACAAGCATAATTTTTATAGTTTTCTCTTGCCCATGCAGGTAATTTAGATATTACGAATTTCAACTCAGATAGAGTGTCTGTCGTGCTGGCAGTTTCAGCCTCACACACACACACACCAGATTCAGATATGCAAATTGTTTCAGCCAAACCACAAGCTTTGGCTGATCTATCAGTTTTTAGAAATGCAATTTAACAGTGGGGGTTAGAGCGAGCCACAACCCCCCTTCTTGGGCGTTTTACTGTTCTCAACCCTGTGAAGTTAAAACAATGCATAATACAGTGATCCTTCTGACCCCCCTGCGGGCCTCACTGTCTTCAATGTTGTGACCTTATTTTATCTCCTGTTCTTTCTTAAATTAAACTTTTAATTTCATCATATTAACATTAATCTGCTTTCTAATCCATTGTATATTATTGATTTCCAGAATCTTTAGACATAGCTGTCTCTATCATCAACACTAATTACAGAACAAGTACCTAACATCCGGAAGTCGGGCTAAATAAGCAAGCACTGTTGCTATACTTCCAGCATAGCTGGACCCTCAGTCACTCCTCAGTTATTAGATATAGACATAATCTACAATCATAAATCTATAATTTTCCAATTCCTTTTATAACAAACAAAGGTTGATGGTTAATCCATCTTTTCACTATCGACTCTTTTAGGTAAAAAAAACACACAATGGTTATCAAACTAAAACTAAACATCATCTGCAAATTTCTTTAAAGTGAGAGCTTCAGAGCAGAGCTGCTTATTTGCTCTCTTCTGTCTCACACTTTGTATCATGACTGTTCAGTTACTATTCATACATTATAAAGAAATTTAGCATGTCGTCAATTTCATTAAAGGGGGGGTGAAATGCTATTTCATGCACTATAGTGAGTTTTTTACACTGTTAAAGAGTTGGTTTCAAAAATTAAGTTGTACGTTTGATTGAGTATTTATGTTCTCAAAATACTCCTTCCTGGTTGTCACAAGTTTCGGAAAGTTTTTTTTCGAGTATGGGCGCGTATGACGTCAGCCTCGCCGTAATTTCCTTATAGGGTCCTAAGAGCACTTCTTTCGGAAGGGCCGCGCGCGCACCCGCGCAGCTGTAGAGCGATAGCCGTAACCTATGCCCATCAAAGCGCTGTGCATCGGCTGCACTGCAATATGTCACCAAAGAAGTGTGTTTTCGGTTGCCAAGGCAAGACAACACTGCACAGATTCCCAAAGAATCAAGCGTTAAATGACCAGTGGATGGAGTTTGTTTTTCCAGAACATCAACACAGTTGTGCAAGTGTTCTTGTTTGTTCCATGCATTTCGAGGATGATTTTTTTTATAAACAAGGCCCAGTTCGAAGCCGGATTTGCTAATCGTTTAGTTCTCAAGGATGGAGCAGTCCCAACACTAAAGGTTAACGGTCTTGCGTTGGAACCGCAGGTGGTGAGTTGAACTGCTTCAAATATCTGTGTGTGTCTATCGGCGTGTAACTTTAGCACAGCAAGTAGGCTAAACAACATGATCACGTATAGTTAATGTATCTATGGAGCATGCGATGTATGGTGTGTGTTTATTTAAATACATTTGTTTAGGTGGCTACTGTAGGTGTCTGTTTGTTTATTGTAAAACCAAATCATGTCTTCATTAACCACGAGTAGACACACACAAATGTTCTAAAACTCGCGCATGACATGGTGCTCTAAAAACACAGTGCTCAAGTTCAAATCATTTAAAATTTTTAAAAACACTCGAGACCTTGTGTTGTCCTCCCATTTCACTGCCCATCTCACGTTTTTGTGAGCAAAAATGCGTTCTGTATGAACGCGCACTTAGTATTGTTTAGATCCTTGTTCTGCAGGGATTACTATTTACAACGTAAAAGCTTTGCGCGCTCGTGGTTATTTAGCTCCACCCACACGGCACGCCTCCACCCGCTCGGCTTTTTCCGGAAAGACTCGGTACAGCCTATCTTTCTTTTATAAATATAATAAAACTAAAGACTTTTTGGAGATATGATGGATGCAATATTACTCTATAGGTACTCAAGATTAACATGAGAATGACTGAAACTGAGTGTTTCACCGCACGCGCATTCATATCATTATTTCAATCATTATTTTATCATTAAAATATAGATTTTTTCCCGTTTTACTTGATAAAACTTTTCATACCATTTCAACTTATTTTGATTTAACAGGCGTTCATAAATAGTTCCATGAATTCTATCTTCCCCTACATTCCAGTTCCTTACCAATACTTTTTACATTCTACATTTCTACATTCTGATTCTTTTCATTTTGCTTCGATCCAATGCTTATTCATCAACAGACTAAAGCCATTCCTGGCCATTATAATATAATATATATCTATCACAATCTGGTCATAATATAAATAATATTATATAGAGTTGCAAACTAACTTTTTACTGGTATCTGGGGTCTCCACTGAGTAAGTATCCAGACTGACTTATCATCTCACTGATCTTTTTAGAAGGCATTTGACCCTGCAGCTTCCAGCTGTGCATTAACTGTTAACTTCTATCAGGAAAAACGTCTCGGTTACGTATGTAACCCTCGTTCCCTGAGTGAGGGAACGGAGACGTTCCGTCGGATGACGACGAATGGGGTTTCGCTTAGAAAGCCTATCGACTTCGAGTATACAAAACGAGCCTATGGCAAAGAAATGCCATGGGTCTGCGGAATTTGCATGACGTAACTCCGCCCCACCTCGTGGGTATAAAAGGAGGAAGTCCAGCAGAATGCAGATATGTTTCTTCGCTGAGGAGCCGAGACTGAACTCAGGCGATCCCCGCGGTATACAGCGGAAGTGGCAAGAAGACGGAACTCAGGGAACGAGGGTTACATACGTAACCGAGACGTTCCCTTTCGTTCATCACTCCGAGTTCCATCGGATGACGACGAATGGGGTTACCAGTCTAATCACACCACCTTCACAGCTGTCTTCCAGTGCCCTGCGTAAATCTGAGATCCCTGTCATACTGGACAAGTGGGACTCCTATTTAACACAGGAATACCAAGGTACACTGGGGAGCATATCCCAAGATATAGAGGAGTATGCAGAATATACCCAGCCCAACGGGGGGGGGGGGGGGGAATTTAGAATACACATATGACCCGAAGGAAGCATATGGGGAATACACTGGGGTATCCAGCCGCAGGTGGAAAAGTTTTAAACCCCAGGGGTGGCAAGGTGGCTTGCCAAGGGAAGACACATGCTCAGAGAGGCTTACAGTGGGAATACACATGTGGGGGTTGCTCCGGAGAGGGACCATGCACATGGGAGGCACCTAGCCGACGCTCAGGCACAGAGACACTGGGTCGACGTCAGGAGTGCAGGAGGAACTCAGGGCTTTCGGAGAAGCTCACCTGAGGAAAATATCGCACGCATCCAGTCCGTGGAGTGGAATGGCGAGCAAGCGAATACACCTGAGCGGGTCCTAGTACCGGCTGGTTGAAGCGAGCACACGAAAGGACACAGGCTCCACTCGGAGATTATAGAATCTGGCGAATGTGTTGGGTGTCGCCCAGCCTGCAGCTCTGCAGATGTCTGTTAGCGAGGCGCCATGCGCTAGAGCCCAAGAGGACGCCATACTCCGGGTGGAGTGGGCGGTCACACCAAGGGGGCACGGTCGACCTTGCTGCTGGTATGCCAAAGCAATGGTGTCCACTATCCAGTGAGGCAACCTCTGCTTGGAGAGAGCTCTTCCCTTCAGCTTCCCACCATAACAGACAAAGAGCTGGTCTGAGGTCCTGAAACACTGCGTCCTGTCTACATAGGTGCGGAGAGCACGTACTCCTCCGGGGGCAGCGCTTGCAGGTTCACCACCTGGTCCCGAAAGGGAGTGGTAGGAACCTTGGGCACGTATCCAGGCCGGGGTCTCAGGATCACGTGAGAGTAAGCCGGCCCGAATTCCAGGCACGCTTCGTCACCGGAAAATGCGTGCAGGTCCCTTACCCTCTTGTAGAGGCCAGTGCAGCCAGGAGCGCTGTCTTTATTGACAGGAACTTAAGCTCCACTGATTGCAAAGGCGCAAAGGGAGCACTCTGCAGGGCAGTTAGAGCCACCGCGAGGTCCCAAGAGGGAACGAGAGGAGGCGAGGAGGATTAAGTCTCCTGGCTCCTCTCAGGAACCCGATGACCAGGTCGTGCTTTCCCAAAAACTTACCTTCTATCAAGTCATGGTGTGCGGCGATAGCGGCAACATAGACTTTTGAGGGTGGAGGGAGACAGCCTTCGCTCCAACCCATCTTGAAGGAAGGAAAGCACGACGCTGATCGGGCATTTCCGGGGGTCTTCTCGGTGAGAAGAGCACCAGCTGACGAAGAGGTTACACTTCAACGCATAGAGGTGTCTCGTGGACGACGCTCCAGCGGAAGTGATGGTAGCCACCACCGGAGGTGGTAGGGTACTCAAACCTACCTGGTCCCGTCCAGGGGCCACACGTGGAGGCTCCACAGGTCGGGACGAGGGTGCCACAGGGTGCCCCGTCCCTGAGAAAGAAGGTCCTTCCTCAGAGGTATGGGCCAAGGAGGTGCTGTCGCGAGGAGTATGAGTTCGGAGAACCAGGTCCGGGTGGGCCAATAGGGCGCAACCAGAAGGACCTGCTCCTCGTCCTCCTTGACTTTGCGCAAGAAATGCGCAAGAAGGCTCACTGGGGGAAGCGCATACTTGCGGCCCCACGGCCAGCTGTGCGCCAGTGCATCCGTGCCGACCTCGGTCAGGGAATAATACAGGGCGCAGTGGGTCGAGTCGTGGGAGGCAAACAGATTTATCTGTGCGTCGCCGAACTGGTCCCAAATCAGCTGAACCGTCTGGGGATGGAGTCGCCATTCGCCAGGGAGGGGCTGAAACCGTGAGAGCTCGTCGGCTGCACAGTTCAGGGCTCCGGGAATGTAAATAGCATGAAGGGACCTCAGATGCTTCTGACTCCATAAGAGGAGGTGGCGAGCGAGTTGCGACATACGGCGCGAGCGTAGACCACCTTGATGGTTGATGTACGCTACTGTGGCGGTAATGTCTGATCGGACTAGTACGTGTTGACCCCTGAGCAGCGCTCGAAAGCGGTGCAGGGCAAGGCGTACGACCGGCAACTCGAGGCAATGACATGCCATACTGCAACATTACATGCGAGTATCACCGGGCTTCAGGAGCAAGCTTGCTCAACACCTAAGTGTGAAGAAATTCACTGAACCTTCAGGGGCATTTCTGCTCAACACCTGAGTGTGATAAATCTCACTGAATTTTTCAGGAGCATTTCTGCTCAACATGAGAGTGTGACAGCATGTCCATCTGTTGAGACAACAACATGCCGGGAAGCTCGTTCTAGGGGCACTTAACCCGTGGGCGAACCTCAGTTTCTACGGGCCTGAGTAGTGACGGCAGGCCGGAGTAACTGGTACTCGACGGTGCCGCGAGCCATGTCCACCTCGGGACTCGGTCGCGAAGCCAAAGCTGAAGCGGTCTCATATGAAGCAATCCGAGCGGCGTTGCCGCGGCTGCAGATGCCATATGCCCCAGGAGCCTCTGAAAAGTTTCAGTGGAACCGCACTCTTGTCCTGGAACTGTCTCAGACAAGTCAGCAGTGACTGCGCGCGCTCGCTCGTAAGCTGCGCGGACATGGCGACCGAGTCGATGTCCATACCGAGAAAAGAGATCCTCTGCACGGGGCAAAGTTTGCTCTTTTCCCAGTTGACCTGAAGGCCCAAGCGAGCTAGGTGCCGGAGCACAAGGTCCCTGTGTTCGCAAACCTGGTCTCGAGAGTGAGCTAGGATCAGCCAGTCGTCGAGATAGTTCAGGATGCGAACCCCGTGAACCTGAAGGGGAACAAGGGCTGCCTCGACGACCTTCGTGAAGACGCGAGGAGACAGGGCTAGCCCGAAAGGGAGAACCGCGTACTGGTATGCCCGCCCCTCGAAAGCAAACCGGAGGAACGGTCTGTGTCGAGGAAGAATGGAGACATGAAAGTAGGCGTCCTTCAGGTCGATCGCTGCAAACCAATCCTGGGGCCGCACGCATTCGAAAATGCGTTTGGCTCTTTTCTTGAACGGCATCCTGTGTAAGGAGCGATTCAGCACGTGCAAGTCCAGGATCGGTCGTAACCCACCGGTTTTCTTGGGAACAATGAAGTAAGGGCTGTAGAAGCCGGACCTCATCTCGGCTGGAGGGACAATCTCGATTGCACCCTTCGCCAGCAGGGTGGCAATCTCGGCTCTCATGATAGGGGCATTGCCACCGACCAGAGTGGAGCGGACTCCCCTGAAGCGGGGAGGAGACCGTGCGAACTGAATCGCATAGCCGAACCTGATGGTGCAGGCGACCCTGGCGGACAGACGGGGAAGCTCTACCACAGGCGTCCCCCAGGAGGGGCAGCGAAGCGGAGTAACTGGCCCGGACGTGGGTGGCATAGCGGCCCGGTGTGGGGGCACAGTTAGGCTCCGCGCCCGAACAGAGGAGGCCAGGGAAGGACCAGCGTTCCACGGGGGCGTGCTCTGTTGGGGGTCTGGCGACAGAGGGGGACAGGGCTGAGGCGGCCCGTGGGCGACCCGCCGTGTCAACCGCCTCCGGGACAGAGGGGGACGAGGAGAGCGTGGCTTGTGGGCGGCACTCTGTGTCGTCCGAGAACTCTGTGAGCTCAGGGAAGAAGGGTTTGTTTCTTTCTTTAACCACACTAGGGTACTGCCCACCCGTGGGTGAGCAGCGGAAGTGGAGAACAAAGATTTTCCCCCGGCCCTCCACCGGGGGAAGGAGTGGTCCTGCTACCATCTCCTGAGAAACGAACATCATCCCTGAGCAGCCCGTCTCAGGAGCGCCGCTTAGCCTGGCGTTTAGCGGGGGGCGGGGCTGGAGAGGGCTGTGGCACCTTCCCTACGGTCTTCCAGAGCCAGCCCATTTCTGGTGAACGGGGGGGTTGGAACCATGGGAGGGCGCCTTCGGCGGTGGGCAAACTGAGGGATCTGAGCGGACGGCGGGGCCGTCGGGCAGAATAACGTCAGTCTGCTCATGGGCGGTTGAAAGCTGTTGGGCGAAAGCAATCAACCGCACCGCCGAGGAGGCCGACCTGGGATATAGAGGTGTCGAGGCAGACGGATCTGCCGACATCCTGTACATCAGACCGGTCAGCCCCCAAAGGTAAGCATCACCCGACACCGAGAGCGTACGGCCACTTTCGTCGCTCGGAGAGCAAGGTCAGTGGCGGCGCGCGGCTCATTGAAGAGCCTCGGGTCAGTCCCGCCCTCGTGCATGTCCGTGAGCATCTGGGTCACATAGACCAGCAGAATGGTCATGGATGCAGAGAGGCGGCTGCCTGTCCTATGGCGCTATAGCATTTCGCCACAGATTAGTGTAGACGAAAAAACTACAGGCTTCGGACGGGTGCTTAGGATTGCGCCGGGAAGCACTTTGAGGACACAGTAGCATCGCAACAGAGCGTTCAACCGGGGGGACCCCAGTGTACCCATGGGCAGCTGCCAGTGAGGGGAGGAAAGGCGGGTGAGACCAACGAGCGGTCCCGAGAAGACCAGGGGGTCTACCAGGACTTCGAGATCTCATCATGCACGTCCGGGAGGAAAGATATTGGGGTTTGCCGTGGACGCGGGTCGGCGGCCTCACCCAAAACCAATCGTCCCAGGAAAGCATGGCCGCCTAGTGATTCTGCTGCAGACACAGCATCATCCTCTGTAGCTTCAAATGAAAACGCACGGGCCACCCGAGGGTAGACTCGTGGAATCATCAGTTCACTAGCGGGCACCGTCATTGAAAAGGGGGGCTGGGGTCGTGGACTCTTTTTACAGAGTCGGCGTCCTTGTTCCAGACCAACACCCTCAGGTCACCCTGGCCACCAGCCGAAAAAAACGGGGGGTGGAAGAGGGGACTCTCACTCTTGCGAGTTCACCGAGTCTCGACCTATATGACGCGATGATCACGTTCCCGAGAGAACATGAGTCATCCACGAGCGCTGTTCAAGCATGATCAATAGCCCAACACACTAGACAGCGCTCGTGCCCATCAGAGTCCGATACCAGTCCGCTGCAACCTATTTTTAGAAATGCACGGGCGAACCGTCTTTAAAAAGACGTGCCGCGTGCAAGCTCTTTTGTGAGAGGAGAGAAAACTCTGCGATGTTGAAGCGGGGGGGAGACGCACACACACTGGCAGATCACTGTACAGAACAGCAGGCACTGTGAACTCGCCGCAGATCGCCCTCACACCAACACCGGAGAGAAAGGCTCGTCTCGTAGAGTGAAGTCAGAGATGACTGTGGAGTGAAGAAATACTCTTGGCTCCGAAGCGAAAACATATCTGCATTCTGCTGGACTTCCTCATTTTATACCCACGAGGTGGGGCGGAGTTACGTCATGCAAATTCCGCAGACCCATGGCATTTCTTTGCCATAGGCTCGTTTTGTATACTCGAAGTCGATAGGCTTTCTAAGCGAAACCCCATTCGTCGTCATCCGACGGAACTCGGAGTGACGAACGAAAGGGAACCCAAATTTTCCTACTATCTTTCCCTAAATGCTAATTCTTTCTGCATTTTCTTCTACCTGTCTTTCTTCAATCCAACAATCTATAGTCTGCTCACATTCTTTATACGCATTATGAATACAATCACTATAACTGCTTTTCACTTTTTCAAACATTCATCGGAAACACTGCTAAAATTTCATCATTCACAACATAGCTCAAAACACACAAAGATTTACAAGCAGATTCTTCATTTCAGATAACAGAGTGTAAATCAGTGTAGCCTACGTGTGTGTATGTGTGTGTGTGTGTGTGTTAACAACTATGTGCGCCAACTTGAATGTCAGGAATGGAAAAGGTTCGAGATCCACGAGAGACACTTCAGGAAATCATTGGATACTAAGCTACTCCAAGAAAGAACTTACTTTGCCTGCTCTGGTGACTCGGCGAAATGGAGTAGGGTCGCATCCATTCTTTCCGGAGTATTCTTTCAAAACAGAGTATTCCGTGTGAGGCGAGCCAATGGGAGGGAGTTTGGATTGCCACTCCTGAAATACGTGTCACGCATTTTGAAAAAGTTCCCCTTGAGCGATAAACATCCAGTTGAGTTAACATCGGTCTCCATTGCTTCCTGGATTGAGCGACAGCTGATCTTTGTGAGAGACGTCATCCAGCCGTCACTCAGCAGAGGGGGAACTGGGGAACGCCACAGGCAGCCAAGGACAGTAAGCGGAGAAAAATTATCGTACCTATGGCAACATCGAAGGTCTAAAGCTATTGAGATTATTCTTAATAATAGTAAATTTCCTTCCCCCTCACCCACTATTAATGACATCAGTAACGTGTATAAGTATTACATGGACAAATGTCAATCACTCCCGTCTCACATTTTGACCACGCCCCCTTGGTTCACCAACATAGAGACAACTGCTCTAGTTCATTATCCATCCACTGCTTATTTTACTCTTGACGAAGTAGACAAAGTTCTGACTCACTTGCCAAATAACAAAGCCTGTGGATATGATGGAGTAAAATATGAGACCCTGAAAGCCACAAAACCCTGGTCCACCCATATACTCACCTGTATATTTAACACCTGTTTGATTAATGGGAAAGTACCAGATTCATGGAAGGGGGCCCTTGTCCATAGAATTCCAAAGAAAGATAATATCCCAAGTGATCCATCTACATGGAGAGACATATCTCTCCTTCCCACTGTTTATAAGGTGTTTATGAAATGCCTGCTTGCCCGAATCCTTCCATGGCTTGTGGATGCAGGCATTCTCTCACCCAAACAGAAAGCCTATATAGATAGACAGGGTATGAACGAACATGTGTTCTGCCTGAAAACTGGAATTGACGATTTTAAACATGAATCATGTAAACTTTATATTGTATTCCTGGATTTTAGAGATGCCTTTGGGACATTATCTCACAAACTGTTGCTTAATGCATTAGAGGAGATCCATCTACCTCAGCCTTTTGTGGACATCATAACAGATGTGTACAGAGGATCTTTTTTGCAAGTCATCTGTGGCAAACAACTTACAAAGCCTATACCTCTTGAGGTGGGGATTAAAACAGGCTGCCCATGGAGTGCTGTTAACTTCATTCTGGCTATTAATCAGTGGATGAAATGGATCTGTCAGTGCGCACCATCACATACCAGATCCCCAAACCCTGTCCAGGGGTACGCTGACGATGTTGAGGTGTCCTCTAGGGAGGAGAATGTCATCCAAAATATGCTGGCCAGAACGGATGAATTCCTTCAGTGGTCTAAGCTGGAGGTGAAACATACTAAATGTGCAGCATTTTATGAACGGCGGATCGGTGGAAACCGGTGGTACAAATCTAAATCTGATAACCCCCCCTCCTTTAAAATAATGGGACAGCCTATCAGGGTCTACGCTCGCAATGAAACATACAACTACCTTGGACATAAATTCAACATTGCAGGTGAGTGGGGTGAACAGGTACAGGAGTTATCCTGTGCCTTTAAGAACAGGATCGATTTGATCGACTCCTCCCCTCTACCTGTAGTCATGAAACTGGAGGCCGTTAGAGAAGTAGCTCTGGCAAAGATACAACACCTCTTTGCAAACATTCACATTCCACAAAATGTCCTACGAGACATGAATAATAAAACAGTTGAAGCCGTCAGGAAATGGCTGGGACTGAATTCACATTCCACCAGGGACATAATCTTCCTCACACTCAAGGAAGGGGGTCTAGGGGTCCCAAATGTGGAATGGACTTATTCCATTACAAGACTAACACACCTGATCCGCATGCTTAACAACGATGATGCTGCGGTCAGAGAGTTAGCCAGAGCTTCCCTACTACTGGACCTTAGGAAGAGAAAAATCCCTTTGGCCACCGGTGATCAAGACAGCTTCCTAGGATTCAGACTGCTCTCCGATCCTCCCGTTTTCAATCCGACTTCAAATTCGGACACGCATTGCTCCAATGCCCGTCTTTTTTGCTGCTTCTGCCGCTGCTCGCGCTTGTGCGTCTCGTGCTGCTTTTTGTGCTGGTCTTTGGATTGGAGAGCAGTCGAGATCGTGGTTCAGCTTCAGGGCAGACAATCTCGGTTTCATTTTGGAAAACTGGTGTGTAAAAAAATTACCTAGTTTTTTGTTAGATGATCCTATTTTGGCTGAATCTCCTCTCTTGGATTTTTCCTTTCGACGCGCGTCTAATAATCTGTCAAAACGTCTTCAACAGACCGGTTCTGTCACCTTGGACCGACAAGGGTAGCAAATTTGCTCTGTATTTACGGTTTACTATTTTTCCCGCGCCCCTAATCAATCAAGCGTGATTCTTTTGTTCACTTTTACAAGAATTAATTCAAGCGCGGTTCTTCCGTCTGCTGTTTTACATAGAATTAACTCAAGCACGGTTCCTCCGCCCGCTTTTACTAGAATTAATTAAGTTGCAATCAAGGATTTTGTCTAAACCAGGACTTCAGTCGTGTCTCTTCCTGTACACTTACACAAGCAACTATGGTACATTACATCCGTCCACCTACAGGAGCTTAGTTTTTTTTAGAGACCGGTCTGATTCTGTCAGATCAATCTCTCCCTAAAAAAAAAACTTACTCTGCTCGTACCAAAGAAACAAACTCAGCCAATATGGTTCATGTTCACTCACAATTATCAATTTACACTTAACATCAATAAAACAATTTGCAGTTTCTTACCCAAAGATGCTTTTTCTTTTCTGTTTCTTTTCTATCTCAAACCGTCGAGGTATGAGACCGGCTGCCTGTTGCTGTCCGGGGTTTGTGCACTTTTCGTCAAATCCATTCAGGACCAGAGAAGAAGATTCCACACGGGATCTTCTCTGCCACCACTTGTAATAGCAATTTTCAGAGGTTAACAAAAACAGCATCAAAAGGTCAAGAAACTTTCAAGAGGCAAAATTGTAATAAAGAGAAAAGGTTTATTCTTCTGAGGACCCTTTTCAAAGCCGCAGCCACCCAGCTTTGGAAAAGGAATACCTGTTTGATTTCCACAAAACATTTTATACAGTTCTCTGGCATCATAAAACCCCCTTCCCAGTTTCTGTAACTTTTCTTATTCTTAACTGGTTTGGACTGGTTTCTATCCCCTAGGCAGGTCAAATGGTTCTTTGTTTTTGAGAAAGTCTTCATTTTACAATCTAAATTACCTCCTGCTTCCCTCAGCAGGAGGTATGGAACGCCTCCCGTATTTCTCGTAGTTTGGAATACAGATAAAGAGACCATATGATATTTCAATGCAATGTATCAATCAATATTAAAATTTCCACTACAATAGAAATTTTAGATTGTGTAACCAGAAAAACTCTTCACAGTGTTGTGCGAGTCCTGCATCGGGAACAGTTGCACACAGTTGTCTGTCTCTCTGCTGTCAGGTACGTCTCTGCTCTCACTCTTAGATTCATATTTTATCAATTGTGAATTTGCTTCTTGTTTAACCCACCAAAGTCTGCACACAATGCCAGTACTACAGGCTTACCAGGCCGACCTTCTAAAAGAGATTGATTAGGGCAAGGGACCAATGTAGCTCTAGCTCCACTGAGGCTTCAGGGTATCAGGGGGCTAAATTATATCGACATTTACATTTATTCATTTAGCTGACGCTTTTATCCAAAGCGACTTACAATTGCTATATATGTCAGAGGTCGCACGCCTCTGGAGCAACTAGGGGTTAAGTGTCTTGCTCAGGGACACATAGGTGTCTCACAGTGGATTCAAACCCGGGTCTCTCACACCAAAGGCATGTGTCTTATCCACTCGCCATCACCACCCCTATCGTTCCTGGTGGTACATGTAGGTCTTTTACTTGCACTTCGTACCTGGGAGTAGTGTGGGACTCAGTCACGATGCTGGCACAATTGTCTCCTGCACGGATCGAGTCCATTCTGGCCATGGTAGCCAGGATAAAGTTAGGCTAAGCCATCACTGTGAACACAGTGTCCACTGTGGTTCTCTATCCCGCATCCAGCCCCGCTGCCATGGTACAGACGTGCCCGAGGCTACGTCTGTATGCATTTCCCCTGATTGCACTGCTGCAGGGAGTTCTAGACATGGTCTGTCATGACAGTGGTCGTGGCCCCCTTCGAACCTCTGGAGTCGGCTGAGGCCAAGAACCTTTCCCTCAAGGTAGCCTTTTTACTAGCCATTACTTCTCTGAGGAGAGTAGGAGACCTTCAGGCACTCTCAATATCTCATTGGTGCCTGGAGTTGGCTCCAGGTAACATTAAGGCTATCTTGCATCCCAGGCCGGGCTATTTGCCTAAAGTGTCTTCTAATGTGGTACGGCCTACAGTTCTCCAGGCTTTTCATCCTCCACCTCACGTGACGGCGGATGAAGAGAGACTTAATTTGCTCTGCCCTGTCAGAGCTCTCAAGATATATATTCAGAGGTCCTGGCGGAAGTCAGACCAGTTGCTGTTCTGTTTCAGGTCACCCAAGAAGGGACTTCCAGCATCTAAACAGACCATCAGCAACTGGATCATTCAGGCTATATCTATGGCATATCAGATGCACAGTTTGCCTTCACCTTTGACCGTAAGGGCTCATTCAAACAGAGGCATGGCATCCTCTAGAGCCCTCCTTTCAGGGGCCCCTATCCAAGACAAGAAGTGTGGTGGAACCAGGAACTCTAGTGCTCTTATCCTAAGTGTGCCTATGCACAGCTTCACACTGGGACAGGCAGGGCTCTTTGTGGCATAGTGGGTACTCGTTCCCCAAAGTGTCGTAGTCAACGCAATTCGAGTTTCCTTTGAAAGGGAATGTCTCTGGTTACGACTGTAACCCTTGTTCCCTGAGAAAGGAACGAGACACTGTGTCCCCTCGCCAGGCCTTCCTTTGCCTGGGAGTTACTTGCTTCATCACAGAAGCTGACGCTGTTCTGTGCCGGCGTCCCTTTGTAGCTTCCGTGTATGCCGTCACACATTACATCATGATGCAACACCAATCACGATTGGCTTAGTTTCATTCATGCTTCAGAGGCGCTACGCTGGGGGGTGTTCCTTAAATTGCGTTCCCTTCTCAGGGAACAAGGGTTACAGTCATAACCTGAGACGTTTCTGTTAATCCTGCAACTTCTGACTAAGATCAGAACTGACGAGTTTGTGACGGGAGATTCCAAACCCAGACTCTGTGGTCCCTAATGAATGAATAATTGAAGAGTAAGAGAATACTCTTATAATAATCTAATGTCCAAATTAGAATTAGAATATAATAATCAAATGTCCAAATTAAAACAGAACCAAGTTAATAATGTTCTCAGGCTACATTTAAAAAGTTCTTTAAAGTTTTACATTGGAGTTAGATTAAGCATGAATCAAATTCTAATAGATTTATTAAACTTTAAAGAAGTGCAAGTAAAATACCTACATGTACCACCAAGTGCATCATGTTCCTGGATCAAGTCTTTGTTGATTCTGGAACAACATTCCAATCAACCAATCAGATTTGAGTGACAAGTTTACAGTTTATGTCATGTTTAGGCTTACATCTAGAGCTAGGTGCTTCTTATTCCCCTATCATTTCCCTCTGATTTTAGGGATAACTTATGGGTAGGGTTAGGTTTTGGGGGAGGTATGTGGTTAGGACTAAATTTTCAGACAGAAATATGGTTCCGGGTTCAGCAAAATATGTTGATCCAGGAACGTTTTACTTGGAAAAATCATGGCGACCCACGCGGTATACCTTTTTCCTGTGGTATTGGATTGCGTCATTGGGCTAATGGGTGATTCTTACAGATAAAATTAAAACAGTATAATAAACAATTTACCGCTCACAAAGACCCGCCCCCCTAAGTTACTGTTGCTATGTTGTTTTGGACTGCGTCATGTCCGTGCAAGTCGTTGTCTTGCTGTTGAGTGGGTTGTGAACAGGTGCGGGCGTCTGAGCAGGAACACTGAGCAGGGACAACCGAACATTTCACGGCTGTGCGGGAACGAATGAGTCGGAGTATTGTGACGACGGTGAAGCTGTTTGGAGACGAGTGAGGGAGTGATCGTTCGGAGACGAGACAACAGCGGGTGGTAAACACGACGGCGGCTAAGCAGAGGAATCACGTTGCACAGCTGTGGAGACGTTGCCGTTTGAAGACGAGTGAATCAACGAGTGCTGTTCCAAGACGAGCAAGCCAGCATCTGGTGAGACGGCGACGGAGGTTTGCACAACGCTGGAAATCGTCTAGACTGGGTAGTGGAAAGTACTACCCGGTCTCATTGTGAGTACAAGCCAGTGAAGATTTTTTTAGGGATATTGTGACCATTTTGCATCTAAATCCAGAAGATAGACTAGGAACTGATTACCAGTATAACTTCTTATCCATAGTTCTTGTTTCTCCTTGCAGTGGTGTGATTTATTTGGGTTGCAGTGTAAATTGCATGGTGAGGGTATTTGTGTGCACTAGAGAAAGTGGTAATTAGATTTTTGCTTACATTGGACTTGAAATACTGGTAGTTGTTTCTTATCTGTTCCCAGTAAACTATACTGTCTGGACCTGTGGAGACCTGTGTCCTGTGGGACCAACCCAGGACATTCATTCATTGACTTTAAGGACATCCTACCACAACGTGTTTAGGACTGCATTCCTGTTTTTCTAATAATTGTTTTTAATATTAAGATTCTGATTGTATGGTAATAAAATACTTGTGTAATCAATCTACCACTGGTTGAGTGTCGATACTGTCCAGCCCTCAGGAATAATTGACTTAAAGGGATAGTTCACCCAAAAATTAAAATTAAGTCATTAATTACTCGCCCTCATGCTGTACCAACCCCGTAAGACCTTTGTTCATCTTCGGAACACAAATGAAGATATTTTTGATTAAATCTGAGAGGTGGATCACTCCCCCATTGGCTTCCTAAGGGAGTGAAACTTGACGGCCCAGAAAGTCATTGAAAAAAATGATTAAATATTTTATGTGCCTACAGTGGCTCCACTATAAGTTTATCAAGCGACGAGAATACTTTTTGTGCGGAAAAAACAAACAAAAATAACGACTTTATTCGACTATTCCATTATTTCCTTGTGGGCCTGAGACGAGACTTCAAGAGATTTCCTGGACTCATGCGCGAGAACTGAGATGAGGACGTTCTTCTTCTACTGCTGGTAACAAGAAGTAGTCATAGAGGAAGTAGTAGAAGAAGACCTCATCTCAGTTCTCACGCATGCGTCCTGGAAATCTCTTGAACTCTCGTCTCAGGCCAACAAGGAAGTAATGGAATAGTCGAATAAAGTCGTTATTTTTGAAACGCCTAAGTTCAAACGGCACATGAACCGATCATCTCTTCCTACTAGTTAAAGCTGCAGTCCGTAGCATTTTCCCTTTTTGTCGCCATCTCTGTACGAAATCTATAACTGCAGTGATTCGCGGAATTATAATCTTTACGTGGGTTGTAAATCGGCATGAAACAGTGTGGATGAACACAGTGTTTTGAGGCGAGTGCTGCTGTCAATCACCGCGCTGTGTGGATACTGTCATTCAGAATCACAGATTCACTTTTTGAAAGTTTGACCAACATAAGAATTTTCACCGGAAAACGTCTTCTGAACAAGTAAGTAACATCCATTTTTGTCAGGGGGGGGAAGCATTCGACATGACAAGCGATCGTTAGATTTAATCAGCGCGATTTACAGCAACCGTGCAAATCATAGCCTTCTTTGTTCTCAAATTGTTCATGTTAACAACATCAGCATTGCGTGACTAAGGTTATTTAATGTGTTTTATGATTACCTGTGTAATGTTAGTTCAGAATTCATATTCTCCATTATAGCTAAACGAGAAAGGCACAACAAAGGAAACTCCATAACTGTGTGAATTAAGAAAACGTACTGTTACACGATTGAACTATTGAAATGTCTTACTTGTTCAGCAGAAAAAGCCGTCTCTTCTTCCGTTTCGAATCCCTTCGGGAGTTCACGCACCTTTAAAAAGCCCCACCGATGTGTATCCTTATGTTCGCATGAGACGGTTTCTTTCTCTTTCCACCTTAAATCCGAAGTACGAAGTCTTTTGGGTTTTATAACTGGTTAATCTCCAGTTGACACTGATGATTGTTGTTTGGATCTTTCTGGATCCGCCATGAGTTTAATCATGTAAAGTGCTGCGAGAAAAGCCTATCTCTACATCTTCTCACGCCGGCTAGCCGAAACTCCTTCTTTATGTGTACGGATGTGACGTAATGACGCAAAGACATGCTCGAATTTCCCGCGAAAACCCACCAGTACCACTGGAATTAAAATCATTATTACAAGCTAACCGTTTTGAATCTAGCTATGGCAAGCAGATAGTTTTGAACACTGGCTGAAGATGTTTTTTTTTAAATAATTAATTTGGATTATTTTTAACTTAAAAATGTTACGGACAGCAGCTTTAAAACACAAAATAAACATGAATGAACATCAGAGGGTATGTTGTTTCAACAACTGCGGAAAGATGTCAATACACAATTTTTCGAGTTCAAGTCCATCAAATTTAATCAACTAACTCTAGTGTCTGGTTTGATTGTCGGACAAAATGGCAGATTTGGCATTATGATCACCTGTCATTCAAAGTCCCGGCGAAGGGTGAATAGTACAACAAATCACACACACAAAGCAAATGACATATGCAATCGAAACCAAAAAGCAAAGTACATGAATAATCAGTTTATTATCTCATTGTTTATTTACATCCGCTAGGGAAGAAATTAACTAAATGATTCGTAACGTAACAAAATGCTTTATCTTCACGATAGTAATTAGACTGTTCAATTTATAAAATTACCATTCTATCAGTCAGTCATTATACTATATAACAATAAACTATTTTAATGTTGATTTTGGTTGAAGAAAGATATTTAGACTAGATGTGTAAAAAAATGGTGATTCTTAGTGGAAATATTCTAGAAGAATATCAGGACACTCATCAGAGAAATAAGTGATATAGTCAGAGAACCACCCAGCCATGGAGCCTTGGATACTTGCACTTGGCGTGGCATCTCTGTATCTGTGAATAGAGAATACACAGCAGTCAGTTGAATGGGCAAGCAGTGGTTCAAGAGTGCTGATGTTTCAGATAACTGCACTGAGAGATGTTTTACTATATGTATCATTCCTCTGCATCCACTGTGTTCCAGACCAGTGCAGAACTACAACACTCGTGCTCATTTGATATTCAAATATGAACAATATATCTTTTTTCTTGTTTTGTAAGTCACCTTTGTTACTGTCAGACCACATCAATGGACCCATGGATATGGAAGCACTGTCATGGAAGTCCACAGATCTGCCCTCTCTATGGTGGTGTTCAGAGTCGCAGTGCTAAAATACAGATGAAAAGACCAAGTTGTGTCAACCAAGGGGTCAAGGTTTTGCTGGTAAGCATGGCCCCATAAGGCCCTCTCCTGGTAGATGTTGTAACTGCTGTATACAATTGGAAGCAAACAGCATTTTTCTCCATTGACAGCAGCTCAAATATATCTGTGTATCTGTATATTCCTTTTACTTAAATAAACTTGATAAATGTACTCATACCAACAATTATACATGTCCATAAGTAAAATCTGAAAATACTTATGAATTTGTAAACTCACCACTGAGCACTGATTGTCTGTCTGAAGGCAAAGGTGAATAGCGCAGTGCAGGTAAACCTTTGTGGAGTTTGCAGTGAAGATAAACATCTCAAAGGAGAAACGACTGGATGTGGAAACACCGTTCTGCAGCAAGTCCACTGTATTGTCATGTGGATTGGGACACCTGAGCATTTTATACAGTATAATAAAGAAATTACTGACTGTACAAAAATAGTAAACAAGCAAAAATGATTTACTACAGTAGGTTTTTTAGGCTCAAGTGTTTGTACAGTTTAAATATATGTAGATTTGGGATGACATGAGGGTCGTTTAGAGTGTTTGTTTCAGAACTTGGTGCGTTTTCTCCCTTAGTTTGGTTCATTTAGGCATGTATGAACACAGCAACTTTGCTCGGATCCGTACCAAAAAAAAAAAAAAAAAAAAAGGTCTGAGATCGCCTGAAAGAAGTTGTAACTGAACTCTGGAGTGGTTCACTTGTGGTGAGAAAGCAATCTGACCTAATCAACCAACAAACCAAGTTGTGTCATAATTCATCATGGGAAATGCATTGTGTAAAAAGCAGCAGTGTCTGATTCTATGATTCAGCACATCACAGCTGAAAAGCAAAGACTGCCTCTTCGTCTTAAAATGCTGTCAAATTGCTCCTTAACCAGGTGCAATGCAAAAATGCCTTGATTCCCACTCAGACACGTTTGTGTACTTTGTACAATAAGAGGACAGTTTCACTCGCATGTGACTTTTTGGTGTGCTTTGAAATGAAACAAAGCAACGATATACTGGTCTGAAGACATTCTTTAAAATTCATGAATAGTATTGGGGGGGGGGGGGGAAATAAAAATAACTTGCATGCCAACGATGAGGTCCCAGCGGAGAGAGTATTGAGGATCATTCACAGGTGTAGCCCAACATTTGTCAATCACTGAGGCAAACTGACGGCTGTCAACTCCATCAACACGAACTTCCACAAAAATACGACTGTCCAGCTCCACGTTCACACTACCATTGAAGGGACGGGTGAATTCAGCATCCTGATAGGGAATCATCCTGACCCGATATGTCCCTTGACCAGCAGGAAGGGTCCTGTGTACAATGCTGTTGAAATAATTTTATAAGAGATGTGTTAACTACAAATAAGAATATTTTAGTCAGTAAGTTGGCTGAATTTAGCGTATCCCACCTCTCCAGAGGGTTGATGTCCATGGAGAGTGTTTGGGTTTGTAAGTACACACAGCTGAAAGAAAGCTTCAGAATTTTCTTCCTGCTGATGAGATGCCCAACTGTGTCTGGCGCTCCCACAATAAAGTTCTCATAGATGAAGTGGGTGCCATTGGCCTGTAGGCACATAATATTTGAACATTTGTACATTAAGGGACTTTTTAAAGAATTATAAAATAATTTTTAAAAGGATTTGTTGTTCTTTTGATCATTTGAGCAAGTACAGTATGCAATCATTCCTACCACAAGACTTGTACCACAGATGTGGTCATTGTTGTCAAAATAGAACTCCACTCTGCCATTCCGGACTGTTCCTCTGCAGTTGGGGTCATTGAGGTGTAAGATGTCAGAAGGAAAACCAGCCTCAAAAAGCTGACACCGAGACAGAGACATGGAGCCAGAGCTGCTATCACAGGTTTCAGAAAAATCTGAGAGAGAAACATATTTAAGAGAATTTCAACAGTGATAAAAAACAAAAATGTAATCAATAATGAAAGTATATTTAAAATGTTGAATGAGTCCTACCAAAGGATTCACGCTGAGATCTGTGACGGTTCTCCTTGCAGAAACAGCCATAAACACCATGTTTCTTTTCACAGCGTTCATCCTCAGTGCAGTTGAGCTCAGAACAGCGGTCTGAGGAGAAACAGAGGAGAACCACAGGATTTATGACAATAACTGGGGTATATATAAAACACATATTTGAAGATAACATATTTCTTTAGCGTTGCCCTCAGGCAACAGAAAGTTTTCTTAAGCCCTATGTTCAGTAATTTTTTTCTTTAAATGATTGCAACCAATTAGAATGGTTGAAAAAGTATCAAATAACAGTCCAAGGTTTGGGAGTCACCATCAAGCACCATTTGAAGGTGGGATGTCCTTTTCTGGCACATGGTCACAGGAGCACATGTTGTGAGTTGAAAGCAAGATCATGTGCTTTAGTGATCTTATTTAAAATGACATTAAACGTACAGTATGTAACTTTTGGCCACCAGGGGTCACTCAATCAAAATAATAGCAAAAGACGTACTCTGTTGACGTCGTGAAAGAGCGTGTGCTCATGGGAGTTGTTGTCGTTGTCGATGACAACCAGCCCTCTGAGAGAGAGAGAGAGAGAGAGAGAGAGAGGAGAGAGAGAGAGAGAGAGAGAGAGAGAGAGAGAGAGAGAGAGAGAGAGAGAGAGAGAGAGAGAGAGGAGAGAGAGAGAGAGAGAGAGAGAGAGAGAGAGAGAGAGAGAGAGAGAGAGAGAGAGAGCGTGCGCGAACCAGCTATACGATGTTCATTGGAACACGCGCGATCTGTCATTCCCCAGCCATCTAGCATCTCCAGCAGATAATATGTTCACTGACGAGGTAATGTGTTGTTATTTATATTATATCTCTATTCTTGTTACGTTTAGTTACGGCTATTCACTTTATGTAATGCCATTGTAATGAACACGCGCGCTCTGTCGCTCTCAACATTCCTCACTCATTCAAACTTAGTGTTTTTAAAATCACGTCTTTTCGAACGGATAGATATATATGAATTATCAGGGCTATTAAATCAATATTCCATCTAGCTAGTATTAATAGATGTTAAAAAACACGGTCACCTTTCGTTAATAATTATAATTACGTTTATACTATGATATTGAAAAAGATAGTGAACTGCATATGAAGCTACTTTCTGCAGCTATACATGAGAGCTAGTCCATCTGCGTTTTACACATGCCATCATCGTTTCACAACATATACGTTACGGATAGATATAGTTAGCTGAATGGGTGCTTACTTGTTTATTACAATGCAAGCGAGATCGGCATCTCTCTGTAGTTCCAGTTGTCACAAAGCTCGTGGAAATGCAACTCCAATGTTAACGCGAGTCATGTCTTCTCCTGTACCAAAACCTTCTCGGGTCATTTCTTTCACACAAGCGTTTCCGCTTCACGGATCTTCCTCCAGCAGCAAACGTGCGGGCAAAGCATAATCATGGTCCATTATTGGCATCCAACTATTGATTCTTTATCGTCTTCTTTTATTTTAGTGACGGGCGTCCGGTGTTCACATTTGTGTTTGGCGGTTTCCATAGATATATGGGCGGTTTCGCCGGGATCCGCAGGAATTTAGAGAAACTAGAGTCAAAGGTTATTTCACGAGTTCACACTTACAAATAAGTCAGATAAAATAAATGCGTATTTGGCGTGCTGTCCGAGGAGAGGGCTCCGGGCTCGGTATTCGGCCCGAACCCAGAATACTCCCCCCGTATTGCTGGTTAAGAAGTAACCAGGCGAGTGTGAGGAGACGGGGTGGTGGAGGGATGCTGAAAAACTGTAGAGGAACATTGGTGAGTCAAATGAGTGTATATATACAGGTCTCCAACTCAAGCTGATTGGATAGACATGTTGATTACTGATTGTCGACAGCTGGTTCGAATGATGTGATAATTGGATCAATTATTTGAACGTGCTCCTCTTGAACTTTGTTTATAAAACATCATATGACGTCATAGACGGGCGAAGAAACGGAAATAAAGAAACGGCCCGTGTCTTCAAATTAAAATATAAATTTCTCCGGATTTGAAAGTTGGTGGAAACTTTCGGGATAATGTTAGTACACAACTAAAAGAAATGTATAACATAGATACAGTTATTTTGCTATTTTGAAAGCCGAAAAGTTCCATATTGTGCCTTTAACTGTACACAAAAAAATATGTATGTGTGTATGAAGGTGTAGAGAAGCCTTCTGGCAGGTTTTATTACGTGTTTTTTATTTTGCATGTTCACAAATTCAGTTTTTCTTTTTGTTGCCTCAAGGCAACGTTGTCCAATAAGGGGTACTTTTCAAGGATGTTTTGAACAATACTTTACAATGGCAAATAATGTGTTGCAAGAAGGGAAGATGCAGGGTTCCTGAGTACACAGGAACACCCAAAGTCACCAAAGTGACACCAACAGAAAGGAACCATCTACAAACTGTTCCCACAAAGTTGGAAGCATGACATTGTCCAAAATGTCTTGGTATGCTGAAGCATTAGGAGTTCCTTTTACTGGACCTAAGGGGCTAAACTCAACCCCTGAAAAACAGCCCCGCACCATAATCCCCCCTCCACAAAACTTTACACTTGGCACAATGCAGTCAGGCAAGTACCGTTCTTCTGGCAACCGCCAAACCCAGACTCGTCCATGAGATTGCCAGACAGAGAAGCGTGATTCGTCACTCCAGAGAAACACGTCTCCAGTGCTCTAGAGTCCAGTGGCGGCGTGCTTTATACCACTGCATCCGACGATTTGCATTGCACTTGTTGATGTAAGGCTTGGATGCAGGTGCTCGGCAATGGAAACCCATTCCATGATGCTTTCTACGCACTGGTGTTCAGCTAATCTGAAGGCCACACGAAGTTTAGAGGTCTGTAGCTATTGACACTGCAGAAAGTTGGCGACTTCTGTGCACCTCAGCATGCGCTGACCCTGCTCTGGGTTGCTGTTGTTTCCAATTGCTTCCACTTTGTTATAATACCACTAATGGCTCGTTTCCACTGAGCAGTACGGTACGGTACAGTACGGTTCGGTTCGGGTCGGGTCAGTAAACCATGATCCGGCTAGCGTTTCCACTGCCAACAGTACCCTACTTGATAGGCGTGGCGTTTGCTGGAAAGCGACACCAAGAAAGTAAACACAAATGGATAGCATACAGCAGAACTTGTCCCTTCTTCTCGGCATGTTTATCACAAGATGCCGACATTAGGCATTTCTCAATACCAAGTACGCAAAGTTATCAGCAGAAGGAGTCCCGAGGACGCGAGTGCTGTAATTCTCTAAATTGAACAGCGCGTTCTGAAAGCGTCACTCAGCTCGCTCTGCATGTATATTTTAGGCAACAATAAAATGAAATATGTTATAAAACACCACTCTGCCTCTTTTCGTTTTCATTTAAATACATTTTAAACATTATAGGCACACAAGTGTGGTTCGGCAATGTATAGACCTGATTATATTATTCACTGCATGTAACGTTATAACGTTAGCCTATTTATAACAAAACGAAATATAAAACACAACCCTGCATCTTTTCGTTTAAATTTAAAAAAATATTAAACATATTCCAGACAATATGCATTCGTACCAATGCTGCAATAAACAACATTACAGTGATAATCTTGTAATAAAATAAATAATGACAAAACTCAACCCTATCTCTTTGTGTTAAATTTCAGTTTTATTAATAATAGTCATTATAAAAGTATAAGTAGAAGGTAACGTTACAAGAAGCTGTACAATAAGATATAAAGCAAACAATTCAGTCAAAATACAAATTCAGCGCTAGTCTAACGTTAACGTTACAACGGAAAAGTTAAATAGCCTAAATATATGAAACTTGACTTAGCCCTCAGCCAAAACGATTAACCAGGGAACGAATTATCGATTCACGAGACCAAAGATCACCCGTTAGATATACACAAGACGAATAACCACTAGCTGCTACAGAGCCAGCGGCATACCTCAGAACGACCAGCCGAGGAAAGGCTGTTCCGGGTGGTGAACATGAGCGCCGAGCACCTGGTGATCGCCGGGAATGGATCAAATTATCACAAATCATTATAAATAATATATATTTATATATATATATATATATATATATATATATATATATATATATATATATATATATATATATATATATATATATATATATATAAAAAACTAAACATACTTTTTATATTTAAGTTTCACAATATAATGTTTTTTATTTATTTGTTTATTTATTTCATCTATGTTGATTATATGAAAAGGGAACCGCATGAGATGAGTCAGATATGATCATAATGCCCAATATATCGGAAAACATTTGGAATGGCTCAGACATGATTTTGACCACTTATTAAGTTTTGTTTTGTAGAAAGCCTTTCTGTAAAGTGAAATTCGTTTAGTAAAAATTGTATCTTCATTTGTATCAATGTTTTATCCACAAATTGCCTAGAATAATAAATATGACTGACAAATATAGCGCGTCTTATTAATAAACGAAACTCAGCGTATAAGTTAGGCTACTTGCCTCACATACATGAGAAGTATATAGAAAGCTTGAAATGTGTACTTTTAAACAAAATAATTAAAAACGAGCAGAAATGGGCTGCTCTCTGCTTATGTAGGTTAATTCGTATGAAGTGTGCATTTCTCTCTAGGCGCGTTCACTACTGCGAAGATGGCGAGTCAGCATCATCAAATTTATCTTTGCAGTCGATACTTACAGAAAACACTAGTTATTAATAAACAATTAAAATGTTTAATGCATAATCATTACTTTTGCCGTTTTTTTTTTATTCTGGCAAGCTTATGCGTGCGTTGTGATGCAGATTAGGCAATATTACGAAAACGCTCATTATGGTTTAGTATTCTCTCCCATATAGTATACATAACTTCCAACCCAACTTCAGTCGTGCACGGGCAGGGGCAGCCCTACTTATTTATTTCACATATTTTCTAATCAGCACATCACTGCGGCGTTCTGAGCAAGCGGCGCAATCTTCATAAAGCTTAGAACCGGAAAAGGACATCCGGTTCAAACCCGCTATGAATCATGGGTAAATTCGCTAACCAGGAAAAAGGTGGATAGCGCCACCATGTGTCTTTGCGCCGCAGTTCAGAGTGTCAGTCATCAGTTTCTCGCGAAAACCATGTAAGAAAGTGGCCGGTGAACTGTGAGAAGAATAGAGTAAACTTTATAGTTACTTCCACTATGTTTGTCTGATATGAATAACACACGTTGGCAAATTTGAATAGATTGTTATTGCTGCTTCCACATCTGTGTGTATTTTACAAACTCCAAATGTATTGTTTTACTAGTGCTTATGTGTATTTAAATGTCTGAAACCTAAAATAAACATAATTTATGAGGTTGAAAACACTGCATAGTTGTGATATATGACAGCGCTGAGCTCGTCCGTCTCTGGCTCAGCGCCAACCAACGCGCGAATCTGGCAGTGATGTGTGGTGGAAAATTTAAACTGAATATTAAGCTAAACATGTTTTACCATTTGACCTTATTTGACCTGCTAAATCTCTGAAACAATGTTCTAAGACATTCTGTATTTTAGGTGAATGTGTGTGTGTGTCGAACCCATGACTATGTGTAAAAATAACAAATATGGGAAATGAGACTAGACAGAGATGACTAGTTAGAACTTGTGATAAATGAAGTAATGTTTAAAACAAATTATTCTCTACCCAGTAACAGAAGAGACTGAAAATGAATAACCAATCAAATTAATGTCATTATGCCATACCTCCCTATTGTATAAAAACTGTGGTTTCCGTGTTTTCGGTGGGATTCTCAATGGAAATTGTCTGAGATCCACCGGCCTTGTTTTTACTTGGGAGATTCTCTGAATATTGCTCGAGAACTCTCCTGGCCGTTAATTAAAAACATTTAAGGGATAATTACTGAAGTCTGTCTGTCATTTAAGCTGCGCAGCAAAGTTAGTTAGTAGAACAAGTTATTTGAGCGAAACACTAGAGACCTTACTACCAAGTGATAGTGTGGGGCAAGTTAAGAACACTAGAGACCTTATCACCAAGTGATAGTGTTCGATAAGGGACGAGACGTCGTTCGACTCTTTGTGAGACTCTTAGGCGGGGTTAGACTGGGTCAACCAGCGCGGTCAGAGGTAACTCAACTGAGTATAATATTTTCAGGTGTCAGGGACACCAGGTTCAACCTAAGTCAGGTGCGTTAAAAGAAAATCCATCACATTTTGGCGAGCCAGCCAGGAGTCCTCGGAATCTCCCTCTGTTGGATGGACGGGGACGAGGAACCATGTTGTCTTCACTCTGCCAGACTGCAGAACCCTGTTCGACAGAGGGACCCATTCCAGACGGGCTAAAAGGACTTAAAAGTATTAAGGTAGGACACACAGACTTCAGTTTATGTTTTCCTTTTTAATGTGTTAAATAAAGCATTTTTGTGCGTATGAAAAAAAAGATTTTAAAAAAAAAAAAAAAAAAAAAAAAAAAAAAATAAGAATTTGGAACGTGTTTCTAGTTTGTTCTGTTTTGATGGTTGAAATTGAAATTTTCCATATCTGAGAAATCTAAAAGAGGGATTTTAGAAGAATGAAATTTAATTGAGAAATTATTTAGCTGGAAAAAAAAAAAAGAGAAGAGAAAACACACTGGCTGAGCCCAGGTTTAAACGATGTATCTCATTATCATATGAAGAAGACAAAAGTCAACTAAATTTACCACAGTGAGATAATTTATATTAAAAATATATACATAGCCTATGTAAAATTGGTGATCACATTTAAAGATTTAAGGATTTTGAAAGAAAAAAAATGTTTTTACCTTGTCTATTAAGGGCAATGAGCAATGATTATGGTTAAATGTAATCAAAAGTATTTGTTGAGTATTGTATTTGTTGTGTTAATAAAACTTCCTGCAAAGAGAGCAACTTGTCATGCTGGAAACCAGATCCGGGAGGGAAAAATGCCCCGAGATGCTGAGGTGCTGCAATTTGCTTTTTGTTTGAAGTTTTTGTTTGAATAAGGTTTAATTCTGAGAGAATATAAAGATACATGGTAATATTGTTAACATGAGATTATGCATGGTTACATTTTGAAATCAATTAGAAATGTTATAGAAATTGTTATAAATAAATAAAATAAAAGTTATAAATCATAATAATAAGAATATGCATTCTGAGATAACATAGGATTTTGAATCATAAAGAAACTTTTGTGAGTTAAACTTTGATTTATTTATGTAGATGAGATAGAGTATATAAGACTGAGCAATTAGGTGCTCTTAAAATAAAGTAATAAATAATAAGATATTAAGTACACGTGTTTTAAATATTATAATTTCTATCTGAAGGTGTCTAGAATTTGTATCCCGTTATCCCTGGAGACAGTGTGAAAGAACTTGAGAAAAAAATTATCCATTGCAGAGATTCGAAGAACCAATTGTTTATGTTTAACTAAGATAATTTTTGTGCATTATGCATAGTATGTGGTTGTGTGACCAATTTAAATATAAATTGTGATTTGAACAAGCACATTACATATATCTTACAGTCATTTTATTTTGGATTCTTGAAGGAAAAAAAAGACAAAGAAAGGAAGTTAAGAAAAAAAAAAAAAAAAAAACTGTATTGTAATTAGAGTTTTTTCCTGCTTTTTTCTGCATTTTGGCAATGAAGAATGCTTGCTTTTTCCGCAATGAAGTGCGCTTTTTAATAAAATGAAGAACTGCTGTCTTGATAACCAGATGAGATATTTAGTTATTAAACTAAGTTTAATTTGAGTTTTGCAGTTCTCTGAGTGTTCAAGGTTTCAGACGCCTGGCTTGAAAAGTTGGATGACTGGAGAGAGAAAGAGGAAGTGGTGCCCTCAGCTCCCCAGCTCCCGAAAGAGGAAGTGGACACTTCTGAGGGGTCAACTGAGACAGTGCAGGAAAAGGTGACAAGTTCACTTGAGACATTTCCTAAAGACAATTTTTGCCATGCATTATGAAATGTTGTGCCAGGGTGGATCAAAAGCCAGAAAGAGAGGGCCATTGCAGCCTGATGATCAAACGTATCAGCCTAACAAGTCAACTGAACGACAATCCACACAGAAAAGAAAGACCTCCATCCCCTCACTTGTGGGCCAGGTGCTGAATTTCAATGATCACTACAGAGAACGTTTCAAATTTAGTTAATTATCAATTAACTTGATTATTGTTTTTGATTATCCACTGGTTTCAGCAATTCTTCATATTTCTTCAACTAACACTTTGAATCTGCTTTCAAATAGGGACCAGTCCAGCTGGCCTAATACAAGAAGTTCAATAGCAGAAGTGAGAGATTGACTCACCAATCAGTTAAAACACTGGATTTGGATAGTGAGGCTTATTACTTAAACCAATAGTGGTAAAAGCATGAATTTGTTGAGAATATATATATATATATTGACTACTAAATATAGGGCACAAAATGTCCCAAAGAGACATTATGGCTAGAAAAGCAAAATTATTGGTCACTCCATTTCATTTAAAGGTAGTTTTCTGGATTCAATAAGAACAATGTTTCTAATTATAAACTTTTGAAATCACATGCTGTCATCACCAGGGGTACGAGATAGAAATGTTTTTATTTTTTCCATGGATCCGAAATTGTGTGAAGATTTCCAAATCTTCTTTTAAATAGCATAGGAGCAACAACAAAAAGTTTTGAAAAATTGAAATTGTGTAATTAATGACAAATTGCATTTGGGGGATTGAAGCTGAATCTCTCAACTGCAACCGAAGGTCTATGATTATTATTTTAAAGTGTTTAATCTATTTGATTTTGAGGTTTACGTTCACTGTGTTAAACTCAAACACATTGTGACTGCATCGGACGATTGATAATTAATATCCTAACGTTTAGACACTGTCGCAAGGGGAATGCCACAGTGTGTCTACGTTCAGTAGCTTCTGTCGTAAAAGTTGTTACCGTTCGGATTTGGTGGTATTCCACTCCTAATAAAATATATGTTCCTCATTCAGTTCATAAACTGCTATGGCAGACAAAAAGGTATGATTCTCTGGCCAGAGAGGGGTGGGATGTTTGTTTGTGTGTGAAAGTGTGTGAATGTGAATGAATGAAAATTTTAAAACATAAGATTAATTATGGTACTAACCATAAAACTTTGATTTTATATTTCTGTCTTATGGTAAAACTTATCATACTTCCCATTTTCATGTCTGATGGTGACTAACTTTCCATTCTAGATCCAACAATAGAACAAAATAAATCTTACTTCCTTTTATTTAGGATGTAGCCTTCAGACAAATTTTCGATATGATCTAATCATCTAAAGACACTTTTGACTGGATGTAACCTTGGTCAATGGAACTTTGCAAATGGACTAAGCGTCCTGTTCTTATGTATGTCCTGACTATATTGAGAAATGATTGACTGAAATATTAACCCCTTACAATGTTTTTCGAAGATACAGGATATTTTTTGCTGATATCACTAACAGAGTAAATTATGACCACATGGTGAAATATGCCCAATAAAATAATGGCATGGATGATTTTGGCTAACTATCCTGAGATAGGTTATTGTTGTGGCAGAAATAAACAGTGTCACACATGCGCAGCGTATAACTCTGGGAAGGCAGAGAGCAAGCATGCTTGCCCTGTCCACCCCACATTTAATTTCTTCTTTTCTAGGATGTCATGATGGATCCTGTCGAACAGAACTTATTATGTTCCAAATGTATAAAATATTGTTTTGTTACTGTTTATCATGAAATTTCACAGGTCTGATCAGAAAGGACGACCGGCCAGACAAGCAGATTATGTTAATAGATGTTGTCACTAACAAAAATAGTTAAGGTCTCCCTTAACAGGTCAAAGCTGCATTGCCGGTTCCAGGTACAGAGACACAGCACTCTTACGAGCCAGGACAGTGGGTCTGGATCAAGGATCACAGACGCAAGGCGTGGTACAACCCGAGGTGGCTGGGTCCGTATGAGATCATTCTAACAACGAATACAGCAATCAAAGTTTCCGAGCGTGACGCTTGGGTTCACGTGTCACACTGCAAGCCCCACCAACCGCCATCCAGAGGAAAAGTAGGGGAGGGAAAATAAAAGGACGTGCTGGTAACGTGCCTCCTCTACCTACGAGGGAAAGACCTTGCTACGGCTCGTAAAGAGTCAAAAGGCGAACATGGAACGTTTCAGACGTCTGTGGGGCCAACGCGACGACCAGCACACCTGGTCTAACAAAGTGTTTAAATGCATATGTGTTATTATATCTGCAGGTGTGTTGATGTTGATCATATTGATATTTCTGTTTGAATTTTTTTCCAGGCTGTGATGTTCTTCCAGAAGCAATAATGTGATGTTTATTGATGTGTTATTTGGTTCAATCAAACTGTAGGACCGAGAATTAATATAGGGTTGAAATTTGAACAAATTATTGATTAATTTGAAAATATTTTAGGTACACGTAAATTGAAAAGAGGAAAATCTCTTAATTCTGAAGAGTATATAGACTTTAACTAACTACATTACTGTAAAAATAATAAATAATCTAGGGACTATTATTGAAGAAACTTGAGGGTTTTAAAAAGTCTAAGACCGATATCATAAATGCTAAAATGTAATAGCAATAGTTGTTCACTAATAAGAGAGAATAGGTGATAAGTTACTTTGCCAGACTAGGTCTGAATAGATAATTGGGTAAACTTCTATAGTGATGAATTAATGACTACATTAAATATATTTTAGGTGGTTCCAAATTGCTAAAATAGCTAAAGAAAACTTTCAAAAGGGGATTGATTTTGGGAAACCTTTAATTTATGGATTATTATTAGTTGAAGAAGTTACCAGTGTGATTACTGAAGTGTTCCTTTCATGTATTGTCTAACGTCTGTGTATTTGATATCTGAGAGGTGACTGCGGGTCTAGCTAGCTAGAAATACAGCAACCGTGCTTGCTTATTTAGCCCGGCTTCGAGGAATGAAATATTGTTTTGTTATTGTATTATTGAGAAAGGTTTTCAACATATTAAAACAAATTATGTAGGGGACAGAGTTAAAACCTAGACACATTTAAACTAAAATTAGTCTAATCAGTAGACAATTTAGAGAAATAGAGTATTTGCTAATATAGAAAAAAAAATCTGAAAAGCTTTCTAAATTCACAATGAAGCTAAAGATTTAATGATCTGGATAAATAGATCAATTATGAGCTATTCCACATTGCAAAAACTTAGAAGTGGTATAAGTTATGTCCATCAGTTAATTCTGGAAAATAGGATTGTAGGAAGATACTTAATTAAAGATTAAATGGCATGTCCTCAGCTAAGGCTATTCTCGTGGCAAGAGCTGTGTAAAACAGAGTTAATTTGAAAATAATGACATTGTTTGAAACAAGATAATAAAATTATTGATATTAGTGTTAAGGATAAAAATGAAAGATTATAGAACCTTTTTGGTTAGATTTTATTACACAGATCCTTAAATAGATCTGACTAAGTAAAACAATCGCCTGCTTGAATTAAAAGCTAACAACATAAGATTAAGAAAATTGGTTAATCAGCATTAATATCAATGCGATTTGAAAGATAGCTAAAAGATGATGAAACTTGACTCAAGGTCTAAAGTTAAAAGGCAATGTACTATGGTATGTTTAGTTTTTTTACTAGAGATAGAATATTGGCAAGGAGATGAATAGATGAGAAGATGGTATGTGTATGTGAAACATTAGAAAATTGGTTGTATTACAGCAGGATGTTGATTGAAGGAATATCTTAAAGGTATTATGAAGTAAAAGATGAAACAAGGAAATGGTTAGAGATAACAGGTGTATTAAAGTCACTGACTTAAAATAGGAGGATTCGGTGGAGCAGGTAAGTCATGCAGGTATGGACAATTGATTAGAAGAATTAAATTTAATTTTGGCCATGTTTGATTATGGCCAGAGAGGGGAAATGTGGTGGAAAATTTAAACTGAATATTAAGCTAAACATGTTTTACCATTTGACCTTATTTGACCTGCTAAATCTCTGAAACAATGTTCTAAGACATTCTGTATTTTAGGTGAATGTGTGTGTGTGTCGAACCCATGACTATGTGTAAAAATAACAAATATGGGAAATGAGACTAGACAGAGATGACTAGTTAGAACTTGTGATAAATGAAGTAATGTTTAAAACAAATTATTCTCTACCCAGTAACAGAAGAGACTGAAAATGAATAACCAATCAAATTAATGTCATTATGCCATACCTCCCTATTGTATAAAAACTGTGGTTTCCGTGTTTTCGGTGGGATTCTCAATGGAAATTGTCTGAGATCCACCGGCCTTGTTTTTACTTGGGAGATTCTCTGAATATTGCTCGAGAACTCTCCTGGCCGTTAATTAAAAACATTTAAGGGATAATTACTGAAGTCTGTCTGTCATTTAAGCTGCGCAGCAAAGTTAGTTAGTAGAACAAGTTATTTGAGCGAAACACTAGAGACCTTACTACCAAGTGATAGTGTGGGGCAAGTTAAGAACACTAGAGACCTTATCACCAAGTGATAGTGTTCGATAAGGGACGAGACGTCGTTCGACTCTTTGTGAGACTCTTAGGCGGGGTTAGACTGGGTCAACCAGCGCGGTCAGAGGTAACTCAACTGAGTATAATATTTTCAGGTGTCAGGGACACCAGGTTCAACCTAAGTCAGGTGCGTTAAAAGAAAATCCATCACAGATGTCACGTCACTGAACATTATAAATCCCATTATGTGGACCGTACCGCTCAAAAGGTTAAACATTTAATTTGTAACCATGAATACAAAAATGAAACTGAGGGGGCACAAATCAGATCTGAGGGGGCAATGCCCTCGTGGCGCCGGCCTGTTAAAAAGTCAACCACATCTAAAGAAAAACATCACATTACAAAAAGTATAAGAAAATACCTGAGGGATGGCTTGATCTGGGGGTGGTGATGTGTGTGGTGCTCTCTTCAAAGGGAAAGAAAAAAAATGGCTATTTAGCACAATATTGATCATGTGCTTTTTCTGCAGTCTTGTTTCTGAAAATAATTTCCCCTATTCATTGTCTCCACGAGGATGTGAAAAAATATCTTCAATAGAATTATAAACCAAGCCATCCACCTCTGAGAGAAGTCTTAACATTACAAAAAGTATGTGGAAATACCTGAGACAATGCTTGATATGGTGCTGGTCATGTTTGTGGTGCTTTTTTCTGTAAAGAAAAGAAAGAAACATTTAAAAACAGATTTATTTTATTTACGCCATTTTACATGCTGACAACTGTGATCGTCCACCTTTTCAGTGGCCTTTCCCCAGCCAAAAAATAGTCATTTTTAAATGTTTTTGCCATTTTACGTTCCAACTTCTCTCTGTGATTATGTGTGGTTTACTTTAGTTCTTCATCTTGAATTTGCCTTTTAAATATGATTTTATTTACAAATCAAGTTGATATTACAGTGACTGATGGCTTTAAAGGGAACCTATTACGCCACTTTTCACAATATGTAAACTAAGTCTCTGATGTCCCCAGAGTGTGTACGTAAAGGTTTAGCTCAAAATACCAAGCAGATCATTTTTTACAGCATATTTAAATTGTCACTTTTTGGGGCTCAGAAAAACATGCTGTTTTAGTGTGTGTCCCTTTAAATGCACCGTAGTGGGCGTAACCCCCCTGTGAAGATCAGCCGGTTTCAAAACATACAACCCTAAACGCGCCTACATGGCCCATGAAGAGGCGATAGACCTCGACGAGTGAGCTCACAAGAGGGGTCTATCTGCCTGAACGTGCGCTAATGAAGTGCTCGGTTGATGGGTTTTGGGTCCAGTATCAGATGGAGTCCTCCATCTCTCTTGGGCACAACGAAATAGCGGCTGTGCACTTCCATTCTGAGAACTTTTTTGGTGAAATGGAAAATAACTGTTCACGCGTCTAGAAAATGACGTTTGTAGACTGGAGCCCTGCCCCAGCCAGGCTGGCTGTCGATCGGCACGAGTGGTGTCGTGCACGACGGGGGAACATTGGCACTCTCGCGTTTTTCCATCGGGAGGCCAATATAAGCGACTCCATGCTGCTCAGGGCAGGGCGAGTGACACAATGTTGAGTGTATGAGGAGGAAACGGCCCTTTGTGTGAAGGGATATGTGCTGTTATTGTGGAGCTCTCACAAACAGCACACAAACATTGCAAATGTCACCTACAGGAACAGAGGGGACATGATGCAGAACACAGAGCTTGGGGGCGGGGCCTCCAACGAACTCTCTCCTCCTTTTGGATGGTCCATAGGACGAAGGCTTGTCAGCCGAGGACGGCGCTTTCCATGGTCTTGACGCTACATTCCCGGTTCCGCGCACTGTCTACGGGGAAGATCCGGCTCAGGGCGGAGCCACAGAGGGCTGCTCAGCCGATATTAGGCGGGACGAGGTGCCGAGTCTGACGACAAAGAGAAAGACCTCGACGAGGGCTGGAACGAGCGATGGGGCAATATTCGTGACTTCGCACTTCTGCACCTCAGAGAAATGCTCAGTAACTGGCTCCACGGCATCACTAAAGAGGCCGGAGGGAGTGATTGGAGGCTTTCTTTTTCAGTCAGATGAGCCGTGAACTTGCACGGCTTGGACTGCAACCTGAGATCCGCTCCCAGAGACAAAAGGACGGGCAAAGATGCACGGCGATGGTCTCCTTGACGGGGGGCATGCGCACAGAGCCGTGGGCTTCTGCCTCATCCCTTTAGACGCGCGCCGATTGTAGGGCAGGGTACGACTTTATCATGTGCACGTCATGGAAAAACGGATTCCTCCTCCTCGAAGCAGACTGGCGGCGGCTCGACTAGAAATCCCAGACTTACTTCCTTTTTACCGGAGCATTTTGCATCGAGTCCAGCACGCCTTGAAAAGCACCGGTGCGCGGCAACAGCAGAGGACTATGGCCCCAGGCCTTGTCGTCACTGTCGTTCCTGGGTGGGGGAGGGCCTCGACCCCATAATAGCCAAAACCCTCTCGAGGGCGCACCGGCAGGTCGGTACAGTGCACACACGTGGAGTCCCAAGAAGTTCGCCTCTGTGTGGCCCAGGCCCAGGCAGGCGGCACAGTACTCGTAGGTGTGGGGCGGTTATCCTGCAAAGGTTAGCCATTTGATGCGAGGAAGAAAAGGTAACTACTAGTCCTCAGGTGCAACTTCAACGATGACAGCGTGAAGAAACAAATTGTATAAATAGTCTTGTAGAAAATAAGTCTCCTGGGAATGATGGCTTGACAGGGGAGTTTTATAAACAAAAAATTGTAATGACCATGCACCCTTAATCAGTGATGCCGGTAACGCGTTACTTAGTAACGCGTTACTCTAATTTGACCACTTTTTTCAGTAACGAGTAATCTAACGCGTTACTATTTCAAAACCAGTAATCAGATTAAAGTTACTTATCCAAGTCACTGTGCGTTACTATTTTTGTCATTTTCCTTAGTAAAAATATATATTTATTTCTTCTTGCATCTCGGGGAGTGTGCGCGACAAGTCACGTTTTCAGCATGAGGTTCACATCACGTGTATGTACCACGCAGCGACACAAACGTAAACAACAATGGAGGGAGGAGAGAGATGCGCTTTTTCTAGCTGGAAATACAGTCACTATTTTGAGTTTGTGTCTGTCAGCTAAAGATGGCAACATTAAGGTCCGTTGTAACTCTGTGCTTGTGGCGACAAAGTGTTATCTACCTACAGAAACACTTCGTCGAATTTGAAAAAACATATGGAGTCGCAGCACCGCACAGTCAAACTTACGCCCGTTTCACACATACTTGTCTCCGTCTGCAGTGCATATTTTTTCCCGTACCCATGTTAACAGGTTAGAGCTTTCACACTGCACGCGGGTGCGGTCCGTCGATCCGTTCCAGGTGCGTGAGTATACAGCAGTGCAGAGATCGTTTCCGCACCTAGTCTATTTTTGCTGTGCTGCACCGTGCTGAATTAAAGTGTCAGCGCATTGTTCACATTAAAATAGACATAGATTGACAAGAAATTGTATTAATTTAATCATATACGCAAAATTACAGTTAACGTGTTCTACAGTTACTAAATTACAGGGTCAAGAAAAACCAAAAAAAACAATATATATTTTATAAAAACAAGTATTTATATTAAGTGAAGTCAAGAAAGACTGTTTTTTCAGGAAATAGTTTTTAAGTTCAACTTTAAATGTCAGGAGATAGATTGTTGATATTACTGTTAAAAATACACTTCCAATAAAGTGAGTGTTGGCAAAACCGGTTGTCATTTTTATGTTGAGGTGGCGGGGGTGTTGTCGGCAACTGCTGAATGTAACTAATAAAAGTAACTTGTAAAGTAACTTAGTTACTTTTAAAATCAAGTAACTTGTAAAGTAACTTAGTTACTTTTAAAATCAAGTAACTTGTAAAGTAACTTAGTTACTTTTTCAAAGTAACTGTGGCAACACTGCCCTTAATACATATACTGCAGTTTTTAAAGAAGCAGTGATTTAGGAGAAATGCCATCATCACTAAATCACTAAAACAAGAGGTAATTACACTTATACCCAAGCCTAACAAAGATAAATGTTCTTAGAAAATTTGAGACCAAATAGTTTGTGAAATAATGATACTAAAATATTTTCTTTAATTTTTTCAAAAAGACATAAGAAAAATCTAAATACAATAATTGAATAAGAGCAGTCAGGTTTTTTGAAAGGCCGTTATATTGGAAATAATATTAGACTAATTTTAGATTTAATTGATTATAGACACCTTATCCCAGATGATTCTTTTATATTATTTATTCATTTCTATAAAGCGTTTGGCACTATTGAACATTTGTTTATGTTCACAGTTATTGATTTCTTTGGTTTTGGTAATTTTTTTCAAAAAGCAATGTGTACGCTTTAGAATGGTTTGAATAGTTCATTCCTATTATCTCACAGTACCCGTCACAGATTTGATACGGGCCGTGGAATAAGACAAGGATGTCCTATATCACCTTATCTCTTCACATTCGTTACTCAGGTAATGGCTGCTCATATCAAAAAAGCAAGTTTTCAAGGAATTTCAGTGTTTGGAAAAGAGATTAAACTTAGCCAGTTAGCGGATGTTACCACAATTTATGTCAAAAACAGTGACGAATTGGATGAAGTCTGTAAATGTATTGGAATATTTCTGGAATCTCTGGATTAAAGATAAATAAGAATAAGTCCACTTTATTCTCTCTTAAAGATTGTGTGTTGAAAGAAATGTGTGGGATACCAATTAAAGAATATACCACATACCTTGGGATAATAGTGTTTAAAGATTTGAATCAAAGAAGCCGGTAAAATTTTTAGCCTATTATTGAGAAAATTAAAAACAGATTCAATATGTGGCTTATGAGAGATCTGTCCCTAAATGGACGTATTCTACTTTCAAAAGCAGAAGGGATCTCAAGATCTGTTTATATATCTATGTCAGCGGATGTTCCAAATAATGTTGTCAGGGAATTAGATAAGATTCTTTATGATTTTATTTGGAGGAAGAAACTACACTATTTACGGAAAGATATTCTAAATTATAATAGAGACTTTGGTGGCCTTGAAGTTTTAAGATAAAATGGATAATCGAATGTATTAAAATGAAGATAGTGTATGGAATGCTTTCCCAAATTACATATTTAACTCTTTGGGTGGCATTCATTTTATTTTAATTCATTTTAATTTCTCAGTTGAAAAAAATCCCAGTTAAACTAACAAACTTTCATAAGCAGGCACTGCTTGGCAATTAATCTATAAACATAACTTTTTACCACATCAATACTTTATATGGAATAACAAAGATATCTTGTACAAAAAAAATTAAATCTTTAATCAGACATGGTACGACAATCGAATTATTACTGTTAATCAGTTGCTTAATGAAAACTTTTACTTTGAACATATTCTGAATGGCTCAATAAATGTATGATTATTGTGAGGCCAGAAGAATATGCTATTATTTTTGCAATCCCTGACAGAGTTGTATCACTATTACGAAATCCTTGATTATATGCTATAAATGTTGATCTATAAAAGTTTTTGTAGTGATACAATATTTATTGGGGATATTAATAGATAAATACAGTAACAAATATTAGAAATATTTTTAAAACATTGTTAAAATGTTGTTCAACTGTGTTTTGGTCAACTAAATATGAAAATGTTAACTGGAAAAGAGTATGGTCAATAACAAATAAGTTTTTTATTAATAATAAAATTAGAGAGGTATCTTATAAAATTATACACAGAATTTACCCAGTCAAGGAGTTGCTTGAACGTTTTCATTTGAATATTGAAAACGTATGTGAATTTTGTGGCAATGCCAAAGAATCTGTGACTCATCTTTTTTTGCATGTATATATATATATTCAAAAATGTTTTGGCTGGATGTTTCAAATTCCATTTTGGAACATGTTTACAAATTGATCTGTATGATGTAGTATTATTATTATTATTATTATTTATTATTATTATTATTATTATTATTATTATTTTTGTACAGGACAATGTTTATTCCAAAAGTACGAAGTGCTTCCTTATACAACTTTTTATTTTACTTGGAAAATATCAAGTTCATGTGAAAAAAATTTATTAAAGCTATGTCAAGCTTTGAACATTTTATAAAAGAGATTAAACAATATGGTACTACATTAGATACAATTTAGAACAAAAAAGCAAGACCTATGAAGCTTTTTGTTACTTTGAATTGTTGTAATTTTACCCATGGCATGACCTACTTTATTTTTACATATTCTTCTGCATTTTATTTTCTACTTGTTGTGAGGAGTATGCATGTACAAATCTTTGTATATTTTTTGTTGCATTTAAAAAAAAAAAACGGTAATTGGGAGACAATGCTTGGGCACATTTTTATCATAGGGTGGTTGTGTAGACACACTGCCAACACACATGTATGCCCAAACATCATGCAAAAGTGAATTTTGCATAATGGTCCCCTTTAACAAAAACATATGTTATAGATTAAAAACTTGGAGGTTGTTGGTAGATCTGTCTTGAAAGGTTCATTCAGGATCTATTGGTTGTTGTTTTTTTAATGGTAAAATAAATAAAGCACTAAATTATTAATAGATCTGTAAAAATTTATGAGTTGGAAAAACTCAAAAACCACTACTGATATCAGCTCATATGACTTCATCTTTGCATTCAATGTTTTTTTTTTTGGGGGGGGGGGGGGGGGGGGGTTGGGGGGGGTTAATACCTGATAGAAAGCTTGATCTGGTGCTGGTCATGTGTGTGGTGCTCGCACACATGACCAGAACGAAAAAACAATGCCTAGAGCACAGTGATTGTCCACTTTTCCTATTCATTTTCTCCATGAGGATGTGAAAAAGTTCTTTAGTAGAGTTCTAAGTGAAGCCAACCACCTCTAATGAAAAATCATAACATTTCAAAGAGTATATGAAAATACCTGAGGGAAGAACTAATTCTGTGGTGGTCATGTCTGTGGTGCTCGCTTCTGTAAAGGGAAAGATAAAACAATGCATAGAGCACAACAGTAATTGTCCACTTTTCCTATTCATTTTCTCCAAAAAGTTCTTCAGTAGTGAGAAAAGAGAAGAAAATGCCTAAAAGAATACCTGATCCAGTGGAGGTCATGTGTGTGGTGCTCGATTCTGTAAAGGGAAAGATAAAACAATGCATAGAGCACAACAGTAATTGTCCACTTTTCCTATTCATTTTCTCCAAAAAGTTCTTCAGTAGTGAGAAAAGAGAAGAAAATGCCTGAGAGAATACCTGATCCAGTGGAGGTCATGTGTGTGGTGCTCGATTCTGTAAATGAAAAATCTATTTATTTATTTATTGTTTCATTTTACATGCCAACTCTGATATGTCTAGAAAGTGCAACAGTGATTGTCCACCTTTTATAGTGGCCAATTTACCTGAGACAAGGCGTGATCCAGTGCTGGTCATGTGTGTGGTGCTATCTTCTAAAGAAAGACAAATAAGTAATTTTTGCCATTTTACATACCAATTCTGATACAGTATGCCTTTAGAGTGCAACAGTGATTGTACATCTTTCTCCCCCTATATATTGTTTAAAAAATACCTGAGGGAAGGCTTGAACTGGTGGTGGTCATGAGTGTGGTGCCCTCTTCTGTAAAAGAAAAATAAAACAATGCATTTTTTTCCTATTTCACATGGCAAATATGATATGCCTACCTATAGCAACAGCGATCGACCACCTTTTCAAAAATACCTGAGGGAAGGCTTGATCCAGTGCTGGTCATATGTGTGGTGCTCTCTTCTATAAAAGGGAAAATAAAAAAATATATATGTGACCGGTTGATAATCTAACGTTCAGTTTTACTCATTAGAATTGGGAGACGCCCACCGGTGTTGAGCCGCAGTAGATATTGAGTACACCTGTGCGGTGCAATCATTAGGGTGCGTCTGCGTCTAGTGGCATGATAAAAACCCTGTCTAAGGTTGGTTAATTGTTGTTCTTCTCTGTGTGGTGTGAAGTAACCGGCTGCCCATTCTAGTTGCTTTGACTCTCTGGAATGTGTGTGTGCGTGAAGTGACGAGCGCAGGTGACATAAAGGTTACTATAGCGTAAAATCCCCTAAGAGTGTTTTTATTGCAGGTGCGGCCCAAGAGCGCTAGCTGCTGTTTTTTTGTTTTGTTTTTATTATTATATTTATATTGTCACTGTTTCATGGTCTTAACCGACGGCTGCAGATATTGCGGGTTTGAACCGCTAACGATTGAGCTCTTTAACGAGTTGCTCGTAAGAAATGTGTTGCAATACTGACGTAGCCTAATATGTTAGATGGACTATTATGTTATAGTACACTGCTGGTAGCCTGGGTATTGTAAAGCAGCGCAAACAATATTAGCAGTCTTAATTGAGAAGTGAAATGTGATGTTTCTGTGACTGTTGTAATTTTCCTTTGCTGTTTTGTTTGTATTACATCCATTTGCCATTTCTATCCGCTGGTGGCGAGAACTGATTATTGAGGCTTAACAGAAGGGGGAGTGTATTTGTTTTCTTTTGATATTCACTTTATTTGATGTGACACGTGCTTTACGTTTTGTTTACTCACTGATTTGCTGTGTTTTCCCTTCTGTTGAAGTGGTCTAATTGTGGTCTCTTGTTTCTGTCGGTATTAATTGGTAAGCTGTATTTGAGATCTATCTTGATGGTTTTTTTGTGAATGATTTTATTTTCTGTGATAAATAAATTTGGTGTATTTTCATAAAGTCACGTCTCTGTCTTCAGTGCAAGTCGAACCAGCAGGGTCCTTCCTTTTGTTGTAATTCTTTTTGGTTTAATTTTCTTTTTGGGTTATTCTTATTAATTTATACTTTCCTGGGTAGAGACGGAACCTAGGTGGCGTAGTCGGGTATTTTTATATCTAACCAAAGGTTACATATATATATTTTTTCCATTTCACATGACAACTCTGATATGCCTACAGAGGGCAACAGTGATTGTCCAACTTTTCAGTTATCTTTCTTCTCTCCAAAAATTGTATCAAAGATACCTGAGGGAAGGCTAGATCCAGTGCTGGTCATGTGTGTGGTGCTCTCTTCTGTAAAGAAAAAATAAAACATAATTTATTTATATTTTCCCATTTCACATGCCAACTATGATATGCCTACATAGAGCAACAGTGATCGTCCACCTTTTCAATGTCCTTTTTCCCCAAAAAATGGTTTAAAAAATACCTGAGGGAAGGCTTGATCCAGTGCTGGTCATGTGTGTGGTGCTCTCTTCTGTAAAAGGGAAAATCAATATTGTTTTTTTTTTTTCTATTTCACATGACAACTCTGATATGCCTATAGAGGGCAACAGTGATTGTCCACCATTTCAGTGGCCCCTTATCTGCGCAAAATTGTTTAAAAAATACCTGAGAGAATACTTGAACTGGTGGTTGTCATGAGTGTGGTGCTCTCTTCTGTAAAGGAAAAATAAAACAATCTATTTGTTTCCAATTTCACATGGCAAATATGATATGCCTACAGAGCAACAGTGATCGTCCACCTTTTCAGTGTGCTTTTCCCCAAAAAAATGGTTTCAAAAATACCTGAGGGAAGGCTTGATCCAGTGCTGGTCATGTGTGTGGTGCTCTCCTCTGTAAAGGAAAAATAAAACATAATTTTTTCACATGCCAACTATGATATGCATACATAGAGCAACAGTGATCATCCACCTTTTCAGTGTCCTTTTTCCCACCCAAAATTGTTTCAAAAATACCTGAGGGAAGACTTGAACATGCCAAATTTGATATGCCTACGGAGAACAGAAGTGATCGTCCAACTTTTCAGTGGCCTTTCCCCAAAAAATATGTTTTCAAAAATACCTGAGGGAAGGATAGATGTGGTGGTGGTCATGTGTGTGGTGCTCTCTTCTGTAAAGGAAAAAAAATATATATATATATTTTTTTTAATCTATTTCACATGCCATATATGAAATGACTACCTAGAGCAACAGTGATCGTCCACCGTTTTCAGTGGCCTTTTCCCCCAAAAATGGGTTTCAAAAATACCTGAGGGAAGACTTGATCCAGTGCTGGTCATGTGTGTGGTGCTATCTTCTGTAAAGGAAAAATGAAACATAATTATTTTTTTTACATTTCACATGCCAACTATGATATGCCTACATAGAGCAACAGTGATCATCCACCTTTTCAGTGGCCTTTTTCCCACCCAAAATTGTTTCAAACATACCTGAGGGAAGACTTAAACTGGTGGTGGTCATGTGTGTGGTGCTCTCTTCTGTAAAAAAAAAAAAAAAAAAAAGATGTTTTGCCATTTTACAAGCCAACTTTGATATGCCTACGGAGCACAGAAGTGATCGTCCAACTTCTCAGTGGCCATTTCCCCTCTCTAAAAATTGTTTAAAATATACCTGAGGGAAGGCTAGATGCGGTGGTGGTCATGTGTGTGGTGCTTTCTTCTGTAAAGGAAAAAATAAAACATAAAAATATATATTTTTCTATTTCACATGTCATATATGATATGCCTACCTAGAGCAACAGTGATCGTCCACCTTTTCAGTGGCCTTTTCCCCCAAAAAATTGTTTAAAAAATACCTGAGGGAAGACTTGATCCAGTGCTGGTCATGTGTGTGGTGCTCTCTTCTGTAAAAGGAAAATAAAACATGATTTTTTCCATTTCACATGACAAGTCTGATAGGCTATGCCTATAGAGGGCAACAGTGATTGTCCACCTTTTCAGTGGCCTTTTTCCTGCACAAAATTGTTTTAAAAATACCTGAGGGAAGACTTGAACTGGTGGTGGTCATGTGTGTGGTGCTCTCTTCTATAAATGAAAAAAAAAAAGATGTTTTGCCATTTTACATGCCAACTTTGATATGCCTACGAAGCACAGAAGTGATCGTCCAACTTTACAGTGGCCTTTTCCCCTCTCTAAAAATGGTTTCAAATATACCTGAGGGAAGGCTAGATGCGGTGGTGGTGATGTCTGTGGTGCTTTCTTCTGTAAAGGAAAAAATAAAACATAATTTTTTTTTTTTTTTTTTTTTTCTATTTCACATGCCATATATGATATGCCTACCAAGAGCAACAGTGATCATCCACCTTTTCAGTGTCCTTTCCCCCCAAAAAATGGTTTCAAACATACCTGAGGGAAGGCTTGATCCAGTGTCGGTCATGTCTGTGGGGCTCTGTTCTGTAAAGGAAAAATAAAACATAATTTTTTTATTTTAATTTTTTTTTATTTCACAATCTATATAGAGCAACAGTGATCGTCCAACTTTTCAGTGGCCTTTCCCCAAAAAAATGGTTTCAAAAATACCTGAGGTAAGGCTTGATCCAGTGCTGGTCATGTGAGTGGTGCTCTCTTCTGTAAAGGAAAAATAAAACATAATGTATTTGTTTCTTATTTCACATGGCAAATATGATATGCCTACATAGAGCAACAGTGATCATCCACCTTTTCAGTGGCCTTTTCCCACCCACAATTGTTTTAAAAATACCTGAGGGAAGACTTGAACTGGTGCTGGTCATGTGTGTGATGCTCTCTTCTGTAAATGAAAAAAAAAAAAAAAGATGTTTTGCCATTTCACATGCCAACTTTGATATGCCTACGGAGCACAGAAGTGATCGTCCAACTTTTCAGTGGCCTTTTCCCCTCTCTAAAAGTTTTCAAATATACCTGAGGGAAGGCTAGATGCGGTGGTGGTCATGTGTGTGGTATTTTCTTCTGTAAAGGAAAAAATAAACATAAAAAATATATATTATTTTTTTATTTCACATGCCATATATTATATGCCTAGCTAGAGCAACAGTGATCGTCCACCTTTTTAGTGGCCTTTTCCCCCCCAAAATGGTTTCAAACATACCTGAGGGAAGGCTTGATCCAGTGCTGGTCATGTGTGTGGTGCTCTCTTCTGTAAAGGAAAAATGAAACATAATGTATTTGTTTCTTATTTCACATGGCAAATATGATATGCCTACATAGAGCAACAGTGATCATCCACCTTTTCAGTGGCCTTTTTCCCACCCACAATTGTTTTAAAAATACCTGAGGGAAGACTTGAACTGGTGCTGGTCATGTGTGTGGTATTTTCTTCTGTAAAGGAAAAAGTAAAACATAAAAAATATATATAATTTTTTTATTTCACATGCCATATATGATATGCCTAGCTAGAGCAACACTGATCGTCCAACTTTTCAGTGGCCTTTCCCCCAAAAAATGGTTTCAAAAATACCTGAGGGAAGGCTAGATCCAGTGCTGGTCATGTGTGTGGTGCTCTCTTCTGTAAAGGAAAAATGAAACATAATTAATTTGTTTACATTTCACATGCCAACTATGATATTGCCTACATAGAGCAACAGTGATCATCCACCTTTTCAGTGGCCTTTTTCCACCCAAAATTGTTTCAAATACCTGAGGGAAGACTTAAACTGGTGGTGGTCATGTGTGTGTTGCTCTCTTCTGTAAAAAAAAAAAAAACAAAAAAAAGATGTTTTGCCATTTTACATGCCAACTTTGATATGCCTACGGAGCACAGAAGTGATCGTCCAACTTCTCAGTGGCCATTTCCCCTCTCTAAAAATTGTTTAAAATATACCTGAGGGAAGGCTAGATGCGGTGGTGGTCATGTGTGTGGTGCTTTCTTCTGTAAAGGAAAAAATAAAACATAAAAATATATATTTTTCTATTTCACATGCCATATATGATATGCCAACCCAGAGCAACAGTGATCGTCCACCTTTTCAGTGGCCTTTTCCCCCAAAAAATTGTTTCAAAAATACCTGAGGGAAGACTTGATCCAGTGCTGGTCATGTGTGTGGTGCTCTCTTCTATAAAAGGAAAATAAAACATGATTTTTCCATTTCACATGACAAGTCTGATAGGCTATGCCTATAGAGGGCAACAGTGATTGTCCACCTTTTCAGTGGCCTTTTTCCTGCACAAAATTGTTTTAAAAATACCTGAGGGAAGACTTGAACTGGTGGTGGTCATGTGTGTGGTGCTCTCTTCTATAAATGAAAAAAAAAAAGATGTTTTGCCATTTTACATGCCAACTTTGATATGCCTACGAAGCACAGAAGTGATCGTCCAACTTTACAGTGGCCTTTTCCCCTCTCTAAAAATGGTTTCAAATATACCTGAGGGAAGGCTAGATGCGGTGGTGGTGATGTCTGTGGTGCTTTCTTCTGTAAAGGAAAAAAATAAAACATAAAAAAATATATATAATTGTTTTGTTTCACATGCCATATATGATATGCCTAGCTAGAGCAACAGTGATCGTCCACCTTTTTAGTGGCCTTTTCCCCCCAAAAATGGTTTCAAACATACCTGAGGGAAGCCTTGATCCAGTGCTGGTCATGTGTGTGGTGCTCTCTTCTGTAAAGGAAAAATGAAACATAATTTTGTTTATTTAAATATTTTTTTATTTCACAATCTATATAGAGCAACAGTGATCGTCCAACTTTTCAGTGGCCTTTCCCCAAAAAAATGGTTTCAAAAATACCTGAGGGAAGGCTTGATCCAATGCTGGTCATGTGTGTGGTGCTCTCTTCTGTAAAGGAAAAATGAAACATAATTAATTTGTTTTACATTTCACATGCCAACTATGATATGCCTACATAGAGCAACAGTGATCATCCACCTTTTCAGTGGCCTTTTTCCCACCCAAAATTGTTTCAAACATACCTGAGGGAAGACTTAAACTGGTGGTGGTCATGTGTGTGGTGCTCTCTTCTGTAAAAAAAAACAAACAAAAAAAAAGATGTTTTGCCATTTTACATGCCAACTTTGATATGCCTACGGAGCACAGAAGTGATCGTCCAACTTCTCAGTGGCCATTTCCCCTCTCTAAAAATTGTTTAAAAATATACCTGAGGGAAGGCTAGATGCGGTGGTGGTCATGTGTGTGGTGCTTTCTTCTGTAAAGGAAAAAATAAAACATAAAAATATATATTTTTCTATTTCACATGCCATATATGATATGCCTACCTAGAGCAACAGTGATCGTCCACCTTTTCAGTGGCCTTTTCCCCCAAAAATTGTTTCAAACATACCTGAGGGAAGGCTTGATCCAGTGTCGGTCATGTGTGTGGGGCTCTGTTCTGTAAAGGAAAAATAAAACATAATTATTTTTTTTTTCATTTCACATGCCAACTATGATATGCCTACATAGAGCAAAAGTGATCGTCCACCTTTTCAGTGGCCTTTTTCCCCCATTTTTTTTTTTAAATACCTGAGGGAAGGCTTGGTCCAGTGTTGGTCATGTGTGTGGTGCTCTCTTCTATAAAAGGGAAAATAAATATTGTTTTTTTTTTTTTTTTCCATTTCACATGACAACTCTGATATGTCTACAGAGGGCAACAGTGATTGTCCACCTTTTCAGTGGCCCCTTTTCCGCCCAAAATTGTTTCAAAAATACCTGAGAGAATACTTGAACTGGTGCTGGTCATGTGTGTGGTACTCTCTTCTACAAAGGAAAAATAAAACATAATGTATTGTTTCCTATTTCACATGGCAAATATGATATGCCCACACAGAGCAACAGTGATCATCCACCTTTTCAGTGGCCTTTTTCCCACCCAAAATTGTTTTAAAAATACCTGAGGGAAGACTTGAACTGGTGCTGGTCATGTGTGTGGTGCTCTCTTCTGTAAATGAAAAAAAAAAAAGATGTTTTGCCATTTCACATGCCAACTTTGATATGCCTACGGAGCACAGAAGTGATCGTCCAACTTTTCAGTGTCCTTTTCCCCTCTCTAAAAGTTGTTTCAAAAATACCTGAGGGAAGGCTTGATCCAGTGTCGGTCATGTCTGTTGGGCTCTGTTCTGTACAGGAAAAATAAAACAAATTTATTTATTTTTTTTTTTTTTTTTCATTTCACATGCCAACTATGATATGCCTACCTAGAGCAACAGTGATCGTCCACCTTTTCAGTGGCCTTTTCCCCCCAAAAATGGTTTCAAACATACCTGAGGGAAGGCTTGATCCAGTGCTGGTCATGTGTGTGGTGCTCTCTTCTGTAAAGGAAAAATAAAACATAATAATTTTTTTTACATTTCACATGCCAACTATGATATGCCTACATAGAGCAACAGTGATCATCCACCTTTTTAGTGGCCTTTTTCCCACCTAAAATTGTTTCAAACATACCTGAGGGAAGACTTAAATTGGTGGTGGTCATGTGTGTGGTGCTCTCTTCTGTAAATGAAAAAAAAAAAGATGCTTTGCCATTTTACATGCCAACTTTGATATGCCTACGGAGCACAGAAGTGATCGTCCAACTTCTCAGTGGCATTTTCCCCTCTCTAAAAATTGTTTAAAAATATACCTGAGGGAAGGCTAGATGCGGTGGTGGTCATGTGTGTGGTGCTTTCTTCTGTAAAGGAAAAATAAAACATAATTAATTTTTTTTCCATTTCACTTGCCAACTATGATATGCCTACATAGAGCAAAAGTGATCATCCACCTTTTCAGTGGCCTTTTTCCGCCCAATTTTTTTTTTTTAAATACCTGAGGGAAGGCTTGGTCCAGTGTGGGTCATGTGTGTGGTGCTCTCTTCTATAAAAGGGAAAATAAATATTGTTTTTTTTTTTCCATTTCACATGACAATTCTGATATGTCTACAGAGGGCAACAGTGATTGTCCACCTTTTCAGTGGCCCCTTTTCCGCCCAAAATTGTTTCAAAAATACCTGAGAGAATACTTGAACTGGTGCTGGTCATGTGTGTGGTACTCTCTTCTACAAAGGAAAAATAAAACATAATGTATTTGTTTCCTATTTCACATGGCAAATATGATATGCCCACATAGAGCAATTAGTGATCATCCACCTTTTCAGTGGCCTTTTTCCCACCAAAAATTGTTTTAAAAATACCTGAGGGAAGATTTGAACTGGTGGTGGTCATGTGTGTGGTGCTCTCTTCTGTAAATGAAAAAAAAAAAAAAGATGCTTTGCCATTTTACATGCCAACTTTGATATGCCTACGAAGCACAGAAGTGATCGTCCAACTTTTCAGTGGCCTTTTCCCCTCTCTAAAAATGGTTTCAAATATACCTGAGGGAAGGCTAGATGCGGTGGTGGTGATGTCTGTGGTGCTTTTTTCTGTAAAGGAAAAAATAAAACATAAAAAATATTTTTTTTTTCATTTTTTTTTTATTTCACAATCTATATAGAGCAACAGTGATCGTCCAACTTTTCAGTGGCCTTTCCCCCAAAAAGGGTTTCAAAAATACCTGAGGGAAGGCTTGATCCAGTGCTGGTCATGTGTGTGGTGCGCTCTTCTGTAAAGGAAAAATAAAACATTATTTATTTATTATTTTTTTTCTATTTTACATGCCATATATGATATGCCTAGCTAGAGCAACAGTGATCGTCCACCTTTTCAGTGGCCTTTTCCCCCAAAAATATGTTTTCAAAAATACCTGAGGGAAGGATAGATGCGGTGGTTGTCATGTGTGTGGTGCTTTCTTCTGTAAAGGAAAAAATAAAACAAAAAATATATTTTTATCTATTTCACATGACATTTATGAAATGCCTAACTAGAGCAACAGTGATTGTCCACCTTTTCAGTGACCTTTCCCCCAAAAAAGGGTTTCAAAAATACCTGAGGGAAGGCCTGATCCAGTGCTGGTCATGTGTGTGGTGCTCTCTTCTATAAAGGGAAAATAAAACATAATTTGTTTTTTTTTATAGTTTTTTTTTTCCATTTCACATGACAAGTCTTGATAGGCTATACCTATAGAGTGCAACAGGGATTGTCCACCTTTTCAGTGGCCTTTTTCCTGCCCAAAATTGTTTTAAAAATACCTGAGGGAAGACTTGAACTGGTGGTGGTCATGTGTGTGGTGCTCTCTTCTGTAAAAGGAGGGGGTGAAGAAAAAAAAAAGTTTTTGCCATTTTACATGCCAAATATGATATGGCTACCTAGAGCAACAGCGATCGTCCACCTTTTCAGTGGCCTTTTCCCCCCAAAAATGGTTTCAAAAATACCTGAGGGAAGGCTTGATCCAGTGCTGGTCATGTGTGTGGTGCTCTCTTCTATAAAGGGAAAATAAAACATCATATATTTTTTTAAAGTTTTTTTTCCATTTCACATGACAACTCTGATAGGCTATAGGGGGCAACAGTGATTGTCCACCTTTTCAGTGGCCTTTTTCTCACCCAAAATTGTTTTAAAAATACCTGAGGGAAGACTTGAACTGGTGGTGGTCATGTGTGTGATGCTCTCTTCTGTAAAAGGGGGGGGGGGGGGGGGGGGGGGGGTCAGTGGTCTTTTTTCCCATCAAGTTTGCTTTGTTAGTTATGCTAAATTAGAGATTTTACATTCTACTTTTTTTTATCAACTTTACCCAGAGACACAACTAGACGTGTTGTCGTTTTCCATGATACAGATCTGCCTATACAGTTAGACTAAAATGTGTCAACAGTGGACACATTTGAAAATAGTAGGATGAATATTAGTTACATTAAAAATATACACTTACATATGCAAGGGTGAATGTAAATATATTTACCTGCACAGTATGCCACATTGCAGACCACTGGGTCGATGAACTCATATACATAATAATTGCCAGGGCAGGCTTTCACTTTCATTGGATTAAAGTCAAAATTGCAGCAGTTATCATCCCAGTTGCCGCAGACATGTCGGGTGACAACCCCGTCCTGGACTCTTGGGTGTTGACCGTTAAGCCACAGTGGAGCAATAGTGCCACAGCTGAACACACCAGGACATGTTTCTGGCATCTTAGCATTTTGACCCTCAATGAGGAGACGATACCAGCCAACAAAATTAACATTAGCATCACAATTGTCTGAAGTATTATTGTTGGTTGTTGCTCTCCAAGACTGATTTAGGGCTGTATAGTTGTAGCAGGGATCAATGTGGACAGCCTCTGTTACAAAAAAAAGTGTATATATACAGTATAGACAGACACATATATGTATAGCTACATTTTTTACAATTTATTCAAATATAAACTGTTAAATGTTCAAATGAAAGTTAAAATGAAATATTATTATGTAAAAAAAAAATGTGTGAATAACTGAATAACTTCTACATGAAGGTCTGAAAAGGCACTAGTTGCTGGTAAAAAATCTAGTCTTAATGTACATACACAAACACATCCCTTGTACTGAACAACATAGATTTTCATGATACAGCCTGTCAAAACGTTAGGTTACTTGCGTAACCCTAGTTTTCTGATAACAGAAGTGAGGTATCTCACTAAGGGAACGCCTCAGGTGTGATCGACTGTGGGAGCACCAATTACACCACGTCGCTTCAACGATCAGGGAGTCCCGCCTCCCTGGTATATAACTCGCTGCTGCCCTCTGCTGTGTCATTCCACACATATCTTCTTCACCGTGTAACTATGGCAAGCCGTTTTAACATTTAATCATTTTAACCTACTAGTCTCTATTTTCATGCTACTAGTACTTATTTTTTAGATACTAGTATCTATTCCATTAAGTACTAGTACTTATTCATTAGCTACTAGTGCTTATTCGTTAGGTACTAGTGCTTATTCAATAGATACTAGTACTTATACATTAGATACTAGTGCCTTTTCTTTAGATACTAGTACTTATTTATTAGATACTAGTACTTATTCATTAGACACTAGTACTTATTCAACAGATACTAGTACTTATTCATTAGATACTAGTCCTTATTTATTAGATACTAGTACTTATTCAATAGATACTAGTACTTATTCATTAGATACTAGTGCCTTTTCTTTAGATACTAGTACTTATTCATTAGATACTAGTCCTTATTTATTAGATACTAGTTCTTATTCATTAGCTACTAGTACTTATTCAATAGATACTAGTACTTATTCAATATATACTAGTACTTATTCAATAGATTACTAGTACTTATTCATTAGATACTAGTACTTATTCATTAGATACTAGTACCTATTAAATAGATACCAGTACTTATTCATTAGATACTAGTACCTATTAAAGAGATACTAGTACTTATTCATTAGATACTAGTACTTATTTCGATAGTCACTAGTAACTATTCTTTTGTTACTAGTAACAAAATTTTTTTTTTGCCATTGACTTCTATGGGGATCTGTCATTTAGATATCAACTATTCAGTTCTGACTAGTATCTATTCCAATTGTGACTAGTACTTATTCATTAGATACTAGTACTTATTCATTAGATACTAGTACTTATTTTTTAGATACCAGTACTTATTCATTAGCTACTAGTACTTATTCAATAGATACTAGTACTTATTCATTAGATACTATACCTATTCAATAGATACTAGTACTTATTCATTAGATACTAGTACTTATTCATTAGATACTAGTACCTATTCAATAGATACTAGTACTTATTCATTAGTTACTAGTACTTATTCATTAGATACTAGTACTTATTCATTAGATACTAGTACCTATTCAATAGATACTAGTACCTATTATTTAGATACTAGTACTTATCAATTAGCTACTAGTACTCATTCAATAGATACTAGTACTTATTCATTAGATACTAGTACTTAATCATTAGATACTAGTACTTATTCATTAGATACTAGTACTTATTCAATAGATACTAATACTTATTCATTAGATACTAGTACTTATTCATTAGATACTAGTACTTATTCAATAGATACTAGTACCTATTTATTAGATACTAGTACTTATTCCAAATGTTACTAGTAAGAATTTTTATTTTACTAGTCACAACTGCTTTTTTACTAGTCTTATGTTATGACTAGTCAGAACGGCCACTGTATAGTTCATTTAAAAATCTTACTAGTAAAATAAAAATTCTTACTAGTAGCATTTGGAATAAATACTAGTATCTAATAAATAGGTACTAGTATCTATTGAATAAGTACTAGTATCTAATGAATAAGTACTAGTATCTAATGAATAAGTACTAGTATCTATTGAATAAGTACTAGTATCTAATTAATAGGTACTAGTATCTAACGAATAAGTACTAGTATCTATTGAATAAGTACTAGTAGCTAATGTATAAGTACTAGTATCTATTTAATAGGCACTAGTACCTAATGAATAAGTACTAGTATCTAATATATATGTTTCAGTCACAATTGGAATACATACTAGTCAGAACTGAATAGTTGATATCTAAATGACAGATCCCCATAGAAGTCAATGGCAAAAAAAATTATTTGTTACTAGTAACAAAAGAATAGTTACTAGTCACTATTGAAATAAGTACTAGTATCTAATGAATAAGTACTAGTATCTATTTAATAGGTACTAGTATCTAATGAATAAGTACTAGTATCTAATGAATAAGTACTAGTAACTATTGAATAAGCATTGGTATCTAATAAATAAGGACTAGTATCTAAAGAATAAGCACTAGTGTCTAAAGAAAAGGCACTAGTATCTAATGAATAAGTACTAGTATCTAATGAATAAGTACTAGTACCTAAAGAATAAGCACTAGTAGCTAATGAATAAGTACTAGTACTTAATGAAATCGATACTAGTATCTAAAAAATAAGTACTAGTAGCATGAAAATAGAGACTAGTAGGTTAAAATGATTAAATGTTAAAACGGCTTGCCATATGTAGTCTGCAAGGAGGGCGGTGAGGTGAGATCAGTGGCGCAAAAAGTAGGTATGCGCTATATGCGGCGCATAGGGGCGCAGCACCATGGGGGGCGCCAAAGCGCTGGTAATTTTTTTTTATAATAATAAAAAAATATATATAGGCTATATATATATTGTATTTTCTATATGTGGCTGCTGTTGTGCGTTTCTAAATCATTTCTGCATTTCCTCATTGTTATATAAAAATTTAGAGGACTAAACAGGCTAGAGTAGGCGCCCTCATGGAGAAGGGGGGCGGGGTAATATCGCAAGCGCGCGGGGGCGCCGTGAGCGCTGAACGAGCAGGTACGAGTAGCCTAGTGAGTTGTCGTCGAAAAAGATGGATAAAACTAAATCCTGGGGCGTTAAAACTAGAAAAAGAAAGCGGGAAAATGAGATGGTATGTCAATTGATGTGACAGCAGCTAAATAAGTGCATGGTGAAAGCCAACAGGTAGGATTTAAAGTGTGACATCCAGGCATAGGCTATCTCTCTGGCCATCGGGACTACCGGGAGATTCCCCGTAGGCCGACGTGCTTTTTCGGCCGATACATCTCATACTTTCTTTTTTTTTCTTAACGGCCCATAAAACTCGTACATCGGCGGTCCATTAATTGGCGGCGCTGCGTTAGTGCCGGTGAAGCTAATGCATTGGTCAAAAATAGTCAGCGTTAGGTTTTTTTTTTCTGACACATGCCCATGAAACATGTCATCTTGTGCTTATCTCTTTTAAGTATAGAAATTAGTAGCTACAAAACTAATAATGAAAGTTTTCTTTATTTTTTAGTGCATTTGTTTTACAATATATGGCTTATTATCATGGCATGGGATTAATATTATAATAACTGGGCAATTCCATGCAAAGGTCATCTTTACCATGAAAACATAAAGTTTTAACCAAAAGAACAAAACCCTTTTTAAGTTGTCCATTTAGGTCTGTAATATACTGTATTAATGTGCTTTAACAAAAATTAAGAAAATTGCCTTGTTTATCCACCAGATATATGAGGTGAGCAACAATGCTTAAATTACAGTTTCAACCAGCCATATTTCATGCTTTCAAAAAAAAAAAAAGGTATCAAAGACCCCCCTTTTTAAACTTTATTTTAACAGTAAGCATTTTGCAGAAAGATGGAGGCATGCCTGAGAAATAAATATACTAATTTGGTCATAACAGCACTGCCTGTTGAGTTTATAAGGGCTATAATAAAGAGGTCTTGACGCTTCAGTGCACTGTCACGTCCATAACGTTTTAAAGGTTTAGTTTATTTAATAATCTTCAGAATCATTTCAGACAGTCTTCTTAATGTGAAAACACAGCCATTATGCGTCAACAAAAGTGCCATGATGGTTTGATTGTTGATTTTCCAAACAGATTCTATGTATTTCAGACGCGTCACATCCATAACAGGGTTTTTTGTCACATCCATAACGTTGGTTTTTCCTCATAATACACTTCATAAAAATATATATATTTTAAACATTGATATTTTTATGTTCAGCTAAGACCCCTTCATCATATGGATAGCAATATTTATACATTGGATTTAAAAGTTCACAGACTTTAAAGGAAATCGAACAGTATACTAAAAACTCTGTCATTTCCCGTCACATCCATAATGCATGCTATTTTCCTTTTTTGGGGGTGCTTAAATATATTTTAGAAAAACATATTTTGCCTGTCAATTCCCCAGATGGGGTGCTCTGAGAATATGCATTTCCAATTTAAATATTGTAAGAATTTTTTTTTTTTTCTGAGACATTTCACCTGTCATTATGAGTTCAAATGTCACATCCATAACGCTGTAATGACCCAATTATTATTATAGTGTAATGTAGACAGACACTGTAACTAAAAGAGGTTTGAATTTTTCTTTGTTTAATTTGTACCCTGAATATGGGTTGGAGCTTTTAATAAGCTAAATAAGTGCATGGTGAAAGCCAACAGGTAGGATTTAAAGTGTGACATCCAGGCATAGGCTATCTCTCTGGCCATCGGGACTACCGGGAGATTCCCGTAGGCCGACGTGCTTTTTCGGCCGATACATCTCATACTTTCTTTTTTTTTCTTAACGGCCCATAAAACTCGTACATCGGCGGTCCATTAATTGGCGGCGCTGCGTTAGTGCCGGTGAAGCTAATGCATTGGTCAAAAATAGTCAGCGTTAGGTTTTTTTTTTTCTGACACATGCCCATGAAACATGTCATCTTGTGCTTATCTCTTTTAAGTATAGAAATTAGTAGCTACAAATGACCTACATAATGACCCAATTATTATTATAGTGTAATGTAGACAGACACTGTAACTAAAAGAGGTTTGAATTTTTCTTTGTTTAATTTGTACCCTGAATATGGGTTGGAGCTTTTAATTTTGAACTCTCAAAGTGCACCAGACTGATGAATTTAACATTAAAAAACACAAAATTTTCTTACTGGGGGGGGCATGCCCCGAACCCCCCTAGAGGAACAGAGGTCCACCTACCACAGTTTTAAAATCATGTGAGAAACACTGGTATTGCTGTTCCAATGGAGCTATAGTTTTTTTTATCACTGGTGTTGAGTATACTTCAATTGTATTAAAGGGTACCTATTATGGCATTTAAAATGTTCCTAATATTGTTCTGGGAGTCCTTAACAACAGTTTTACAAGCATGCAATGACAAAAAACACTTTTGTTGTCTTATAATATGCATTTATTTTTACCTGATTTGCTCACCGACTCCCAAATGAATCGTTTAGCGAGTCATTTTTCCAAACCCCGCCTTTGCGTGACGCTAATCTGTGGTGATATGTTAGACACCCAGCCGACGGGGTGTCATTGGTTGTTGCGCTAGATCTTACCCAGATACAACAGTGCTATTTTCTGATTGGCTAACAACACCAGACGAACAACACCCGAGGAGACCAGGGTTGCCAGGTCTGCACAACAAAACCAGCCCAATTGCTCATCAAACTAACCCAATCACGGCCAAAAATATTCAAATAGCGTTCCCGGGTGTTTCCTCAATAACAATCATGTTCCAGTGGATAAAACAATCGCGTCAACCAGCGTGCACTACACAAACAACCCGCGGAAACAGTGCAGGCATACGGACCTGGCAACACTGGAGGAGACGCGCTTGAATCCTGCCGGTTCCACAGTGAGTGAGTTTTGGGCACTGCGGCATATTAAATATATTACAAATAGTTTTTCAGCGTGAGAAATACAATGTGTGGCCGGAGAGCGTGACAAAAGACCGAAATGAGTGACTGTCACGCTCAATGCGTGATGCGTGACACTCGAGAGCCCTGTGACAACTCCATTAACAACGACAAACACTTCACATATTTCAATACAATTGACATTGAAGACCTAAGTTAGCTGCTAGAAGCTGCGCTGTGCCTGTGCGTACACAACACACAAAATAATTATAGAACATGATACAAACATAAAAGCAACAGCCTACTTACAGATTGTGATTCGGAGAAGGAAGCTGATCCAAATAAACTCGGTACTGAACCTCCCTCCTTCAGTATCAGCCTGCTCGCAAATTCATACTTTATAGCATTTAGGTTTGTGAAGCAATCATCTTCAAAATGACGCGAACACAGAACAAGTTCGGGCTATAATACTTCTGTGGTATAGTTATGAACTGTAGCCACTGTCTTCAAATGCTCCTCACTGGGCAGATGAAAAAAGTTTGCTTTTGCGTCGCACTTCAAAACACAGCAGCGTCTCGTCGACATGATGTTTTCCCTGGTGTCTCCTAATGCAATGAGTGGGCGTATCTTATTCAAATAACTTGAACAAGTGATGTACGAAAGTGCATCGTTCGTCTATCGATTCATATCAACGACTCAGAGTCGACTCTTACTTTTGAGAGATAATAACTTTGTATACGGTGAACTTTCATATTTAAAACTTTGCAGGATGTTTTCGTTCACTTAGATCTATGTTACACACTACATGTAATTTACAGGTAATCTACAGGTAATTTTCAAAATTCCATGATAGGTACCCTTTAATAAATGACAATCTTGTACTTATCTGTTAGATCTTACTCATTTCTACTCACTCATTAGATGGTGCAATACATTTTTTTTTTTGTGGGGGGGGGGGGGGGGGGGGGGGGCGCAAATTTTTCTGCTGCATACCCCTCTGACACTGGGTAGTTGCGCCCCTGGGTGAGATACCTCACTTCTGTTATCAGAGAACCAAGGTTACGCAAGTAACCTAACGTTCTCTTTCTAACATCCGTTCGGTATCTCACTAAGGGATATAGACCACTCCCGTCTTGCAGATATGCTGTATGAACAGACGCAACACTGAAAGGTAACTAATGGCCTTGGAATACAAAGGGCCTCCTCAATCTTTGCGGCATTGAATTATTTTTGGAACAGACGTGACATTCGTATCAAGACAAAAACAAGAATTTACTGTGCTATAGTTCGAGCGACACTGCTGTATGCCTCTGAAACATGGCCCTTGAAAATCGACCAACAAAAAAGGATGGAAATATTCGTCCACCGCTGCCTGAGACGCATAGCAAAAATTCGATGGTCTGATTTCATCTCCAATGAACAGGTCCGAGAACGCTGTGGGCTAAAGGAACCCCTGTCCTGTGTACTTACCCGGCGTCGCTGGAAATGGATAGGACATGTCTTACGTATGCAAAATAGTCGCTTACCACTACTAACCTTTATGGCCACCCCTGGACCCTCTTGGAAACGCCCCAGAGGAGGCGTTCGTACAACAACAAAAAGATACATCTATAAGACTGCTGAGTCTTTTATCATGGTGCCCTTTGGACTGAGCAGAAAGAAATATGACCGGGATTGGCAAGAACATATTCAAACCTTGGCAATGGACCGAGTACAATGGAAATGCATCACAGAGGATGTCGTCCATACCCAGCTAGGGTGAACAGGACGCTAATAATGGCCTTGGTTGTGACCCTAAAGTGAAACCAATGCCTTTATAAGCCTCTATAAAACCCCTAAAGTGGACAACACAAGGGTGTTTAACTGGAAACAGAATTAAAAATAAGAGACATGTGTGAAGTGTTATGGCGTTACACTCGCCGCTCCCACACCGAGCACTGAGTGAGCCAACGATGGCTCGGTCACATCCACAAAAGTGTGTGGTGATGTCCAGCTTGCCGCATCACATAGGTCCTGAATAGAGACACCCTTGAACAGCGCCCAGGAGGTAGCCATCCCTCTAGTGCAGGGGTTCTCAAACTCGGTCCTGGAGGGCCACTGTCCTGCAGAGTTTAGCTCCAACCCTGATCAAACACACCTGAACAAGCTAATCAAGGTCTTCAGGATCACTAGAAACTCACAGGTAGGTGTGTTTAATCAGGGTTGGAACTAAACTCTGCAGGACAGTGGCCCTCCAGGACCGAGTTTGAGAACCCCTGCTCTAGTGAAATGAGCTGGAAGCCCTGGTGGGGATTGTATATTTGCAACCTTGAAACACATTACAGTCTCATTCACCATCCAATGAGAAAGCCGCTGACGTGAAATAGGTCTCCCTAACTGTCAGTCCACGAGACAAAGAGCTGACTACTTCTTCGAAACACACATGTTCTCTGAACATAAGAGTGCAGAGTGCGCACCGGGCACAGACAATGCAACCGCTCTTCCTCTGATGAAGAAAAAGGCGGTGGAAAGAACGCCAACAAATCTACAGATCTGTTTGCTCCTGTCTCTCTGACCTTAGGAACGAATGCCTGATTAGTTTTCAGCGTAACTCGATCCACTTGCTGCAAACTTTATACAGGAAGAATGCACAGACAAAGCATGTAACTCACTCACTCGCTTTGCTTTAGTGAGAGCCAGCAGTAAAGCTGTCTTCAAAGAAAGACGCTGTAAATCAATACTCAATAATGGTTCAAAAGGAGGCCGAGAGAGCGCGTCAGGACCACCGATAAATCCCAGGGCGGGATCAGGGACTTTGTGACCGGAAGTAACCATCACGTCCCTCTCATAAATCAACATATCAAGGAGTGCTGGCTTATCGTTCCTGAATCCAGCCCCACGTGACATGCCGAAATGGCAGAAAGATAGACCTTTACCGTGGAAAAGGCTCCATCTTTATCTAATAGTTCCTGCACTGAACAGAAACATCTGAAACAGAGCATAAGAACGAGATGATTCGCACACCATCGTTTAAAAACTCTCGACTTATGATCATAGAAAGAGCACGTAGAGGCTGCTCTCGCACTCTGAATCGTTTTGATCACATTATGGCGTAACCCACTGGCATTTAAATGCATCCTCTCACGGGCCAAGCCCATAGAGCTATCTTGTGAGTGGTAGTAAGAAATATCTCTCTGTTCACCTAAGAGAGAAGGTCTTTGCGCAGCGGGAGAGACCAGGGCTGGTCGTATAGAAGTGGGATTATCTCCGCTATGCACAACTCCCCTGGCCAAAACGGTCCAATCAGAATTAGTGAATGTCTGAATTCCCTCACCCTCTGAAGTGTCGTCCCAATGAGGCTCAGCGAGGGGAATGCGTACAACAGTGTGTTTGGTCATGTGTGGGCTAGAGCATCCACACCAGCGGTGCATCTTCTCCCACTAGGGAAAAGAACAAAGGGCGCTGCGCATTTTTACGCGATGGGTAGAGATTTACGGCAGTCTATCCTTATCTCACCACCTGCGGGTGGAGTGTCAAATCTACATACATAGGATTTCCTCTGGACAACAAATCTGCCTCTCTGTTCATTATTCCCGGTACATGCTTTTCTCGTAACGACAGAAACCGAGTGTTGCCCCACACAATTATTCTCTGCGCTAGACTGTTGAGAGTGCACTCCCCCTTGTCTGTTTATGTACGCTACCACTGTTATGTTGTCTTATCTGACCAACATATGATATCCCTGAAGGAACTGAACAAAGTGGCTTAGCGCTAGTGTCACCGGAATGAGTATGCAATGCCTTTAAGTGGGCAGGTGATGTGATAGGGCTGACCGCTATCTCGAAGTCTCGTTCTCCGCTCGATTAATGAGTGTGTGTGGTTTCTCCTATACTGACGCATTGGAAGAACTGCTTGTGTGACCCTGCTGTGCCCGACAATTCAGTGATTATTCCTGCGCTGATGACCTGTTGATCAGAGAACGCAGTGTCTCGACGAAATCCATAAGCCACAGACGAGGAGGAGCATCCTTTCCTCTCGTGCTCTCTGCCATTCTAGCCATGGCCATATCTTCACCCTCTTCGTTCAGTAAACTTTCACCTTTACGTGTAGATTTACTATCCCAGAGAAGTGAATACAGAGTAATTCTGAAAATAAACTCTTATTTTCTGGTATATAATACGAACTGAATCATATTAGATTAGAAGACAAGGCTGTTTATTCTCAAGGGGTGGAAAAAAACTCGCCTTGACGCAGACGTTTTCTCACACTCGCAAGAAAATCCACTCCTAACAGCAATATAGATTTTCACCGTTTTCGACGTTACCGGTCGGCTCCGTCTGTAAACCGTTTGGAAATTTCCAAAAATGCATCAGTGAGTACAATCTTCACGGGGAAGAAAGTAAAAATGACGCAGCAGAGGGCTGCAGCGAGTTATATACCAGGGAGGCGGGACTCCCTGATTGGTCCGTATGCTAGTCTGACAGACGTGGTGTAATTGGTGCTTCCATAGTCGGTCATGCCAGAGGCGTTCCCTTAGGGAGATACTGAACGGATGTTAGAAAGAGAACAGCAACAGTCAGGTATGGAGTATGGAAAGCCAAAGCTGCATAAATAAAAATAAATAGAAAAAAATGCATCTATACATTTAATTATTTATTTATGTATAATTGTATTTTTTCCACGTATTTATTTCCACATTTATGTACTTATATATATGTCTAAATATTTTTGTCCGTATGGTAATGAGGGGGGCTTGTTTTACCTGAGACATAGCAGTCAAGCTCAGGGAGTTGACGTATGCAAGGACAAAGCTTTGATAAGACAGTGACACCTTGTGGTGTAACCAAACAAAATGCAAGCTCAATTCAATATTGAGGTCAACTCAGTATACTGTCTTTTAATAGGATATAGGCTTACTAAGTACAGGAAAGCAGATGAGCCCAAAATATGAACGCAAAACGCTTTGCACGTTTCGTTCATATTCTGGGCTCATCTGCTTGCCTATACTGTACATCATCTATAAGGTGTATTTATACTGAATTTGGTCTTTTAATACTGTCTTAATGCATTTAGCCATGTTAGGAGTTTTCTTTATAATGGTTTGCTATAGAATGAAAACATTTAAAGTGAAACTTGCATGTTGTGTTTGCTCTTTCACTCATCTGTATACTTTATTAATAAGATGTGTGCTGAGTTTAGCCATCCGATATCACTGTCTTAGTACATTAAGCCACATTAGATTAGATTAGAAATAAATAGAATATTTATAATATTAGAATAGTGAGAAAAAATTAATAAATGTGGAAAAATACAATTATACATAAGGAAATAAAAGTATGCATACACTTTGCTACATTCCTTTGTATATTTATGAACATATTTATTTGTTTATTTTTGTTTTATTTACATTTCTTTGAATATTTATTTCTTATTTTGTCAGCTTTGGCATTCCATGGTAGAGGGCATATCATACTACATTACCAGCCAAGGTTGTCTCTGGAGTGGCAGTAGGATTGTTGATGTTAATGTTCCTGACTTCTGCAAAACATTACAAATGTAATTGCATAAAATAATTACAGTTGTAATTACATAAATTAATTACAGTTGCAATTACATGCAGGTATTTTCAAAATATAAGTACAATGTAAACATTGTATCAAATTATTAATTTCAATGTAAGTGCATAGTAAAGTGGGACCCAAATATTAATTGTGTACAAAAATACAAAATGTACAAAAATAATGTAGAAAAGGCACATGTTAATATATTTACTGTACCTCCACAATATGCTAAAAACAGACTGATGGTCTAACAAAACATAACAATACAATACACATACACATACATTGGTGAATGCAAATTATGCTTACCTGCACAGTAGGCCATATAGCAGAAAGTTGGTTTAACAAACTCATAGACGTAGTAATTTCCTGGGCAGGCTTTAACATTAATAGGATTGGATTCGAAATAACAGCAGTCATTGCTCCAGTGACCGCAGACACCTCGAGTGACCACTCCATCCTCGACTAGTGGATGTGAACCATTTAGCCACAGTGGAGCATGAGTGCCACAGCTCAGCCGATCAACACATGTGTCTGGCATATTAACACTCTGGCCCCGAATGAAGAGACGATACCAGCCGACCCAGTTGACAGTAGTGTCACACATCAAATTGAAAGTATATCGATTGTCTGTTGCTCTCCAAGGATTGTCCAGTATGGTGTAGTTATAGCAGGGGTCAAAGGTGAGGGCTGTGAGGGGGAAAAATACAGTTTAAAAATAAATAATAGAAAATACTATTCATATACATACAAGACCGTTTTAAGTGTGTCGCGGATTGTGCAGTCAAAGAAACAACCTTTGTGCATCCAAAAACTCGGACTGTCTTTTCAACATTTGAATTTGAACTTACTTCTCGACTGTCAAAAAGTAAATTCTATATAGTATGAATGTGTGTAGTATGAATGTAATCCCGATGTACTACGTTTGCCATGTTATCATTATCATGAGATCTACCAGTGTCAGTTTGGTCACTTCACTTCTATGCATAAATCCTCTCCCGTGGCCACATGGTGTCCATCGAAGTGTCCATCGAATGCGCATCAGAATCTCATATTCACCCTCTGTTTTTTCGAATACTATGTATTCAGACTTACTACTTTGTTGCCGTACTGTTTTTCACAAGAGTAGGGAAGTATTCGATTTTGGATGCAGTGCATGTTTTTCCTTAATCCAGACTTTTATTTTGAAAGCTGTTGAGTCTTCTTTCAGACTAGTAAAGTAAAGTAAATTAACGTAAAGTAAAGAGTGCTTGAGAAAAGCGCATTGTCCTGATTCAGTATCTGCGGTCAGATGAGATATTGTTAGGCTATATGTCATTTTAATGTTATTTCGTATCAAAATAAAAAAAAAACTCTTACGTCAGAAAAACGAACTTTCCTGTCCTGTGAGACATTATACTGTGCTCGCAGCGTATGAGAGGCCATAAGGTTACAAAAATGTGAATTTTAACACGTTAACAACACGTAAAATACACATATTTCACGAGTATTTAACGCAGATTTCACAAGTTAAATAAGTGTTTGCACGTGAAAAATCAGCACGTTGTTACCGCGTAGGCTAAATATATCAACTCATGTGAGGTTGGAATGGGTCAGTATCATTGGCTGCTAAAGATCATCGAAACATTTATGTAAGCTTAAGGGGTGTACCGTTCATAGACTAGGTATACCACCATTTATCATGCTACAGATCGGCTTATTAATTTGACCTTTTTTGTCTCTTTTGTATAGCCTACGTGTCACGTCCCAGGACGTAGGCATTTGTGTTTCACAATGTGTAAGTGTTATTTATTTGATGTATTGTTTGTGTGTGCTGCCATTGGACCTAACGGCCTCTTGGGAGTTGTAGTTTGTTGTATGTTCTGTCCAATTTCCTGTGCTCCTCCTTGTCCTAATCTAGGTGATGGGACTTACCAGCTGCTCCTCATCAGTGGCAAGAGGATCCAGTATTTAAGCAGAGCCGGGGGGAGAGAGAGACGAAGAGAGATTTTTTTTCTCCCAAGAGCCTGAGACTGTTGTTGTTGCCAGTCCCAGTGTGTTGCTCTTGTTGGTGTGTTTAAGCTTATGTGTGTTGTTATGGCTGTAGTGGTAGCTTGATGTTTTAAGGGATACTCCACTTTTTTTTGGAAATAGGCCAATTTTACAACTCCCCCAGAGTTAAACAGTTGGGTTTTACCGTTTTTGAATCCATTCAGCCGATTTTCTGATATTTAGAAGAATATCAGTAAACAGACAGTTTCTGGTCTCATTGACTTCCATAGTAGGAAAAAATATATACTATGGAAGTCAATGGGACCAGAAACTGTCTGGTTTAAACAATAATTGTTTAATACCATAAACAGTGATATTTTCTGAGACGGTTATCATACTGTGAAATTCTCATACGTTATAACCCTACATGAGAGTGTGTGTGTGTGTGTGTGTGTGTGTAGAGGGAGAAGGTTACATAAAAAATATACCTTTTAAAAATGTATGTTAAATCCACTATTGTTTTATACTGAATTGGTCTATAGTCTATGCAGTAGCATATGTAATGTAATTGCATCATATTTTATTTTAAATTACAGAAGAATTAAGAGTAATTCCTTTAATTCAATTATTTAGATTACTTGGTAATTAATTACACCCAACACCTCTTTTTGTCTGGCGATGTTGCCATGGTTGCTCATAATATCTGCGCTCTATTGATAATGGCTTTTTATAGTTGTGGTGCACGCGCTAAATTCAGAGTCAGTCAACTTAGAGTTGATTGAACCAACTCATTTCAGCTGTTCTGTAACCGAAAACTCAGAGTTTCCCATCTCAGGGTAAGTCAACTCAGAGTTCAAGTTTTAACTCAGAGTTGGTTGAACCTCCTTATTGAAACAGGCCCCTGGTAGTTGTCTTTTGTTTGTTGTTTTGGCTTTACCCGCTCCTGAAGAACATGCTTCATTTCCTTTTCTTTTTCTGTAGTTGTTTAGGGTTCTTTTTCCACTGTATTAATGTTATCACTTATTTATTGTAAATAAATTTATAATACGTCTTACTTTGTGTATTGTGTACTCTTACTTTTCTTTGTTGCTGTTAACTTGTGCTTAAAAATGTTACTTCCCTTTTGCCCCTAGAAAACTAATTGGGAACGTAACACTACGTATAGATATAATGTATTTAAATTGCAGTTTTATGAAAAAAAAAATATAAAATTGCCTTGTTTTTCATCACTCATGCCTTTTTGGTAAATAAACACATTAGTGGGCATTCTAGCTTTAACATTAATCAAAACAAACTTAAGTTAGCATCAAAGCATTAACATTTGTGTGGAAAAATAGGTTACAGTGGAGGTGAGCAATCAATGCTGTTAAAAACCAGTGCCCCGGTACGGGGGGCAAACACCTTATGATGTTCGTACGTTCTTTTTACAGGCTTCCATATAAGGTATAACCCAATTCATAGTATCATTTGAAAGCTTAAAATCTAAACTTTACAAAGAATACCATCACTTTCGTTTTTATGATAAATATCAAATTAAAATATTAGCTTAAATATGCATTGGTCCCATATAATAGTTTATAATAGTTTTGGAACTGTTTTGATTTCTATAATTGCATCTAGAAAGATAAAAGCATCAATGGCATTGATAAAAGCAATCCTTAGAAGTGCAACTGGTTTCTAAATGGACAATTTGGAGAAGTTTGGAGTGCCAATGTCAAGACGCGCTGCGTTTGGGTAAGTAACCTTGTGGTTTTTCAGAATTTACAATGTTTACATTTTTTTGATAAAGTTATTGCTAGTTTTAAATGTGAAAGAACAGCAACCAATCAGATAAACTATTATCTGAAAATAAATGTCAACATTTTGGATATTGAAAGTGTGATTGATTGCACAATAGTTAGTTTCACTTTGGATAAGTTGAATAAAATGGTCATTTCAGTAAATATACATTTTGATATTGTGAAATTGATATTATTACAGTGCAGAAACTATGTATAAACAGTGATTTCTTTGTTTCAGTTTCTATTGAAGATTGAAGATGTGGCTGATGGCACATCCTGGCACAGCGGGCATCAGATCTCCAGGAGGCTGGCCTGTGAGGTTGAGGTGAAGTGACAAAACTAATGCCCATATAATGAATGAAATACATCTGGAGGATGAGGATCCTGTTCTAGACTGTAATAGACCACATATTTTAGGCAAATATTTTGTAAAATTATAAGTTTTGTATTTTCTGAAAGAATAAAAATTATCAAAATTACAAAGCGCCTATTTTTTTCTTTTTGTTTATTATAGCACAGACAACATATACTATAATATTTATCACATTCAGCAGTGTTTTATATAATTTCAAAGGGTTTTCTGTAAAATGACACTGAAATATTGCATAAATACCACTGTATATGGGTATGAGCAGAGTTTAGATTTGGCTAGGTGGAAATTACATATACAAAAGGTAATATTCCTCCCTTCAGATTAATATAAATATCTTTTTCATTTTTTATTATAGAGAAAAAAATCTTTTTTCCAGTGTTTGCTGACATCTAGAGGAAACAACCATACTTGTCTGCATGTTTTGAGAGCCCACAGGTAGCCTGGGAAAACCCAGACAACTTCCGGCAAATTTAGATTTGCTCTGAAAGTTAGTCTGGCAAAGAGCTCATTGAAGTCCATTTCCAATCCGCCAAAATCGCGGCACCAATCAGAAACGTTGAGGCGGGCTTTACACGATGACGACAGCACAGCGACAGTGAAACAGATTTTGTACATTTGCAAAGATAGATGCCGCCGTGGAGCTAGAGGTGTGACGGTTATAGTTGAACACCGTCATTAGCACCCTATAACCGCCAAAACCATGTTATTAAAATATTTTTTTCACAAACATTTATCATAGAGAATGTTTAAATACTAATATCATCTTACGAGAGAAACGGAGGCGGAGTTAGTGGTGCTCCTGCTCCTGCTGGAGGAGATGATTCGGGAGTGTCTGTGGCTGTGCCCCTTTACCGACCAGAGCGCGCGCTGACACGGAGGAAAGCCTTGTTTATACCGGTTTATACTCGACGCGTCCGCACGAGCACGAAGGTGCGCTGGGCAAAAATAACGCGTTCGGTGCACAAGACCCCATTGTGGTTGCCTGTGTGCACGGGTTTTTGTAACAGCGCGCGTGGCGCAGTATCCGAGGATGAACGACTTCAAGCCAAATCGCCGTAGGCTACGTCTCTCACTGAACTGACGCAGTTTGCGCTTCTAAATTGCAGCAAAAAAGTTCATTAGGTTTTGTTTACTGTGTGTGATTTATTTAATGGAAAGCACATTCACTTCCAGTTGTCATCCTGTTCATTTTAAATAAACGTAGAGCAAGTAGCTAATCAATGTCTGCTTGTTTATTCAAACTCGAACGTCGCTCTGCATACGTCATCTCCTTCATCTCTCTGATTGGTTTTAGCTCTATCCAATTGTGCCTAGAGGCATTTGAGCGACGTCCGTTGGTGACCCCCTTTGGAAATGATTTGTCTATGAAGCTTTGCCAGACCCTAACTCAGTTTAAACTGAGAAGGGTCTGGTTTTAACCAGGCTAGCCCACAGGGGCTGAGTTATACACTTTCAAAAATTAATTTAAAATAAAAAAATAAAAAAGCGCCTGTTTTTTTTTTGGGGGGGGGGGGGGGGGGGGGGGTGGTTATTACAGCTCAGACAGCATATACTTAAATGTTTATCACTTTTAGCACTGTTTCATGAAACTGCAAAGGGTTTCCTGTAAAATGATACCAAAATTGTCTATTTTGAAAAAAGTATATGGGAATGGGAGGCTTTTCAATTTGGGTAGGCAAATCCAGGCGGAAATCCCCAAAAATGGCCCTGGTGCTTAAGAGAGAGATACAGACCATTGTAATCAATATCTGTCTTTGGAAAACAAAGTGAGCTTTTCTTTTTTGTTGTTGTTTTTAACTTCACAGCTATCGCCAGCAGATGGCACTTATTGAAACCTCTTTTTGTTCAGAGATTATGCACTCATCAGACGAACAGTAATTAGGTATACAGGTGATATTAAGAAAAGGGGCTTCATCATAATACATGATTGGTCGAGCACCCCTCCTCCTCCTTTAGCTCACGCCAGCGAGCTCACGCTGGACCAATACTGATCCTCGTCCGGCCTTTTATTTTCTCACTCTCCCTTTTTCTCTTTTAGTCTCCACCCACAAAACCTTTGCATTCTTCGTTTTAGTTGCTGCTTCGGCCATGACAACAACATACAGATGGCAAACAAACGCTAGTTGGGCTCTCACATCAGAATTTGAGGAAGTGGGGGGTGGTGGGGGAAGTGAGGTATGCCGTAAATCAGTCGAATATTGTAGTTCTTTTTGTGCTCGGGTTACTACCCAAACCCCAAAGTTACGTAGTGCCAGTAAAAGCGATACAGACACTGTCAGGCTATGGCAGACGTGTCATTCAACCTATTGTAAGTCGATGTACCATCTCAAAGGTCTTGGAAATATATTATGAACGTTGAAAAACTACATAGTGTTACTTTAAAGCCTTCTTTGATGGACAAAGTAGATAAATGTCCATGTAATGAAACTGGGAATGTACCCCTGCAGTGGTTGCCAACTGTACCATATTAGCCAGGACGTCCCATATATTGGGCCTAATTTATTTGTCCCGTACGTGACCTCCCCTTGTCCTGTTAATTGACTGCTACGCTGATCTAACCACTGACTGATACAACAGCAACATGGCACTTGAGAATGATCACGACACCGGTCATCATCCAATCAAAGCCCACCATTATGCACATCAGACCATACGAATTAATAACAAACTCTAAATTGAGAATTAATCATTCTTTTGGGACAAATCATTGTTTGATTTGCGAACAGAATCCTGTTCACAGAACAGAATAAATTATGACAGAATTTTCATTTTTGGGTGAACTCTCTCTTTTAGATAGGACGTTTCTGTTATTTGGTCCCAGTGAAGCTGAAGCATCTTATGGCGCTTTTCCACTGCATGGTACGATATGGCACGGTTTGGTACGGCGCGCTTTGGTGCTTTTCCACTGCATGGTACGGTATGGCTCGGCTCGGTACGGCTCACTTTGTGGCTCTTTTCCACTGCACGGTACGGTACGGCTCGCTTTAAATGGTACCACCGCTGTTGAGGTTCCAAGCGTACCGTACCGATACTAAAATGTGACATGAAAACACTGCAGATCACTGATTGGTCAGACAGAATCGTCGTTACCAGTGTCATTGTATTTGCGAGACATCAAACTCACTAGATTTAAATAGCCACTAACAGCCACTGCTGTAGCACCTGTTTTAAATATATTTATTACATTTAGTAATCATCATAGATTAGGTATCATTCGAAAGCTTTCAAACTCAAAATTCATCCTGTGAAAACCATTTTGAAATTGGACGATTGAGAGGCGGGCAAGGTCTTTTAAACGAGCAGCTTCAGACTCCGTTGTTCTCTTGAGCTCCGCATCACACCACACGATAACGCTGGATAAAAATAAATAAATAACTTGCATGCTGTTGTAGTTTACACAGGACTGGCGGGACTTTTATTCTGTTATGTGGTTTATTTTGATAGGCGAAACTGTCTAAGAGAAGGAAAACCCAAATTTGACAATAAACTGAAATTCAATCTATTTTTAGACTTTACTGAAAATGTAGGCTACAAGCGTGACATCCGACGGCTTTTCCCAGATCGCATCACACACACACATATACATATATATATTTAGGGGTGGAGCCGAACCCGAATACGGTATTCGGAAATGCATAAATAACGTGTTTTTTACGAATACTTATTTCGAACAAATACTTAAAAAAAATATTTGTATTCGGGAACAAGAAAAACTTTATATCAAAAAGCTGCGTTTTCTCACGAGACCGCAGTGAGTGACGTTCAGGAAGAGGTGACTGACGCAGGCTGCTCCACACAGCAACAGAGAGGGCTCGGCTGAGCGAAAAAACACTTACTGCATCACCATTTTTGTTGAATAGATTTGTGTACCTTAACTGGGTTCCGGAGGTAGTTTATAACTTTCGGGAAGCTTTTTTGAGTTTGATCGGGAGATTATTCCATTATGCTGCATTATTGACGTCTGCAGTCGGGTGCTCTCATGTTCGCTCTGTTTACGTAGCTCTGTTAGCTCGGTAATTTAGACAATAGGCAGTTGACAGAGTAACGTTAACGTTCGGTTTAAAAGGTTAAAAGAATGCTTGTGTAGGTGTGTCGAAATGTATGCACTTGTGGGAGTTATATGATACGCAGACATAAGTCTCCCGGAAGTTCAGGGAATCTCCCGCATATTGATAGCGGCTCCCTGATGCCCGCAAATTAGTTCAAATCTCCCGTAAATCTAGAGCGCGCATGCGAGACAGAACTGCTTCAAACCGTGTAGCACGGGAGAGAGCAAGAGACCTTGCATGTGTGCATCATGAAAGCTAGTCACCAACCCCCCCCCCCCCCCCCCCCCCCTCTCTTATTTTACATTTTACTCGAATACAAATACGAATACAAATACTTTTCCCCCCTCAACAAATACAAATACAGATACAAATACCGGCTGCTTTGCACACCCTATAATGATAGGAGGATCATTAATGGTGGTAGTGTCTAGTCTATGAGCGGCTGGAAACTCCTAGGTTTACGGAAATGGTTTAACCCAAGTCTTCAGCAGCCAATGATACTGACACATTTAAACCGGGAACTCTTATCAAGCGTATTTTACTTGCAAATCAGAATCAGTGTAGCCTACCATTAACAGTTCATGTTAGTATTGTGTTCTCAACCACGTTTAAAACCAATGGTCTAGAGATTATGCTAGGCAGTAGCTAGCAATAATAAGACCAGGTAGGTTTCTCTAGTCTATTACCCAGGTGAAGAAGTATTAAATGAATGTATTAAAAATATACTTGAAATTTAAGTATGTTTATAATACATATTCCCAACATGCTTATTTGAAGTGCTTTAAAAAAAAACATATTGAATTGCATTTTAATATATTTAATATAGGTCAGTTTTTTCCAAGCTGAGGTCGATATTTTAGCAATAAAGTAATTTTCGTGTCTTGTCAATAAATAGGCTAGCTGTATTCTGTTCGTTTGACTCTTGTACGATACTTTTTTTTCCAAATATGATAATTTTGAGCTTCTGGTATGATACTTCGACACTTCCAATCTGGCAAAACTGAATATTTTGCACAACTTCTAATTTCCTTAAATCTTTTTAACAGATATGAAGAGAGTGCATGTTAGCATTACTACAATAGACACCTTCATGGGAAATACCCTAGGTTTAAATAAACCACATTTATCAATATATAACATACCCTCTAATTTTCATAGGTTGCTTTATTGCTGCAAAGATGAAATCATAAATTTAATTACATAATGTTCTGTACCAGATTGTCGCAATGTTCTTGGAAAAATAAAGCTGTAAATAGCTCAATCTAAAAAACGTTAGTCTTTTTTTGTTTTACATTATGAAAAAGTGCAATACCTTACCTAGTTCACTGAAAGGCTCAAAAATTGGTTGTAGGGGTAGGATGTTGTTGTAGACTGTTGTTGTAGATGCAGATGGGATATTAAGGCTTGTGATATCTGGTACCAGGGACACATTTGTTTACATTAAAGTCCATAATTTTTTAACAAAACATAAAACATTCCCTAAACCAAGAAGTGTAAATGTTGAAAATATGTTTACCTGCACAGTAAGATGCACACAATATTGGCCTGACAAACTCATACACATAATAATTTCCTGGACAAGCTTTGACTTGTATGGGATGAGACCTGTAACCACAGCATTCTTTCTCTGTGGAACTGCAGACTTTCCGGGTGACCACTCCATCTTCTAGCTGTGGGTGAGGGCCGTTGAGCCACAGTGGGTTTTTTGAGCCACACATCCCATAAGCAACACATGACTCTGGCATCTGGACACTCTGACCATTGTAGACCAGCCTGTACCAGCCATTCCAGTTGACATTATAATCACACATATTACTGAAGGAAGAATTGTCAGTAGCTCGCCAAGGCTCATCCAGACTGGTGTAGTTGTAGCAGGGATCAGTATTTGGAGTGTTGAATGTAACTAAAGTGAAATTATAAAGGGTGCATTATATGTATTGTGAAATAAATAATTCCAAGACTACACAATTAATACCATTAAGCATTAACAAGTCTATAAATGCAGTTGTCATATAAAAGGTAATAATATAATTATTTTGTATGTAAGGCATGAAGGAGAATAACTGTACCTGCACAATATACAGGCACTGGGATCGATGGCTTTGGCCTTATGAATTTGTAGACATAGTATTTTCCAGGACAAGCTTTAACTTGGATTGGGTCAGATCTGTAGGAATTGCACTGGTCATTAACAGAGCCGTAGACGTCACGAGTAACAACTCCATCTTCAAGCTGAGGATGAGAGCCATTAAGCCACAGAGAACTATAACCTCCACATGACATATAACTGAAACACCACTCAGGCATCTGAGCACTCGATCCATTAATGAAGAGACGATACCAGCCATGCCATTCAACACGGGCATCATCATATCCAGATATGTATCCATACATATCCCAGTAATTGAGAGTGTTTCTCCAGTAGTTATTGAGAATGCTGTAGTTGTAGCATGGATCAAAATCAGTGTTGATGGCAGCTGATGAGACCAAAAGAAATAAGTTACGTCATTTCAAATCCTGACAGTTTGGTACCAGTGTGAGGTTCTCACACATATATAGGCTAAACTACTCCAGTTGTAGTGTCTATTCACGGACAGCAAGGAAAAGCTAAATACAAATCAAATCAAACTTTGCATAATTGTGGTGCAAATTCAAATGTCAGTTGGCTGAAGCTAGTGAAATTAGCAGATGCCAACATGGACAAGTTCTGTTACTTATGTTACCGTAGGCTGGAAAATCACAGGCTAACAATAGGGTGTATATTTACAAAATTTGCCATTGATTGCATGTCATGTATTTATTTGGCAGATTTTTGGACCTACATGGAGCGAAAATGTATTATTCTAGGCTACCTTTTGATTTTAAGCTCTGAAAAGATTTGGTACTGTTTGAAACTATACTAATGGTTACAATTTTTGCAATTTGACTGACTCTAAAGTATTATTCACACCAAGAACACTATAATGATAGATACATTAAAACAACTATAAAATAAAATACTGCTGCAAACATAACTGCAGCGCACACGTCCAAGTCGAATGGATTTTGATCACCTGTGTTTATCAGCTAGTTGGGGAAAAAAATACTACAGTATTAAAGTGAACCCAATTATATAATTCCTCTGTTATTATTGTTAATTGTGGTGTGGTCTCTTCTAATCTCTTAGAGTTAAAACGATTTTCTCTCAGAATTAGAAACTGTATGGTTGACTTTCTTTCTTCTGTGGAACATAAAATAATATATTTGAAAAACAATTCTTTTTTGTCCATCCAATGAAAGTCAATGGGCATAAAAACAGTTTGGTTACCAACTTTCTTCAAAATATCTGAATGAAATGAATACAGTTTTGGAATGAAATAAGGATGAGTAAATGATGACAATTTTCATTTTTAGGTGACCTTTAAGGCACAACTTTAGTTGAAGAAAAGAAAGTGTCTAATTTCAATGTGCATGATTCATTATTTGATAGTATTTAGCAACCTACACATGGTAAGGCTGGATTCATTAATCAAAGCTGGACTTGCAGTGGAAGCTGTCTGGGATATTGTGCTGATATCTAAAAAGAGGGTAAAATTAAGACATTAGTAAAAATGAAAGTTTACATAACACATACATTATAAAAAGCTGGAAATAAACACAGTACCAGTGCAGTATGCTGAACACCCATGGTTTGGCTTCACAAGTTCATAGACATAGAAATCGCCTGGGCAAGCTTTGATTCTGATGGCGGAGAATCGATAATCACAGCAGCCATTCAAAACACTCGCCCCACAGATCTCCCTGAACACCACTCCGTCCTCTATCTGAGGATGGGAACCGTTGAGCGACAGACTGATGTCCGTGTTACAGCTGCCTCCACTAACACAGCTCTCTGGCATTCGGATGTCCATTCCATTGTAGAAAAATCGGTACCAGCCGCTCCAGGAGAAAGAGTCATCACAAATCCACAATCGACTTTCATTTGTGGCTCTCCAGGGACGATCCAGAGATGCATAGTTGGAACAAGGATCTACACTGCTGCTGAAAACAGCTGTCATGAAGGAAAGGATGAAACATTTTACTCTAATGTTTAAAAGATGGTCAGAAAGTTTTTTTTTCTTTTTTTTTAAGATTGTGCTGGACTTTAAACTTAGGTTTAAACAAGGACTTTTATTTTGATACTTTATTTGAGTTTTCCTTAGTTTTCCTATGGCTTCCTGTTTAAAAGAGGAAGTAGGCCATATTTCTTTTATGCTTGAGTTGTGCAAGGTGCTCCATGTGGTTGCAGAAATCCAGCTTCATCTTACTTATCAAAGCCCTTTGCAATGCAATATCTGTAAGTGACTGTTTGATTTTTTTTAGTGAGCATTGTGTACTCTATTGTTGTGCTATGTAATGTAGCATTTAATTCAGCATGTTTGTTACTTTTTCTACTCAAGTTTACAAAGTATTAATGCTGTTGATATACAACTGTGTTGTTGTTGGTTATTTCCCTTGTGTGTTTGAGAGTGCTCATTTTGATGATTTGTCTATTTTGTGAAATTCATGCTTTTGTATTTTCTCTTCTTTGTAGTTTCACACTTTTCATGATTAAACTACATAAATTGCATCTTCGTGGGGTTTACTGTAGAAGTGTTTAGCGACTGGATAGCTGGATTGATTAAAACAGTGAGGCCAGTGACAGTGAAAAGATACGCAGCGAATTGGATGGATTGCGAGATGAATGGATTGCCTGTCTAACAACTGCATCTATCAGAGAGATATCTCTGTTTGTAAGCCTGCACAAAGATCATGTCTTCAAGAAAATCTAAATCATCACTGCGCCATCGCATGCACAAAGAAAGTGATGATGCTTGCTCAAGTTCTCAAGCTTCTACCTCATCAAAAAGTTCTACGGCCAGTTTAGCCGTCACAAAAGCTCGTGCAAGAGCAGAGGCGGCCAAGGCAAGAGCGGCTCACGCAAATAAAGAAATTGAGATTAAAGTGGAACAAGCCCGACTTCAAGCAACACTAGAGGCACTGCAGGAAGAGAAAGAGAGAGATGCTGCCATAGCAGAAGCAGAAATTCTAGCAGCTGCCTTCACAGAAGTAGACCATGTATCAGCATCAGAGTTTTCCAAAGAGATCAGCCTCCAACGCACTGCAGACTATGCAAGACAGCAAGCTTCTAGCTGCAATTTACAATGCAGTCCTGAGCACATGTCAGACACTTACAGCCTGGCCAAATACATTGCAAGCAGTCAGTTGATAACTTCTGGACTGAATTATTTTGATGATAAACCTGTAAATTATTGGGCTTGGCGATCATCTTTTAAAAGTACCATTGCAGACCTTGACCTTAAGCCAGAGGAAGAGATGGATTTGCTCATCAAATATCTCGGAAGAGAATCATCTGAACATGTACGAAGAATAAAATCAGTTAATATTAGGCACCCTTTTGAAGGTCTACAAATGGCTTGGGAGAGGCTAGAGGAAATGTATGGTTCAGCAGAGGCAATTGAAAGGGCTCTCTTCTCCAAATTAGAAAGCTTCCCTAAAATATCAGGTAAAGATCTCTATAGGCTGCTTGATCTTGGAGACCTGCTTGCAGAGCTAGAGGCAGCCAAGCTGGATGGCTATCTTCCTGGGTTCTCTTACCTTGACACTGCTCATGGGGTGAACCCGATTGTAGGAAAACTTCCTTATGGTATCCAAGAAAAATGGATATCGTATGGTTCGAAGTACAAGAGAGAACATTATGTGGCCTTCCCACCATTTTCTGTGTTTGCTGACTTTATTCGTTCAGAAGCTAAAACAAGAACAGATCCCAGCTTTGCCATTTTTCCTTCAGCACCGCCACAAGAAAGAAGAGAAAGATCAGATCAATTCAGGCACGCTTCTATAGCTGTTCATAAAACCCAAGTTAACATGTCTGAAACAAGAGATGCTACAGACAGGATACAGATTGTTGATCCTCAACGATATTGTCTCATTCATGATAAGCCTCATCCACTTATCAGATGCAGAGGCTTTAGAGCAAAAAGTCTTGAGGATCGCAAACAGTTTCTTAAAGAACATTCAGTATGCTTCAGGTGCTGCTCTTCTGTAGATCAAATGGCAAAAAACTGCAAAGCTGAAATCCATTGCACTGAATGTGATAGTGATCGTCATGTGTCAGCTCTACATCCTGGTCCAGCACCTTGGAGGAAAACCGTCTCTCCTGTGTTAGAAGATGGCGGGGAGGAAGATGAATTAACCAACCAAGAGGTAACCTCAAAGTGTACTGAAGTGTGTGGAGCTGGAAAGAGTGCCAGAGCATGTTCCAAGATTTGTTTGGTTAATGTCTATCTATCATGTGCTGGATTAAAAGAGACAACAGGAAGGAGGGCAAGTGGCTACATTGTGGAATCATTGGATAAAGGTGTAAGCCTTCATCTTCCTACACTGCTAGAGTTCAATCAGATTCCTAACATTCGTTCTGAAATTCCTACCCCAGATGCAGCATGTCACTTCAGTCACCTGAGGCATATAGCTCATGAAATACCTAGAAGATATCCCTAGACCCAGATGCTAACATCCTTCTCCTCCTTGGTAGGGACCTCATTAGGGTCCACAAGGTCCGTCAACAGATTGATGGTCCACCCAACGCTTCATTTGCTCAAAAGTTAGATCTTGGATGGGTAGTTATTGGAGACGTGTGTCTTGGAGGTGCTCATCGACCTGCTCATGTAGATGTTTTTAAGACCTCCATACTTGAAAGTGGTCGCCCCAGTTTACTCTGGCCCTGTGAAAGTCAGTTCCATGTAAAAGAGCAGTATGGCACAAAATTTCAGTTTCAAGATCATCTTGCATCAAAAAGCGTAAGTGCTTTAGCAACATGTGCAAGTGAGAAGCTAGGCCAATCAATCTTTGTTTGTACATCCAGAGATCACAAGCTTGCACTGTCAGTGGACGATGACAGGTTTCTACGCATAATGGACAAAGAGTTCTACCAAGATGAATCCAATGACTGGGTGGCTCCTTTGCCATTTCAAGTTCCCAGAAAAAGGCTTCCAAATAACAGAAAGTATGCTTACAGCCGTCTCTCCTCACTTCGTCATACTTTGGACAAACGTCCTCAAATGAAAGCTCATTTTCTTGAGTTTATGGAGAACATGTTCTCTAAAGGACATGCAGAAATTGCTCCCCCACTCAAAAAAGACCAAGAATGTTGGTATCTGCCATTGTTTGGCAGTTTATCATCCCAAGAAGCCAAGCAAGATCCGTGTGGTCTTCGATTCTAGTGCACCTTATGATGGAGTCTCATTGAATGATATCCTACTTAAGGGGCCAGATCTCAACAATACCCTCCTGGGAGTGTTGCTAAGATTTCGTAGGGAGCCAGTGGCGATCACCGCTGACATTCAGCATATGTTCCACTGTTTTTTAGTCAGAAAGGATCACAGAGATTTCCTGCGCTTTCTCTGGTATCAAGACAATGACCCTGGTAAAGAAATAGTGGAATACAGAATGTGTGTACATGTGTTTGGCAATCGTCCTTCTCCTGCTGTTGCCATATATGGTTTGCGTAGAGCGGCCAAGGAGGAAGAAAAGAACTTCGACAGTGAAGTTAAAGAGTTTGTTGAACATGATTTCTATGTTGATGATGCTCTGAAATCCTTCCCAAATGAAAGCGCAGCAATTAGTGCTCTGAAGCAAACTCAAGACATGCTTGCAGTAGCAAACCTTAGGCTACATAAAATAATCTCCAATCGACCTGCAGTGATTGAGGCATTTCACCCTGAAGATCGGGCTGTGGATATCAAAGATGTTGACCTCTTCTTTGAAGATACTCCAGTCCAGCGTAGCCTAGGAGTGTCGTGGAATTTAGCATCAGACACATTTACTTTCCAAGCTATTGACGATAAGAAGCCATTCACCCGGCGAGGTGTACTGTCAACTGTAAACAGCTTATATGATCCTTATGGTTTCATTGCTCCTGTTACCATCAAAGGCAGGCTGTTGCTTCGGGAACTCTCAAAGCAGGCTGAAGACTGGGATTCTCCATTACCTGATGACATAAAGCCAGAATGGATCAGATGGAGGAATTCCTTACAAAACCTGCAAGATCTAAAGATCCAACGAACTTACTCATCTTTTCCTACTTCAGAGGTTCAGACAAGGGAATTGTGTATATTTGCAGATGCATCCGTGAAAGCTGTTGCAGCTGTAGCTTATCTGCGATCCACATCTCAAAATGGCCAAGCAGATACTGGTTTTGTGTTTGGAAAGACAAAGTTGGCACCACAGCCAGATCTGACTGTTCCAAGATTAGAACTCTGTGCAGCAGTTCTAGCAGTTGAGATCGCAGACATGGTTGTAGAAGAAATAGGCTTGCAGTTCAATAATATCCAGTTCTACACAGATAGTAAAGTTGTTCTTGGGTATATTCATAATCGAACAAAACGCTTTTATGTGTTTGTGCACAACAGAATCCAACAAATTCTTCAGTCATCTACTCCTAGTCAATGGAGCTATGTTCCATCAGATGCCAATCCTGCAGATCATGGTTCTAGATCTGTATCAGCTGATTATCTCAGTAGTACAACTTGGCTTACAGGGCCAGATTTCTTTCAGAATACTCCATCCTTAAATGCCTTGCTTCAAGAGAACTATGACATTGTTGATCTTGAAGTAGATCCAGAAATCCTACCACAAGTGATTTCATGTTTAACTGCAGTACCTATTCAGTTCCTGACTCCCGAGTGTTTTGAACGCTTCTCCAGCTTGAATAAGCTAATCTGGGGTGCGTTTCCCGAAAGCATCGTTAGCCAACTATGGTCGCAAGTTCCGTCGTTACCAATAGAGTTCAATGGGAATTGCGACCAACTTGCGACCATAGTTGACTAACGATGCTTTCGGGAAACGCACCCCAGAGCGATCGCTCATTTAAGCCACATCTTCCAGTCATTCTCCCATTTAACAAACGAGCCAAGATGTAGTGGATGGCATCTCTGTAGTAACAGTCCCACAAATGAGGAGTTGGAAAAAGCCAGGATTGTTATCCTAAAGAGCGTTCAAAATGTAGCCTTTCCTGGAGAGCTAAGTGATATAAAAGCAGGATGCAATCTCTCACCTAAAAGTAGTATATGGAAACTTAATCCTATTCTGGATGACAAAGGTCTTCTGCGCGTTGGAGGCCGTATTGCTCAGGCAGGTCTTCAGAAGGAAGAATCCAATCCTGTGATCATTCCTGGTAAACATCACGTAGCAACCTTGCTTGTTCGACATTACCATCAAGCAGTCAAACATCTAGGAAGACATTTTACTGAGGGAGCAATACGAGCAGCAGGGTATTGGCTGATGAGTGCCAAAAGATGCATTGGAAGTCTACTTAACAAGTGTGTGACATGTAGAAAGCTTCGCCATCCTACAGAGCTCCAACTGATGGCAGATTTGCCCGCAGAAAGACTTCAAGTGGCTCCACCTTTTACATATGTAGGAGTCGATGTATTTGGACCATGGCAGGTTGTTTCTCGCCGAACCAGAGGAGGCTGCTCCAATTCCAAAAGATGGGCAATCATTTTCTCATGTATGTGCACAAGAGCAGTGCACATTGAAGTGGTAGAGACATTGAGCTCAAGCGGATTAATGCTCTGAGACGTTTTTTTGCAATAAGGGGACCCGCTAAGCAGATACGCTCTGATTGTGGCACAAACTTTATTGGAGCAGTGCAGGAGCTCAAGATGAATAAAGAAACTTCAGGCTCTGATCTTCAGAATTATCTACAAGAACATGCTTGTACATGGATATTCAACCCTCCCCATGCGTCACATATGGGAGGTGCTTGGGAAAGGATGGTGGGTATAGCCCGACGTATTCTTGACTGTATGTTGCTTGAAGGAAAGTCCCTGCATCTCACACACGACGTTCTTGTAACCCTCATGGCTGAAGTGTCTGCTATCATTAATGCACGCCCTCTCGTGCCAGTGTCTTCAGATCCTGAAGTTCCTTTAATACTCACCCCTGCTATTTTGTTGACCAAGAAAACCTGTTCGATCCCTCCACCACTTGGCGAGTTTACAGATAAAGATCTTTTCAAGGCTGAGTGGAAAAGAGTTCAAAATCTTGCAGAAACATTTTGGACAAGATGGCGCTGTGAGTATCTTGCCACTCTACGGAGTAGGCAGAAGTGGCAAGACAAGAAGCCTTGTCTCAAGGAAGGAGACATTGTGTTGATGAAGGATAGCCAAGTCAAGAGAAATCAGTGGCCTATGGCTATCATTGCAAAAACACTACCTAGTAAAGATGGTCTTGTGAGGAAAGTTGAGTTGAAATTCATCAGAGAAGGTGTGCAGAAAAACTTTATTCGCCCTATATCAGAAGTGGTTCTGCTTTACTCCCCCTAAGATATTAGGAGTCAAAAAGCTAAAGTGAGGTATTTACATACCCCAGGCGGGGAGTGTGCTGGACTTTAAACTAAGGTTTAAACAAGGACTTTTATTTTGATACTTTATTTGAGTTTTCCTTAGTTTTCCTATGGCTTCCTGTTTAAAAGAGGAAGTAGGCCATATTTCTTTTGTGATTGAGTTGTGCAAGGTGCTCCATGTGGTTGCAGACATCCAGCTTCATCTTACTTATCAAAGCCCTTTGCAATGCAATATCTGTAAGTGACTGTTTGATTTTGTTTAGTGAGCATTGTGTACTCTATTGTTGTGCTATGTAATGTAGCATTTAATTCAGCATGTTTGTTACTTTTTCTACTCAAGTTTACAAAGTATTAATGCTGTTGATATACAACTGTGTTGTTGTTGGTTATTTGCCTTGTGTGTTTGAGAGTGCTCATTTTGATGATTTGTCTATTTTGTGAAATTCATGCTTTTGTATTTTCTCTTTGTAGTTTCACACTTTTCATGATTAAACTACATAAATTGCATCTTCGTGGAGTTTACTGTGGAAGTGTTTAGCGACTGGATAGCTGGATTGATTAAAACAGTGAGGCCAGTGACAAAGATATTACCACTTTTATTCAGCAGGGGTGCATTCAATTGTTTCTAAATGCTACAAAAGAGTTCTATTTCAAATAAATGCTGTTCTTTTGAACTTTATATTTAAGAAATAACTGAAAAAGAAAAGTATATCATGGTTCCCACAAAAAATGTTAAGCAGCACAACTGTTTTCAACATTGATGATAATAAGTAAAGTTTGCCTGAGCACCAAATCTGTGTTTTGTGTTATGGTTTAATGTACAATTATGATTAATAAATGTGACATCTGACATAATAAATCATTTTTGTAGCACAGCACTTAAACGCAAATGAAACAAAAACTAAGTTCTGTGTCACGCCACTGACATTTTTTCATTAACACAGATATTTTTCATTAGGTGAAGCAATTCTTTCTGTATTCACCCACAACCTAACGACAAGAAAAACAGTAACCACAAAAATGTCATTGCATAAAATAAAAACTTCATTGCCCAGTTTTAGTTCAAGTTAAATACTCTACTTGTGTTTTCGGACAACATGAATCATGTAAACTTCAGTTTTAAACCGAATGAAATTAAGCTGACAAAATGTTTGACAGTTGTGTTGCTTTAATTCATTATAAATTACCCCCCACCCCCACACACTTTAAAAAAGTAAAGTAAAATAAAAATAAAATAATTTAATGATTGAAAGACAATACATTTTAATTAATAATACTAGCAGGAAATGAATGCCTCGCATAATTGTTTTTATTAGATGATAAATGGCATGCCAGCATTAATTAATTTCCTTGAGGCATTGCAGTTCATGATGCTTTCACATTCCAAACACATTTAGGCTTTTTACATATCTCACTAGTTTGACAATTTATTGCTTGTTAGCACTGTACATTTGTATCGCTACAAACACAAATGTCAAAATGTTTAAAACACATTTTCTTCATTGTTAATGAAAGTAAAGAATTGAAAGGGGAAGAAATTAAGGATTGTAATTCAAGAAACTAACTTACCATTAACCAACAGGAGTAATGATGCACACAAGATTAGAAACTTCATTGTGGCAGAACGCTCCTGGAGACGTCAAAGTGATCTATAAAAACATTTTTGGGTAGAGTTGAATCAATCCACCATTTCAAATGATCAGTAAAATGATTAATGTGAAGAACTAAACTTCTGGTTATTCTGCTTGAACATCTGTGTGTGATCCCCTTACTGACTTGATACATCCACGAAAAGTGACCACAAGACCAATTAGTTAATATCAGGTAACACATTACAAGTAATGAGTTACGTAATCAATTACTTTTTACAAGAAGATATCAGAGTTACGTTTAAGTAGTGCAAGTTACTTTGTTTTCCCATTTATTGACTGACAGCTCTCCTTGTTGAGAGAAATCGGGATTAAGTGCAGAGGTGTTGTGTGCGCTGTGTAACATCATAACTAACAGAATTGTAGTTCTAGACTAAATGTGAGCATGCATTTACTCATTTCACTTGAAAAAAATAGATTCAGTATTCCTCAAAATAATTGAAAATTCATTCAATAAACCTGCAATAATTAAATATGTTAAATTACACAAATATAATAAATCTCACTTTATTAACCAATGTATTTGCTGCCTAGCTTCAATGATCCAATTCAACTAATAACCAAAAATGGTTTATATACACATAACAGCCGTTTAATTTTTTATTGCTGAAAAGGCTGCGTCCGAAATGCTGTAAAAATATACTGCTCATTGTTAAGTTCGTTAGCTGATTGTATATTGTCAATTGTTAGACCTTATTGTAGGGTTACAATAATTGATGAAGTACCTCAAAAAAGTGAAATCAGTTTTAAGAAAATTTCGACTTTACAAAAAAAAAAAGAGTAGTTAATTTTTCAAATTCTTCCATAAATGCATCATATTCACATTAAACTATACCATTATGACAATAGTTGCTTTGCTCTTAAAATAACAAAAAAATATATATTTTGCACAATAACCTTAATAACATTCTAAACTGAGTCTTTGCTGTTTAGAAGATGCTTATGCAAAAACTTTTCTTGCCACTGCAAATGCTTGGTCACCCCTTCAACTTTTCCCATTGGACAACTAAAAGCTAATGGTCAGCAGACCTAAGTGCTCTTAGCGGAGCATACAGCTTGATCAGGTCAGGAAGATATTTCAGTGCTAAACCATTAAGAGATTTAAAAACAAACACCAAAATCTTCAAATGAATCATGAAATGGACAGGTAACCAGTGAAGAGAGGTGAGAACATGGGTAATATGTTACTGCTTTCGTGTACCCGTTAACAGGCGAGCTGACACATTCTGGGCCATCTGCAGTCTGGAGAGAGAGGCCTGACTATAGAGGCCATTACAATAATCCAGATGAGTTGAAATACAAATATGAACAAGTCTTTGAAAGTCTTTCAAAGGTAACTCATTGTTTGATGAAACCGATTGCTTTACACCAGTGTTTCTTGTTATATCTCTTACATGTACATAACAGTAAAGTATGCATAAATATAACTAACCATGAAACCCTATTCCAAAAATAATATTTAGTACGTAAATGTATAATAACACTGTAACAGGGACACCTTAAAATAAAATGGGTCACTAGATTAGGGTCCAATTCTCACTATTAACTTCTGGCTCAATAAGTTCCTAATTACTGTTAATTAGTGAGGTAGTTGTTAAGTTTAGGTATTGGGTATTCCACAATGCCAGAGAAACCCTAACCCCAAATCAAAATGTTCATATATCATGAGCTAATCAAAACAATTGATATGTCAAAGCAGTAGAAAGATTGAGTAGATGGGATAAAATAAGTCCTTTTTACCTGAGATGATATGCTGTTGACCCACGGTGGTTTTCTGTGCAACAATTCAAACCAGAATACAATTATGATGCTGCACATCTGTGTTTTAAATATTCTGAATCAATGTAGGCGGACAGTGATACAACAAAAAGATTTCTCAACTAACCATAAACCAGTTTTTCCAATTAATTTATGGTATTTCATCTGTCAATGACCTGTCATGGCTTTACTTCCTTGTATAGATGTAATATAGATATAATTTAGACAGAGACGGTTTATTACATTGCATCCTTTGACGAATGTTCAAATGAATCCTAAGAATTGCTTTCACGCACAAACACAAAAACCTACTCTGTAAGGAACAAATATTTATCTTTACGTTCCTAGGATACATCATCATATATTATGAGTCATATTACCGAATGATTGTTTAATCAGTCCTATTTTATTAATATATACAGTATCTCACAAAAGTGAGTACACCCCTGACCCCTCACATTTCAACAAACATTTTAGTATATCTACTCAAGGGACAATACTATAGAAATGAAACTTGGATGTATTTTAGAGTAGTCATTGTGCTGCTTGTATAGCAGTATATATAATTACTGTCCTCTGACAATAACTCAACATACAGCCAGTATTGTCAAAAGAGCTGGCAACAAAAGTGAGTACACCCTTAGTGATAATAGCTATAAGTTGTTTTTGCTACAGCAAAATGTGCATTTGCTCTTTGCAATGTTGGGACATATGCTGGCAAATGTAACCTTACAGTTGACTTTGTTACAGCAATCGTTGTTTTATGAATAAAATGAATATAGGAAGTATTGGAAGTAAGCTCTTTATGGGTCATCATAAATACTTTGCTTTAAAAGTACCAAGTATTCACACAAAAAAAAGATGCATCGATAATCGGTTTAGCATCGCAGCCCTCTGAATCGTAATCGAATCATGAGGTGCCTAGAGATTCCCACCCCTTATACTGTTTCACTTTATAATGAACGTAATTAAATGTGCAGGATGGAGATGATTTCAAATCAGCTCTCTTGGTGCAAGGTTTGCTTTTGAATATCCCATACAACATGTCAGTCAGCTGATGTCTCTAGATCCACTGGGAGTTCCTACCTCACCGTCAATATCAGAGGGCAGGATCCCTTTGATGGCAGCAAAGATCCTCAGGTGTTCCTCTACAGTGAGGACATCAAAGATGATGTTGAACTGGGGGCATATACCAACCAGCTGTCTCATCTCGGCCCCCTCTGCGATCTCGGCCACTGGAGAGCCATAGATGGTTGCTGTGCCTATGTGGAAAACACACAATAACAGTGTGTGGCAGGCAGCAGTACAACATTTCATTTTTTCCAGGTACTCAGGTACTGGTAAATGTGTTTATAAAAAAGTAATTTTCAAAACTAGCATCTATGGATCTGGTCTGACCTTCTGTAGGGGGGCAGATGCCACACATGATGTTTATGAGAGTGGATTTTCCTGCTCCACTGTGACCCAGCAGGGCTGTGATCTGACCCTCATAGATGGCGGTGTTGCAACAATCTATAGAGATATTCTCAATGTTACTCAGAAAACTCGTCATAGGTTTAATTCGTTTTAAGTACTTGTGCTAAATGTTACGCTCTCAGATGTAAGAAAAAAATCCCTATTATCTCTAGTATTGGCTACCGTATATAGACCTCCAGGGCCTTACGCCGATTTCCTAATAGAGTTTGCTGACTTTTTATCAGACCTTTTGGTCAACGTCGATAAAGCATTAATTGTTGGAGATTTTAACATACACGTAGATAATTCAAATTATGCGTTAGGGGCTGCGTTTACAGATTTATTAAACTCCTTCGGGGTCAAGCAAAACGTCACCGGAGCAACTCATCGTCTTAATCATACACTCGATTTAATTATATCATATCGAACCGATCCAACCGATATAGATATCATTCCACAAAGTGATGATGTCACTGACCATTGCATGGTAACTTGCATATTACGTATTGCTGTAATACGTCACGCTGCGCCACGTTATCGACCAGGTAGAACAATTCTTCCATCCACCATAGATCATTTCTCAAATAGCTTATCTGATCTGTCTCAGTTGTTGCCTGAACCAAAACAAACAGATGAACTAGACGAACTAACTAGCACTATGAGCACCATTCTCTTTAGAACATTGGATATCGTTGCACCCATTAGATTAAAAAAGGTCAGAGAAAAAAGTATAGCACCATGGTACAATAATACTACGTATGTTTTAAAGAGAGAAACACGTAATTTAGAGCGTAAATGGAAAAAAACTAATTTAGAGGTCTTTAGAATCGCGTGGAAAGACAGTATGTCATGTTATAAAAAGGCCCTTAAAACGGCCAGGGCCGAGCACCTCAGCAAATTAATAGAAAACAACCAAAATAATCCAAGGTTTTTATTTAATACCGTGGCTAGACTAACAAATAAACAGACGTCCTCTGAACAAAATACCTCGTTACAGTTTAGTAGTAATGATTTTATGAACTTCTTCACCGAGAAAATTGAAAACATCAGAATCAAAATCGTAAACGTTCAATCTTTGCTCGCGCCTTATAATTCAGCCGCAATTATCACCCCCCAAGAACAATTACAATGCTTTACAACCATAGAACAAAAAGACTTAAATAAACTTATCACTTCATCTAAAACAACAACATGTTTATTAGATCCTATACCAACTAAACTACTGAAAGAAGTGTTACCTATAGTGGAAGAGCCTCTTCTCAATATTATTAACTCATCTTTATCTTTAGGTCATGTTCCAAGAATGTTCAAGCTGGCAGTTCCCTTTCGAACGGTCACTTCGTATTGCGTAGCTATACGCAGTGGGGGGAAACTCCTTTTCCTCGATTTACTGAAGACTTTATGTAAAGCGCATTTGCAGCTGCACAGCAGAACATGAGCGTCTGGCTCGCTCATATGCTGCGCAGCGGCAACTGCAAAGCCAATGGCGTGGGCGCCTCTGACGTGCGACCAATGAGATCACTCTGCGTCATACACGTCAGAGCCCGCCTAGGGGGCGTGTCCTCAGACTATATTAGTCCCCGAATTCGCCATTATAGCAGGTTTAACGACTGAAGCGACAACTTGCCATGTTAAATAGTGCGGCTGGCTACGCAATACTCGTTCCCTAATTCAGGGAACTGAGGTTACGTGAGTAACCGAGTAGTTCCCTTTCGAACAGTCACTTCGTATTGCGTAGCTATACGCAGTGGGGACGCCATGCAAAACGCCGCACTGGATAACTGGCTGCCACTGCAACTCAGACCCCTGAGCATACAGAACAAGCCATGACCGCATAATCATGTATAAATAGACCAGACACCGTCAGGTCTAAATAGTACACGTTAGTAATAACCCAACCTACTACACCAATGAACCCAGACACTGTCGGGGTTATTAGTATATGAACATACCACCAGACAAGTGGGTTTATATATATACATAATTATAACCGGCAAAAAGCGGGTTTTCTATATATGTAATCTACCCGGCAACAGCGGGTTTATGCATGAATACAACCGGCCAGCAGCGGGTTTTATATCTATGTGAATGTGATTGTGCACAGTAATATATGACAAGACCAGCCTCCAACGGGTCTTAATCATACCGAAAGCACCTTCGCCTGCAGGGAAGGCACTTCCATATTATAGAAATTCATAAATGTGGAAGGCGAAGACCAGCCGGCCGCATCACAAATATCCTTGATGGGAATGCCAGATGACCAAGCCCATGACGAGGCCATACCTCTGGTCGAATGGGCCTTGATGCCTATAGGGCAGACTTGACCCGTTGCGGTATAAGCCATAGAAATAGCATCCACTATCCATCTAGACAGTCTCTGCTTAGTGACTGGATCCCCCTTAGATCTACCACCAAAGCAGACAAAAAGCTGTTCTGATTGTCTAAAAGACGCAGAACGCTCCAGATAGATTCTCAGCGCTCTGACAGGGCAGAGAAGGTTAACCTCTCCATTTGTAAAGCCTTTATGTAAAGCGCATTTGCAGCTGCACAGCAGAACATGAGCGTCTGGCTGGCTCATATGCTGCGCAGCGGCAACTGCAAAGCCAATGGCGTGGGCGCCTCTGACGTGCGACCAATGAGATCACTCTGCGTCATAAACGTCAGAGCCCGCCTAGGGGGCGTGTCCTCAGACTATATTAGTCCCCAAATTCGCCATTATAGCAGATTTTACTCCTTCAGCGACAAACTTCACGTCTCTGACCATTTGTTGAAAGCCTTCGCCGTCGAACAAGCCTTCAGCCTGAGCGAGCTACAGTTCAGCGGACGACACATCCAACGTGTGTTTCTCCTGACGCCGTCTCTCCTGTGGCTATCCGGCGATATCCTTTGCATTATTCATTGTAATTTAACTGTGTTTATCTGTACTAGCGTTGTTTCAAATGCCTCGTGTCAAGACCTGCGCCACGTGCGGAGCTAAGCTGCTCGAGGCGGACGAACACGCTGTCTGCATTCCTTGCCTGGGACTTCACCACGCGGAGAATGCACTGTCTGCCGGCGGATGTGCGGCCTGCGAGAGCATGCCCATCTCCATGCTGCGAACTCGGCTAGCCCTCTCCCGTGATGGCGACGCCGCCTCAACCGCGCTTCCCTCTTCGGCCCCGCTTCAGCCGAAGAAGAAGAAGCGACGCAGCCAACGGCATCCGGAGAGCATGGATGTTAGTGAACGCACGCCGGCCACGTCCCCGCGTGCCTCACTCTCTCCAGCTCCTTCATCTCCGGTCCTGTTCGAGGGAGATCAGCGCCCCCCCCCACGTGGCGGGCCTTGTCTCCTTCGGCGGGCCCAGTGAGCACGACGACAGTCTGTCTATCGCCGCGTCTGAAGAAGAATCGCCGGGCTCTTTCGACCCCGTCATGGCTTCCCAGCCGACGCCCAGCGCCTCTGCTACCAGGACTAACTCCGACGCGGAGATGCTTCGGATCCTGACGCAGGCCGTAGCGGACCTCGAGCTCGAGTGGGCCGCGCCCGCCGAACCCCCCCGAAGTCGGCTGGATGGCTGGTTTCTGCCGGGGCATCAACAGGCCCCTCGTCACAAGCCAGCGCCTTTTTTTCCCGAAGTACACGAGGAGCTCACCAAGGCTTGGCGCACTCCTTATTCCACACGAGGCCCCGCAGTTTCCGCGACGCTCTCCTCCGTGGACGGAGCAGCGGAGAAAGGCTATGAGTCGTTGCCGCCCCTCGAAGAGGCGTTGGCCGCTCATCTCTGCCCGAACACAGCTGCTAGCTGGCGAACTAGAGCTGTTCATCCCAACAAGCCGTGCCGTAGCACTTCAGCCCTCGCTGGACGCGCGTATTCCGCCTCTGGTCAGGCTGCATCGGCCCTGCACACGATGTCCGTGCTGCAGGTTTACCAGGCCAAACTCCTCCGGTCTATGGACGAGGCTGGCCCAGCCCCCGAGGCCTTTCGGGACCTGCGAAGCGCCACGGACTTGGCCTTGAGAGCTACCAAGGCCACCGCACAGGCTATCGGGAGGAATATGGCGAGTTTGGTCGTGCTTGAGCGCCACCTCTGGCTTACCCTCACTGACATTAAGGACGCGGAGAGAACGAGGTTCCTCGATGCCCCAATATCCTGCACCGGCCTCTTCGGCCCGGCGGTGAAAGGGTTCTCGGAGTGATACACCGAGGCACAGAAAGCGTCCCAGGCCATGCGTCATTTTCTGCCTAAACGCTCTAGCTCGGCGTTGAGTGCTCACAAGCTAGCCCCGTCGACGCCCGCGGCCAACAAAGCCCGCGAAACAGGCCTCTCAGCCCCGCCCTGTGGCTGATGCCCAGCGCCAGCCGAGAGAAACCAAGCGCTTCCCGCTTCCCCGACGCCAAGGCCCGAGACCAAGCGCCGCGCCCCATTCAGCGCCGCCAAAGTCGTCCTAGCACGCAGTGGAAAGAGAGAGGGCACGGGTCCCGCACTCGCCGGACCACCCTCGAAGAAGCCAAGAAAACTTCCCACAGCCCCCTGTTCAGTTCAGGCGGCTGGGGATTTTATTACTGCAAACAGGCCCGCAACAGTAAGCGCGTTCTTGCAAACAAACGGCGTTTTCACGGCGACCCAAATAAAGCACAAAAAGAGCATGTTTCACAATCACAACACATGGGTTCACGGTCCCCCTTCATCAGGCGGCCCCTCCCCCGTTGTAATACTGACTTCCCCACACGCAAATGCTTGTACAGTCAGTCCAATACTCAATGTGTGCACAAATCACAATATAAGGGTATCAGGTCCCCCTTCACTAGGCGGCCCCTCCCCTGTTGTAACACTGACTTCCCCACACGTAAATGCTTGTATAGTCAGTCCAATACTCAATGTGTGCAAAAATCACAATATAAGGGTATCAGGTCCCCCTGCATTAGGCGACCAGCCCCAATCTGTGTCAAGCCCTAGCCACACGGGTTCTAGCCTGGCAAGCTATCCCCGGTGTGTCGAGCTGGGTCATAAACACTATAAAACGAGGTTACTCGCTCCAATTCGCTCGCAGACCCCCAAAATTTCAGGCGGTTCTCGAGACCTCGGTGAGAAGCAACGTGGGTCACGTGCTCCGCACCGAAGTACAGAATCTTTTAGCAAAAGGGGCGATAGAATTAGTCCCCCCCGCGCTAAAACAGATGGGTTTTTACAGCCGCTATTTTCTGATTCCGAAAAAAGACGGCGGTCTCAGACCCATTCTAGATTTGAGACATTTGAACAAAGCTCTCATGAGGCGGCCGTTCAAAATGTTAACTATCAAACATATCCTCGCGCAAGTGCGCCCGGGGGATTGGTTTGTCACAATGGATTTGAAAGATGCTTACTTTCACATTCAAATAAATCCTCGTCACAGGCCATTCTTGAGATTCGCCTTCGAGGGCCAGGCTTATCAATACACCGTTCTGCCGTTCGGTCTATCTCTGGCACCCCGCACATTCACGAAGTGTGTGGACGCAGCGCTTTCTCCTCTGAGACATCAGGGAGTGCGCGTGTTAAATTACCTCGACGACTGGCTGGTGCTGACACAGTCGAGAACCGAGCTATTAGCTCACAGGGATTTGATTCTCGGCCATCTAGAACGCCTGGTTTCACAATCAATGTTTCAAAAAGCAAACTAACCCCCAGCCAGAGCGTGATCTTTCTGGGCACAGTTTTAGACTCGAGAACTATGACAGCGCGACTCACGCCAGAGCGCGCGCTCTCAGTGCGAGCGCTTGCAGGCACTTTCAGAGCGCGCGAGCGCGCGCCACTGAAGAGGTTTCAGAGACTGCTTGGTCTCATGGCAGCAGCATCGCCAGTACTCCACTTGGGATTACTGCGCATGCGCCCGCTGCAGCACTGGCTGAAACGCCGTGTGCCAACTCACGCATGGCAGTCGGGCAACTTGCATATTACGGTGAATCACGGTTGTTTAAGAACCCTGATTCCCTGGCGGGCCCAGAACTGGTACCACAAGGGGGTGGCAATGGGAACAATTTCCAGGAGGAAAGTAGTTCTTACAGATGCGTCCAACCTGGGTTGGGGAGCACTGCACGAGGGCATGCCTGCATCCGGCCTCTGGTCGAGCACGGAGCAGAGCTTGCATATCAACTGCCTGGAGATGAAAGCAGTTGGGTTGGCCCTGAAGGCATTTCTGTCGAACCTCAGAGGCCACCATGTTTTAGTCCGCACAGACAATATGTCAGTGGTGGCCTACATAAATCGCCAAGGGGGTATCAGGTCAGGGAACCTGCATGCGTTGGCGAGAGACCTCCTCTTATGGGCACAAACCAACCTGAGCTCTCTGAGGGCAGCGCATATCCCAGGCGTCCAGAATGTGGGCGCGGATATGCTCTCACGAGGCAATACTCCCCTCGGCGAGTGGTCCCTGAACCCACAGACGGTCAGTCTGATATGGAATGTGTTTGGAGAGGCCGAAATAGACCTTTTCGCCTCGAGAATCAACACCCACTGCAAATTGTTCTTCTCGAAGAACAGGGATGCGCTGGCCCATGTCTGGCCCAACCGCCCCCTTTATGCCTTTCCCCCCGTTTCAATGATTCCACAAGTCATCAAGCGGGTCAGAGAGAGCGGGTGCCCAGTCCTTCTGGTGGCCCCTCTCTGGAAAACCAGACCGTGGTTCCCGGAACTGGTTCAGTTATCGGACACAGTCCCATGGCCTGTCCCACTGAGGAAAGACCTCCTCACACAGGCGAACGGGACATTGTGGCATCCGAGACCCGATTTGTGGGCCCTCCATGTTTGGCCCCTCAACGGGTACCAAAGGACCTTCCGGAGAAGGTCCTAAGCACTATATCTGAAGCCAGGGCCCCTTCGACTCGGCGCCTTTACGCTTCAAAATGGTCGGGTTTTTTCCAGCTGGTGCTCGGAAAATCAGGCTGACCCAGAGTCATGTGAGATATCTGTGGTTCTCTCATTCTTACAGGAGCTGCTGGATGCGGGTCGCTCCCCATCCACGCTCAAAGTGTATGTGGCAGCCATAGCAGCACATCATGTTCTGGTGGATGGCCAGTCACTGGGAAGAAACGACCTGTCATTGGGACCTCTCCACGGTCCTTGGGGCTCTGAAAGGTCCGCCTTTTGAACCGCTCCAATCGGCTGATCTAAGACCTCTCTCGCTGAAGACCGCTCTCCTTATGGCGTTGGCATCTATCAAGCGAGTGGGAGATCTGCAGGCGCTCTCTGTGAGCCCTGCATGTTTGGAGTGGGGTCCAGATGACTCCAGAGTCATCCTTAAGCCCATCCTTAAGTTCCTAAAGTGCTCTCAACACCGTTCAGAGCACAGGTGGTGACGTTATCAGCCCTCCCTCCTTCTGCAGAGGATGGAGAGGTTAACCTTCTCTGCCCTGTCAGAGCGCTGAGAATCTATCTGGAGCGTTCTGCGTCTTTTAGACAATCAGAACAGCTTTTTGTCTGCTTTGGTGGTAGATCTAAGGGGGATCCAGTCACTAAGCAGAGACTGTCTAGATGGATAGTGGATGCTATTTCTATGGTTTATACCGCAACGGGTCAAGTCTGCCCTATAGGCATCAAGGCCCATTCGACCAGAGGTATGGCCTCGTCATGGGCTTGGTCATCTGGCATTCCCATCAAGGATATTTTTGATGCGGCCGGCTGGTCTTCGCCTTCCACATTTGGCGAGTTGCAGTGGCAGCCAGTTATCCAGTGCGGCGTTTTGCATGGCGTCCCCACTGCGTATAGCTACGCAATACGAAGTGACTGTTCGAAAGGGAACTACTCGGTTACTCACGTAACCTCAGTTCCCTGAGTTAGGGAACGAGTATTGCGTAGCCAGCCGCACTATTTAACATGGCAAGTTGTCGCTTCAGTCGTTAAACCTGCTATAATGGCGAATTCGGGGACTAATATAGTCCGAGGACACGCCCCCTAGGCGCGCCATTGGCTTTGCAGTTGCCGCTGCGCAGCATATGAGCGAGCCAGACGCTCATGTCCTGCTGTGCAGCTGCAAATGCGCTTTACATAAAGGCTTCAGTAAATCGAGGAAAAGGAGTTTCCCCCCACTGCGTATAGCTACGCAATACTCGTTCCCTAACTCAGGGAACTGAGGTTACGTGAGTAACCGAGTAGTTATAAAACCTCTTATTAAGAAACCACAATTAGATCCAAATAACCTAGCAAACTACAGACCCATTTCAAATCTTCCATTTATGTCAAAAATATTAGAAAAAGTTGTGTCCGCTCAACTCGGCTCTTTCTTGCAAGAAAACGACATCTATGAAAAGTTTCAGTCTGGATTCAGGCCACATCATAGCGCTGAAACTGCGCTTGTTAGAATCATAAATGATTTACTTTTAGCTTCGGACCAAGGCTGTATCTCGGTACTTGTTTTACTTGATCTTAGTGCTGCGTGTGACACTATAGATCACACAATACTCTTAGATCGACTACAAAATTACACTGGTGTTCAAGGACAAGCATTAAGCTGGTTCAGGTCATACTTATCTGACCGCTACCATTTTGTCTACTTAAATGGAAAACAATCGATCATAACTTCGGCAAACTATGGAGTGCCACAGGGATCTGTATTATGCCCTTTATTATTCTCAATATATATGCTGCCACTTGGTAATATTCTAAGGAAACATGGAATTAGTTTCCATTGTTATGCTGATGACACTCAAATATATATTTCATCACGGCCAGATGAATACGCTAAATTATCCAAATTGACGGATTGTGTTAAAGATATAAAAGATTGGATGACGCGTAATTTTCTTTTATTAAATCCAGACAAGACAGAGGTAATACTTATCGGTTCTAAAAACTGTCTCCAAAACCTTTCACAGCACGACTTTAACATAGTAGGATACCCTGTTACTTTATCCGCTACAGTAAAAGACCTGGGTGTTATATTAGACTGCAACCTGTCTTTTAAAAAGCTCATATGTTACAAATATCTCATATGTTACAAAAACAGCCTTTTTCCACCTTAGAAACATTGCTAAGCTACGTAATATGCTATCAGTGTCTGATGCAGAAAAGCTAGTGAAAGTGCCTGGATGGAAGTTTCTGAACCGCCGGTCACGTGATGTGTTGGCGGATGGATGAAAGCCTTTGAAGTTGGAAGCGGGTTTTGCAGTCGAAACGTTAAACGAAAGTTTGCAGCAAAACTTAACTTAGAACCGAGACTTTTAACGGAAAAGAAAAGAAAGGAAAGTGAGACGAGTTAGATGGCTTGAATGAGCTGTTTTAAACCCTGATCTTGATTTGGGTCATTTGTCTCTATGCGTCTACATGGTTACTATAACCATCGTCTGCTCCACCCGACTTGTTCTGTCGAGACTTTTTCCAAGAGAGAGTTAGAGAGAGAGTTTTTTTCGAGAGAGCTTAAGATTTTAAACTCAAAATTTGTCCAACCTCCAGGATGAGTTCTGGCCAATTGGACACTGGCTTAATTTAGGAGGTGGCTCTATTTTCTTCTTATCGTAAATCATGCGTTATCTGGGATCTCCTTGCTTTCCAGCACTAAGCAGAGAGAACAAGAGGCCACAGTTTAGACATCATTACTATTAAAAGAACACAAAACATTTTGCACAGATTTCAATCAAGCCATCTTATGAATTAAGAATATATTAGCATAATGATAGGAAACACGACACACTTTCATTCAAGCATCTCATAGTTATGACAATCACATGACTTATATATGATCTAAGCAGAATAGACACATACAGGAGTTGTAAACACAATATATAATTATGTTATGTTATATAGTTTTGATTATAGGTCAGTCAAGAATTTTTCTGGGATGACTTTATGTATTTTATATGTAAAGTGTGTTGGTGTGTAAAGTTTCTGGGGTTTAAGAAAGACATTCCAATCTGAGGTCACAGGTAGTCCCTGCTGAAGTCTGTTCTGTTCATCTTCTCATGGGACCTTGCTCCTTAAGAAAGACGGGGTCTGTTAGTCGCAGGGGTCAGGTGACCTCTTTGCTAGGGCCCTGAGCAGTTCCATTCCCAAACAGATCTGTCTTTCAAAATTATAGAACATTGGCAACGTTCTTCCTTTAGTTAAACAATAAAAAGTGTCTCCGGTTGCTTGTTCTCTGGGTCTGGTGATTTGATTCTGGAATGTGAAGGCTCTTTGTGGGATTATGTATGAACAGTCACCTTAAAAAGCTACCATTGTGTTTGGTTCCATTCTCGTTGTCGCTACAATCTTCAATAAACAAGCTACAGTTAGTCCAAAATGCAGTCGCTAGAGTTCTTACTAGATCAAGAAAATACAGTGGTGCTCAGAATTAATGGTACCCCTGGTAAAAATGATAAAAAATGGCTATAAAAAATAAATCTGCATCGTTTATCCTTTTGATCTTTCATTCAAAAAATTGGTAAAATTCTAACCTTTCATTGAAGTAAAAGAATTGAAAGTGGGGGTAAATCACATTATAAAATAAATATTTTTCTCCAAAACACGTTGGCCACAATTATTCATACCCCTAGAATATTTTATGAATAAAATATCTATGAAGTATATTCCCATTAATATTTACCTTTTTTAGCACACCAGGGTGACTAGGAACATGAAATTGTCCAGCTATGACTTCTTGTGTCACAGGAGTTTAAATATGAGGAAGCACAAAGGCCAAATTCCCTTAATCATCCATCACAATGAATAAAACCACAGAACATGGTTCTGATGTGCATCTAAAGATTGTTGAGCATCACAAAATAGAAAGTGGATGTAAGAAAATAGCTAAACAATTGAAAAATCCCATTTTGACCATCAGGGCAATAATTAAGAAGATATAATCAACTAAAGATGTTACGATTCTGCCAGGAAGAGGACGTGTGTCTATATTTTCTTAATGGACGGTGAGGATGAAAGTTTGAGTGGCCAAAGACTCTTCAAGGATCACAGATGGAGAATTGCAGAGATTACTTGAGTCTTGGGGGTCAGAAAGCCTATTAAAAAAAATCAAACAACCCCTACATCACCACATGTTGTTTGGGAGGGTTTTAAGAAAAATGCTCCTCGCTCGTCCAAATACAAACTCTAGCATATTCAGTGGTCAGACACGACTGGATCTTCAAACGGCACAGGGTTCTGTGGTCAGATTAAACTAAAAAAAGAGCTTTTTGCCAGCAAACACGCTAGATGGGTTTGGTGCACACAAGGATAAAAAGTACCCCATGTGTAGAATTTAATATACCGTTGGATCTTTAATGTTGTGGGCCTATTTTTCTGCTGGAGGTCCTGGACTTCTTATTCAGATACATGGCATTGTGGATTCTATCAAATATCAACAGATAAAAAATCAAAACCTGACGCCTTCTGCTAGAAATCTTATAATGGGCCGTGGTTGAATCTTCCATCAGGACAGCGATCCAAAACAAACATCAAAATCAACACAAAAATGTGTTAGGGAGCACAAAATGAAGCTTCTGCCATGACCGTCCCAGTTGCCTGACCTGAACCATATAGAAAATGAGTGGGGTGAACTGAAGAGGAGAAGCACCAATATGGATCTGTGAATCTGAAGGATCTGGAGAGATTCTGTATGCAGGAATGGTCTCTGATCTCTTGTCAGGTGTTCTCCAAACTCATAAGGCATTATATGAGAAGACTCAGAGCTGTTATCTTGGCAAAAGGAGATTGCAAAAATGTATTTAATAAAAGGGTATGAATAATTGTGGCCAACGTCTTTTGGAGAAAAAAAATTATTTTATAATGTGATTTCCCCCCCACTTTCAAATCTTTTACTTCAATGAAAGGTTAGGATTTTGCCAATTTTTTTAATGAAAGATCAAAAGAATAAACGATGCAGATTTATTTTTTATAGCCATCTTTTATCATTTTTACCAGGGGTACCATTAATTCTGAGCACCACTGTATGATCATATAACACCGATTTTATCATCACCTCATTGGTTACCTATAAAGTTCCGTATTAATTACAAGGTATTGCTTTTGACTTATAAAGCTCTAAATGGTTTAGCTCCAGTCTATTTAACAGATCTTCTATCGCCCTACAATCCATCGCGCTCTTTAAGATCACTAAATTCGAGGCTTCTGGTCATTCCTAGGATATCCAGATCCACCAAAGGAGGGAGAGCATTTTCACATTTAGCTCCGAAGCTCTGGAATAGCCTTCCTGATATTGTTCGTTGCTCAGACTCGCTCTCCCAGTTTAAAACTAGACTAAAGACGCATCTATTTAGCCAGGGATTCATATAAATTTTTTAACTTACAGTTACTGTAAATTCGGCCTCTAGTTCATAAACGCCAGAGGAGAACTGGCCCCCAACTGAGCCCGGGTTCTCCCAAGGTTTTTTTTCCTCCATTGGGTCACCTGATGGAGTTTTTCGGTTCCTTGCCACTGTTGCCTTTGGCTTGCTCAGTTGGGGATATATTCAATATATTCAAAGATATTCAAATTATTTAACCAATCATACCATTGATCAGCTCTACCATACTTGGATGTCTATTTTCCAGTAATAAACAAACATTGTTAAGTTGTTTTGATTGATACTGTGAAGCAGCTTTGATACAATCTGTATTGTGAAAAGCGCTATATAAATATATTTGACTTGACTTGACTTGACTTGACATGTCAAAAGTCAAACCTTTAGATCAAAAGTAGAACAAAACATACACCTATACGTCAGAACCAGAAGTCTCGTCATAATACAACTAGTACCTATAAAGTGTACTTTGAGATTTAGTATAATAAAAGTATAATGGATTGCAAATGGCATTTTGTCTTGACTTAGCATTTTACCTGCAGCGTACAAGAAGCAATTTAGTCCTAAAATCCATAAATACTGACCAAGTGTAAAAACAAAAGTGTCACGATTTGGACACAAATGCAAAGTCTCACCTCTCAAAGCCTCTACTTTGCTGTCTTTCTCTCTGTAGATTTTACAGATATTACAGATCCTAAAAAGAGTAAAAATAAACACAGAAAGCATGTGATGGATATTAAATGTCTCTTCAAGTCCAAATCTATTCTAAGGATTTCAAAGTCTTTTAACATCAGCTCTAAAAACATTGCTCTCTTTCCCAAACTGCTCCCTAAATCACTTCGCTGGTCTGATTCCCAGCGCTGATTCCAATGGCTTCCCAATTCCTTATATCGGGTATATGGAGTTGGATATTGTATTATGTGGGCGATTGGTCTTGGGGTGCGGGGTTCTTGTTGTCCGAGATCCTCCTGATGGGTTACGTGACCAATCACCGGGTGTTTTGGGGATGAATGTCCTAAGCCGGTGTTATCAGGGGCTCTTTGTACAGCATGGCCCTGCCCTCTTTGATTTGCCTGAGGTGTCTGAAGCCCCTTGTTTCTTGTCACAAGCATTGCAGGAGTGCCAGGCCGCCACCACCACCTCGCTTAGGGAAGATCATGAAGGTAGGGTGAGATTGCGGGGCCGCCAGTCATGTTGTATACCCGGGGGTACTATGAAGTTTGTTCCAGCCACATGTTCAGGCCAGTATGCTGACCAAGTAGTATTTTTCGAGCCTCCTGAGTCTGGGCTTCCTGCTGGGCTGTTGGCTCCTTCATCCTTGGTACAGGTGGTGAGAGGGATGGTGTATGTGCCAATGGTGAATGTTGGGGTTGTCGATGTAATGCTTTACCCTTGTTCTGTTATAGGTACCTTGATTGGCGTTTATGTTGTGAGTTGGGCGGCGGGGATTACGGAGGTGCCATCGATGGTGGCTACTGTTAACTCGCAAGGTGTCGATGATGGCTTGGGGATACCGAGCGGATAGAGGCAGTGGACTTGTCCAGTTTGCCCGTTATGGAGCAAGGCCAAGTAAGGGCACTGCTCCACCGTTTTAGTTCTGTGTTTTCTAGTCATGATGGGGATCTAGGCTGCACTGATCTGATCTCGCATGAGATACCTTTTGAAGATGACACCACGGTCCGTCAACGCCATCGCCGGGTTCCCCCAACGGAGTACGAGGTAGTCAAGTCCCATATTAATCAGCTGTTGGAGGCACGGGTTACAAGGGAAAGCTGTAGTCCTTATGCATCACCTATTGTACTGGTCAAAAAGAAGGATGGTAATCTCCGCATGTGCGTGGACTACCGTCAGTTGAATGCAAAGACCAGAAAGGACGCTTTCCCTTTGCCCCGTATTGAGGAGACCCTGGATTCTCTAGCAGGGGACTGTTGGTTTTCCACGCTGGACTTAGCCAGTGGGTACAATCAGGTCCCTGTCATGGAACGGGATCGTCCAAAAACTGCCTTTTGTACTCCGTTTGGATTGTTCGAGTGGAATCGTATGCCCTTCGGCCTCTGTAACGCCCCGAGCACTTTCCAACGTTTAATAGAGAGGTTGTTCGGGGACCAGCAGTATCAATCTTTGCTTCTGTATCTGGACGATGTGGTGATGTTTTCCTCCTCCGTCGCCCAGCATGTTGAACGTCTGGAAGTGGTGTTGAGTCGGTTGGAACGTGAGGGGCTGAAGGTCAAGTTGTCAAAGTGTGCGTTCTTTCAGCGAGAGGTGAAGTATTTAGGGCATGTAATATCAGCCGCAGGGGTTTCTACTGACCCTGGTAAAATTGCGTCGGTGGCAAAGTGGCAGAGGCTAGGAACTGTGACCGAGCTGCGTTCATTCTTAGGATTTGCCAGTTACTATCGCCGGTTTGTATGAGGGTTTTGCCAAGTTGGCTGTCCCTCTACATAGGTTGGTGGCAGAGTGTACTAGAGTGGGGCCTGGGAAGTGAGCGAGGCAAGGGTTGGGCGAGGCATGGACTGAGCAGAGTCAGGCGAGTTTTATCTCAGGAACAGGAGGGGAGGGTACGACCAGTGGCTTATGCCAGCCGTAGCCTTAGGCCCACTGAGCGCAATATGAGCAATTATAGCTCTATGAAGTTGGAGTTTCTTGCGCTCAAGTGGGCCATGGCTGAAAAATTTCGAGAATACCTGCTGGGAAACCGGTGTGTAGTGTTCACCGACAACAAACCCCTCAGTCACCTTACTTCTGCTAAGTCGGGGGCAACGGAACAGCGTTGGGCCGCTCAGTTGGCCTCGTTTGACTTTGAGGTTAGATATCGCTCTGGTCGCAGTAACCAGAACGCTGATGCAGTTTCTAGGCAAAACCCGACGTGGAGTGTGGAAGGGGAACAGCTGACAGTGGGGAGTTGTATCCCAGCACTAGTAAGAACTGCCACTAAGGTAGAGCTAACGGCACCTGCTTGCCTTGCCACTATCACAGTTTTGCCGGGTTATGTGGCTACTGATTTGCGTGTGTTGCAAGAGGAGGACCCAGATATTCAAGTTGTGTTTAGGTGCTGGGGCCAAGAGGCACCATTGGCTGGAGAAGAGCAGCAACAGCTCTCTAGACCAAGTAAGATTCTATTGCGCCAGAAAGACCGGCTAGTGAAGCGGAATGGGGTACTGTACCGTAGGGTGTTCCGCCCTGATGGAGGTGAGGAAAATCTAAAGCTGGTCTTACCAGCCGCCTTGAGGACTGAGGTCCTCACACAGCTCCATCAACAACATGGACATAAGGGTGTTGAGCGGACAACGGAACTGGTACGCTAAAGGTGCTACTGGCCGGGTATGTCGTCAGCGGTGGTGGAATGGTGTCGGCAATGTGAGCGCTGTCAGGTGGCTAAAGACACTCAGCCATTAGTGCGGGGGTTTATGGGTCATGTTTTGGCTGCTAGACCTAATGAAATGGTGGCCATTGATTTTATGGTGTTGGAGCCAGCTCGTTCGGGACGTGAAAATGTCCTGGTCATGACCGATGTATTTAGTAAATACACTCTAGCTGTGCCCACAAGAAATCAGCGGGCAGAAACTGTAGCTCAGGTGCTGGTAGCCGAGTGGTTCTTTAGGTTCGGGGTACCGGCTCGGATCCATTCTGATCAAGGTCGGAATTTCGAGTCGACACTTATGCGACAGCTCTGTGGCCTTTATCACCCAAAATCACTCCAAATCACCCCGCTGGCAATGGTCAGTGCGAGAGGTTTTATCGGACTCTCCATAACTTCTTGCGTACCTTGCCTATCTCAAGTGAACGTGACTGGGTCTCCTGCTTGCCTCAGATGTTATTTTGTTATAATACCACCCCGCACCAGTCTACAGGTGTATCACCGCATTTCTTAATGTTTGGCCAGGAGCCACGTCTCCCAGTGGATTTCCTGTTGGGAAGGGTTCCAGAAGTCTCAGGAGGGGAAGTGCATGAGTGGGTGTTAGAGCACCAAACTAGGCTGCGGGTGGCCTTTGATGGGGCCCGTGAAAGGTTGCGGATAGAGGCAGGTAAACGCAAAGCTCAGCATGACAAGCATGTTAAGGATGTCCCTTTGGGGGAAGGTCAATTGGTATACCTCAGGGATAATAATCGGAGGGGTCGGCAGAAGATCCAGGACCTTTGGAGTTCTGTGGTGTACCGGGTTGTCCATGCCCCCAGAGAAAATGGTACAGTTTATACCATTGCTCCAAGAGATGACCTCGGAAAGGTAAAACGGGTGCATCGTTCATTGTTGAAGGTTTGCTTGTGTAGGGACCCCCCTTTTGAAGAATCTTCCTCTGACTCACTCACCGGTAGTCTCATGATAGAACAGGAGGAGCTGCCTGGAGATGAAGAGGAAGATCTATGGGTTGTGGTGCCGCATGCCCCACAGGTCAATACAGCCCATGTAAGCGACGTTACACCCCTTAGAGTGGGTGGATCAGTAACTGGGCAGGAGGGCTTGACATTCTCTGGACTGGATGGGGTCGGTGTCACTACGAGGTTAGGCCTTCCAGTTGTACCAGTGACTGTATTACCAAGTCAAAGTACAGATAGAGAAGTACGGCGTACTACACGGGCTACAGCGGGGCAGCATCCTAATCTTTATCTACTCCCTAGGGCTGTGGTGGCGGAGACTGTGGCTCCTGAGGTTCTTGGAACCACAAGCAGTGTTTCTGTCTTGTTTAGACCTTGGGATTAAAAGCTTTTTCTCACCGTCGGGCCGACGATGCAAAAGGTGGGGGAAGAATGTAGTGTGTGGGTGGGGTGGGGTGTGTGGGGTGATGTGATCGGTTTTAACACCCGCCCTATTTGTTGGTTATCATTCCGGCTCGACTTGCTGCAGGAGAAAAGGCTGGTAGTATGCGAATCATTTGGACCACTTGACGAGCAGCTAGTCTGGGGTTGGCCAGTTGTTTATTCAGCGTTCTGTGGCATTGCCGTTTAGTGGCGTCTGTACACCAGCTGCAGTTCATCTACGTAAGGGAAATCATCATTTGCAGCGTTCTGTGGCGTTGCCGTTTAGTGGCGTGTGTACACCAGCTGCAGTTCATTTACGTAAGGGAAATCGTCATCCGTGGAGCTGAGGGCCACTTGCGCAGGTGTCCTGTGACTGTGGTACACTTAACTCATTATTTTGAGTTATCTTTTTGTATGGTTTTTTTTTTAGTTTAACTAACTTATTTCGATAAGTTGAGGACAAGAAAAACTTAAAATTTCTTGTTGTCCGGACAATCTAGTTATCTCTACACAAAAAAATAAGTTGAAATAACTAAATTGCTAAATTATTTTTTACAGTGTAGTGGGGTCTCCCGTTCACCGAGAGTGCTCTATTTCACTTGTGTGGTGTGGTGGGGTGTGAGAATTGAGTGAGTTTTTCTTTTGCTTTCCTTGTAGGCCACTTCCAGCCAGGGGTGCCCAAAGTAGATGTCCTTCATTCCTGTATGGGTGTGTTTGGAATGTTTTTCTTGTGGTGATTTACTGTTGCTGTTTATTGACATTTAGCTTTCTGATTATTTTTTTTTTCTTTTTCCATTTTTGTGTGTTCAGTTGCAATTGAGTGTTTTGTATAATGCTCCATTGAGGGGTGATTTTTATAATGTGTCTGAAGTTTGTTGAATAAAGAGTATTTTTTTGTAGAACCCATGACTCCCCAGTTACTCGCTGATAACGGACCTGTGTGCTTGAGTACATAAAAGCCGGTGGTTTGTGATATATTTTTAGGGTGCAAGTCCCTAGATGACGTAGTCGACAATCAAAATTATATCAATAGCCTAATTATTTCTGTAGTTTAGGCTGATTCTTGTCTTGCTGTAAGCCGTTCGGCCACACATGTTTGGTCATAAAACATTAATTAATCCAAAAATGTTACAAAAAACACATTGTTAGATATATATAGTACCATATATATAGTACCATATATACTCCATAAATAAAAAATGAACATGTATGATAATGCTGTGAAAGTATCTGTTGTTATTCCATACCAGCTACTGCATTAACTAATGCATAGAACCTTATTTGAGTATTACCCATTAATGATGAAAAAAAAAAATCCTGTAGTTTAGACATTTTTGTATACGATTCATTTGTGAAAGGTACAGTATTCACCAATCCGGTCCTTTGCACTACAGAGAAATCAATTTAGGGATTAATTTACACAAAATAGAGAGGTGATCATTTAATCATTTTTGTTTAATCAAATTTTCAAAAAGATTAACCCCTTAAGCAAGAACCAACCAACTTAAAAAGTCTTCCAAATCTTTAAAAGTGAAGACTTAAACTGGATACTTAATCCACATCCCATGGCTCACCATGAAAAGTCAGCAAACAGTACCACTGTTCATTCAGTGCTCACGGTTCATAAAGCATTGTTGCTTTCATTTCAAAAAAAAGAAAAAAAAGAAAGAAGACCACTCAGCAGTTTGCAACTAATCTGGAGTGCTACATGGTATAGTACGTATTGTGAGCAGGCTACTGATTTTAAACTGCTCCTAAAGGAAGGCCACCTGACGACGGGATGGAAAAGGGATGACAGAGAGAAGCTCTTCATCGTCTTGATTTCAACCCACTCGCTTGCTTGCTGTGCGTGCTTAGCCCTGTTTTTCTTTGGAGCGCTCTGTGTGAAAGCCTGAAACACGTGCTGGTGTTTTAGAAAGGAGTCTTGGAGATCTCCCGGGTGCAGCAGAGACAGAAGAGGCTTCATGCACTCAGGGATCAAGAGCAGCCCACTACATGCTGGCAAATCTCAGTGTTAATGCTGCCTGAATTAGCACACAGCCATAATGAGATTCTCCTGGCTGAACATTTACCTTACAACAGTACACATAGATAATTAATTTATATAGCTGTACATACACAAGTTTATATTCCATGCTACAGACACCAAAAAGCACTGTATTGGTGTCGACGTGAGTGAGACTTTGGTACCGCTTCAATAATGTGGAACCCGCTCCATGCAACTAATTTCCCAGTGACTGAAGTAGTGTATTATGACAGCAGAATGTAGCACGATGCACAACAATGGGTGAAAAGAAGGTATAAGAAGTTCGAATTTAAAAAATAAAATATCTTTATAAAAAAAAAACTGCCAAGTCTAGTTCGGCATCTACAGCTGACACGCGAGTTGTGTGTCAGATCATATCTGAGCAAGTGCCAGTACCAGAGCCAAAGCGAGCATCACAGCCCACATAAATGTGTGCAAGTGGCCACTGGAGTCTCCAAACTCTATTGTCCTGAGAGTCCCATCAGTTTATGGCTCTTAAAGGAGAACTCCGGTCAATTTTAACAATGAGCTCATTTTTTTGTACATTTGGAGTGCTGTCAGTACAGAGAACAACGACAAAAATCGGTGTTGCCTACTTGCCTACTAGTCGATTGTCGAGTCCACGCGCGCGATCCTTAGTTATCTAGTTACCAATGATCGCGCGCGCGAACTCGACAATCGACTACTGACTTCGACCGAAAACAGGAAGAAAACACAGGTATGTGAGCTGGCTGAATAAACATCATTTTTATTCATATCTTTCACATCTACTGCAGTCAGATTGACCGTGGTCACTCTTAATAACACCACTCACATGGCTGTGCACTTGTAATGACAAATCAAGGATGTTAAGAGGCTAAAAGCAGGTTTAAAACTTGCCCCGTTTAAGTCAACAGGGTGTGAATTTTAAAAAGAGGATAACACGGTGTAGGAAATACCGATTTTTGTCGTTTTTGTCTGTACTGACAGCACTCCAAATGTACAAAAAAATGAGCTCAATGTTAAAATTGACCGGAGTTCTCCTTTAAGGCAAAGGACGGCACATGCGGAGTGATAGAAAGAGAGACAGAGAGAAAACGCTTCAGGGAAGGCAGGACAGGATTGGCTCATAGCTGGTGTACTATGCTGTCAGCGTGATTGATCCTGTCTCCATTGAAATGTCGTGCTAAGCGATCCGACTTCCTCTTTCTCTTTCTCTTGCTCTTTAGCGAACTCCATGAAAACCTGAAAAACAGGTACATGCTTTCAAAGAAATTCAATTAACTATGGTATGCCTATGTATACAGACAGATAAATACAACAAAAATCCTAACTATGGTATGGCCATGTATTCAGACAGATATCATTTAGTATCTTTACCTTGTTTTCTAATAAATATTTCTTATATAATATCTTCTCAGTGAAGTAAGAAAAAGTAGTCTTAAATTCATCTGTCATAGGCTCAATGCGGTAGTTGGTGTTACAGGGTGTTCGGCAGTACACCGATTACATTACCTGCCCACCGTTGTTTTGCTTTTTTTATAGAAATAAAAAACATTTAGTACAGTTGGACAATGAGTGCTACAATTATAATCTGAAGGCATCTGCTCTGCTCCATACAACACAAGTTACAGAGTCACAGCAGGTGAGATGACTGACACAGGGCTCAAAGTTATTATTTTGTTTGATCAAGCTCTCACGCTTAAAATATGAGGATTAGTGATGTGGTTTTATCCACGGATAATACGCGGCTCGGGCAGGCCAAGTAATAAAAAAATACATTCAAATTAATTTCAGGTGTGTCGCAGGTGGATGAGAGCTAAATCATTAATGTGTTGATTGTAATGCACAGAACTGTAATTTCGTGGTAAAAGCAACCAATGTGTTTCAATTTTTTTTACTTTTGGTTGGTTTAAACAACGTATAACTCTTCAGGAAAAACCAATCAAGGAAAACATGCCTTGAGCACCTCCTATTGGTCATTATATAAAATAAAGAAATTGCTTAACTTAGCATCCTTGACTAAAAATGTATAGAAATTATTCTGATAAAAGCATTTTCCAACATTAGGTTGGAAATTTAAACAGTTTTTTTTTTCGTCAGGCATTAATTTGCAGACTCGCAGGATTAAGATACGTATTAAGATACGCAGTTGCGGGATAAAATAGTTTATGCAGCAAATTAGGATGTTCAACAATGCACCTCATGGCAAAGAATAAGGATTTTAGAATTAGAATTGTTGCTCTCCACAAAGATGGCCTAGGCTATAAGAAGATTGGTAACACCCTGAAACTGAGTTACAGTACAGGCCAGGGTCATACAGAGGTTTTTCAAGACGGGTTCCACTAGGAAGAGGTTTCGCAAGGGTCAATCAAAGAAGATGAGTCATCGTGCTGTGCATCAGGAGCAGAAGCTGGCTTCAGAAAACAGACGCATGATCGTGCCAGCATTGCTTTAGAGGTTGCAGAAGTGGAGGTCAGCTTGTCAGTGCTCAGACCATACATCGCACACTGCAACAAGTCGGTTTGCATGGCCGTCGTCCCAGAAGGAAGGCTCTTCTGAAGCTGGCTCACAAGAAAGCCTGCAAACAGTTTGCTGAAAGCAACCCATCCAAGAGCATGAATTACTGGAACCATGTCCTGTGGTCTGATCAGACTAAGATAAAATTGTTTGTCTCAGATGGTGTCCAGAATGTGTGTTGAGTACCAAGTCCCAGTCGCTGGTGAGGAGTACCAAGAAAATGATGTCTTGCCTACAGTCAAGCATGCTGGTGGAAGCATCTGGGGATGCATGAGTTCTGCTGGTACTGGGGAGCTGCGCTTTATTGAGGGAAACATGGATTCCAACATGTACTGTGACATTCTGAAGCAGAACATGATGCGTTCCATTCAGAAACTAGGCCGAACGGCATGATAAACACCACCAAGATGACAACTTGCTGAGGAAGCTGAAGGTGATGGAGTTGCTATATGTCTCCAGAAAAGGGGCCCGTTCTTCGTACGTCGCTAACTCACTTAGCTGGATTTGATTGTTGGCGATTTGGCATGATCTTGGATTGTTTGGTTCTTCGACGCTCATCCTGGATTACTGTCATAGCAACAGGTGCGGAAGCTTGAACCTGCTCGCGAGCAGGCTTATTTCATGTTAACAGGATTAGATCGCGGCTTTATAAGCAGAGGTGTTAGGGGAAGTCTTTTAGTGTAGCGCGATTGTGTACTTTTTGAGGGAGATATTTTTTCTTATGACTAGTCAGGATGTCGTTTACATCATTAATTTGTTGGAAACGCAAATGTTCGACTTGTCCTAGTCGGGCTTAAATAACAGCAAATAAACAGCATTGCTATAGAGATTCTTTGCGAGTGGCTCTTTCCTTTACAATATTGGAGATGCGGAGAACTTGATAAGTGCTGTCTTTTAAAAAAATTTGGAAAACATTTCATTAAATGTTTAATAAAAGACAAGACAAATATGCTTAGTTCTTTGAGTTTTGTTTTAATTGTTCTTTGTAAAGAAAAGCCAGTTATCCAGTCATCTTGTGCCTGCAATAAGAGATATTATGCAAGGTCAGCAATAGTACTCTGTGTGAAATAGTGTATTTGCACTTACTCTGAAGTTTCTTAGGAAGCAACTCTATCTCTGTCACGAAGTGCAATGAAACTGAGATGAGGCTGGATCCAAACGCAGTGTCTTTATTAACAAACTAAAACTTTAGCCAGAAACAGGATACAAGAACTAGAAACTGGAAACACCAACATAGACATGAAACATTCATTTAACAACTCACAAGGACACGGCAGAAACACAGGGCTTTAATCATAAAGTACAAATGAGCTAACAGGATAACAAGGGGGCATGGGAAATGAGAAACACCTGGGATCACTAATGACAAGACAGGGAACCACTAAACATGACAAGACACAAACCCACATTACGACATAACCCCCCCCCTTAAGGGCGGCTCCTGACGCCCAACAAAACAACAACAACCAAAAGTTCAGGAGGGCGGTGAAGCACAGGCAGTCCTGGGGAGGGATGGAGGGCCAGGCCCATGCAGGGGAACAGGACCTGGACCTAGGCAAGGCGGGCCTGGGCCGTGGAGCATGGGCGAACCTGACAGACCAGGTGGCCAGGGCGGAGCAGGACCAGGCAGAGGCCAGGGCGGAGCAGGACCAGGCAGAGGCCAGGGCGGAGCAGGACCAGGCAGAGGCCAGGGTGGAGCAGGACCAGGCAGAGGCCAGGGCGGAGCAGGACCAGGTAGAGGCCAGGGCGGAGCATGCTTGGCAGGGGACCATGTACCTACTGCCCCCCCCCCAAAAAATACTTCGGGAAATCCACGGGTAGAAACTCTGGGCTGGAAACGGCCTCAGGAAAAGCCTCCCTGAGCTTGTGAAACGTAGGCAGGGCGAGGCGCAGAGGCGGGGCCGGCAGGGCGAGGCGCAGAGGCGGGGCCGGCAGGGCGAGGCGCAGAGGCGGGGCCGGCAGGGCGAGGCGCAGAGGCGGGGCCGGCAGGGCGAGGCGCAGAGGCGGGGCCGGCAGGGCAAGGAGTCTGGGTACGCTCATCGGAGCCTGGCGAGCCGAACGAGTCCTCCTCCTCCTGTGACGTCGAGTCACTGGGCTTGATTCAGTTAATGAACTTGACTCACTTGGCTCGGCAGTCGAACTTGACTCACTTAACTCACTTGGCTCGGCAGTCGAACTTGACTCACTTGACTCACTTGGCTCGGCAGTCGAACTTGACTCACTTGGCTCGGCGGAACTTGACTCACTTGACTCGGCGGAACTTGACTCACTTGACTCGGCGGAACTTGACCCACTTGACTCGGCGGAACTTGACCCACTTGACTCACTTGACTCGGCGGAACTTGACTCACTTGACTCACTTGACTCGGCGGAAACTTGACTCACTTGACTCGGTAGACGATGCACTTGACTCGGTAGACGAACTTGACTCACTTGACTCGGCAGGCGAAACTTCCACGGTCTCCGGGTTGGCAAATCCAACAGGACCAGTGCGGAATGCGGGCTTGAGTGGGCAGACGTGAGTCGAGGGCTCGGCGGGGCTCACGTGGAGAGCGGGCTCGGCGGGGCTCACGTGGAGAGCGGGCTCGGCGGGGCTCACGTGGAGAGCGGGCTCGGCGGGGCTCACGTGGAGAGCGGGCTCGGCGGGGCTCACGTGGAGAGCGGGCTCGGCGGGGCTCACGTGGAGAGCGGGCTCGGCGGGGCTCACGTGGAGAGCGGGCTCGGCGGGGCTCACGTGGAGAGCGGGCTCGGCGGGGCTCACGTGAAGAGCGGGCTCGGCGGGGCTCACGTGGAGAGCGGGCTCGGCGGGGCTCACGTGGAGAGCGGGCTCGGCGGGGCTCACGTGGAGAGCGGGCTCGGCGGGGCTCACGTGGAGAGCGGGCTCGGCGCTGGACCGGACCAGCGGCGAAGACGACGAGGGCTTCGCAGGTAATGTGAATTCGGGAGGTGTCGAGTAGAACACGGCTGTAATGGAGAAGAGGTCCTCCAAGGAACACGCCTGAGCGATATACCGGTCAAGAGTCCAGTTAGTAAGGTCCCGCGGCATCCATCGAGCGATCTCGTAATCCAGCCCGTACAAAAACAGGCCCATGAGCTGGATATCATCTAGCGCTCCCAGATGGCAAATGGACAGAAAATCCTTCGCGTACCTTTGGACGGACTGGCCCTCTTGCAATAGCGTCGACAGGTATTCTCCCAGAGCCCGATTGCTGACAACTGCTGGATCCATATTGTGGTGAGTTGTTCTGTCACGAAGTGCAATGAAACTGAGATGAGGCTGGATCCAAACGCAGTGTCTTTATTAACAAACTAAAACTTTAGCCAGAAACAGGATACAAGAACTAAAAACTGGAAACACCAACATAGACATGAAACATTCATTTAACAACTCACAAGGACACGGCAGAAACACAGGGCTTAAATCATAAAGTACAAATGAGCTAACAGGATAACAAGGGGGCATGGGAAATGAGAAACACCTGGGATCACTAATGACAAGACAGGGAACCACTAAACATGACAAGACACAAACCCACATTACGACAATCTCTAGTGCCAGTTTTTTTTCTTTAAGTAGGCCTAGTCAAGATCTATTTCTCCCCCTGATTTTTGTTTTTTAAAAATACTCTATTTTCTGTTGAAGACTCCTATTATATAGGGAACGAATATAACCCTGTCATTTGTGAGATGTTTTTGTCACACATGCCTCATGCAACAAATAAAAAGGAAAAGTTGGCTATACACAGCCCACCTCTGTATGTATCCTCTGTGCAGACTCTTCTGTAAGCCTTTCTGTACATGTGGACTCCTACAACTCATATTGCAGTCAGAAAAAATAGGCACACAAGTATAAATCGAGTTTTTTATTCACTATTTATGCACTTGGTAGTCTACTTCCTCCAAAGGACAGTCTTCTGAGAAGGTTTCTTCACTATCCAGTGCAATGGAAACAAATGGGTATTACAAAGTTTTATACTTTCTTTTGTTTTGATGTAAATTTAGAAAAAGTCCATTTGCACATGCTTCAGCCAGCACTTACTTGGGAACAGATAAAAGTCTTGGTGTAAAACTGCACAAAAGAGAAAAACACAATGTCATTACAATGAACTACACTGGGGAAAGATGTGATTAATAACTCATGGCAAAATATTTTTACATTAACATAAGTTTATCAGTTTTTACTTTGACAAGTCAAAGCAATTTATCATTACTCAAGACAGTCGAAATGACTATACCAGCCAATTTGGATTATAGGCCTACTACTTAATTTAATGCAGCAACAAGCAACAGCAACACAAAAAAATATACTGTAATAATAAGTTCTACATATACATCTAACATGGCCACCACACACGCATTTCATTTGTCTGCTACTTTTTGCCAGCCCTCTCTCCAGGCTTTTGCACACTTTGAGGTGTTCCCTGGCGTTTTAATTAAGTTTTCAAATTCAGCATATCCTTCAAGCAATAACTCTTGCTCTGCTGCGGAGAAAAACTGAGTGCGCTCTTTGGCCACGGTGAACAGCCAATAGCTAGCCTGGCTAACGCCAGACCCAATTCTCGTTGAGACTTGCGTCTGGGAACCACATGTACATTTTCTCGTATTTGAGGCGTGGTTTACGAATGCCCGGCGCCATTTATTGGGTGCTAAGAATGTCTATCAAATGCGCCTGCCAACATATGTCGTCATCGTCTTGCTGCTCCCTCCCCGTTCTGTGATCCCGTTCTGTGATTGGTTCCCTAAATAAGGCGAAAATCTGGGCCATGGTATCCATACTGCCTTTCAGTGTGAATAAAATCGCGCTGCGGGAAGGCAGCATGGGGAAACCCAGACTAGCCAATAGCAGCGTTGCTGATCAATGTTTCTACTATCGATACCAACCCTGTATCATATGAAATACGTTCTGAGGAAACTATTTTGCAAATCGCAATTGACCGTTCGCAAAAGCCACGCCCCCTAGTGATTGTTGCTACGCCCGTCAAACAAATGGTCAAACACGACCAGCGCCACAGATTGCCATGACGGGAAGAGGTATACCTGTGCGTGTCAGTGACCCTTTTTTGGAGCAATACCTCCGCGATATCCTCCAGATCGAGGCACAAGGGGTTACAGTATACAGTGGAGGGATATATTCAAAATATAAAAATACGCAATGAAGGAGACACGACTACTATCGAGGCTAACGTTAATGCTTACCGGTCTCAAGCGAAATCTGAGAAACCCGACCTGTAACGTTACCTCAAATGCAACCAGCACAGCCTTGAAGAAGATTTTATAAGCTGGTTCAGTGGGTAATTGTTTGGAGTTAGAAATATATAACTCACGCTGCATATTTAGTAATTTTGCCTCAGATACAGGGTTATACATTCGCTTTAACGAGCGGCTTGTTCATTACCACGGCAACCACTTGCGTGCCATGCTGAATACGATTTTTGTGTTTAAAAAGTAACTATACATAAGAGACGGAAAGATGCAGATAATCATACATTATTTAAGGTTATTTCTATTCGTTACGATATTGATATGTGAACTGATGTTGTCAAGTAAGCTTCATGCGTTCCCCGTTGCGAGCGTGCACTCCTCTAAACTGTACAGGTCCTGCACTGCTAGTGACTGCAGCTCATTTCCCCCCGAAAATATCATGTTAACAACAACCCTTTAGAAAACGTACTTCCTTTGTGGATCCTCTTGACCTGCTTTCTCCATGTTTCTTTGACTAATCTCAGTGTGTCAGTCTCACGCACGCGAGTTAACCATGTTCCACACAGTGCCGTCCACACTGTTTTATCCATTGTAGGCACCGCTCACGTTGTGTTTTCGGCTTTGGGAATGGAAAGAACACAACTCCTCCAGACAATCTCTCGGGGTATCTAGTGTCTGATTTACAAACGCTGTGGGTGCACCGCTTCACCAGCTTGCTTGGAGTCAATGTTTGACGGACCTGCTCACATAGTAACGGTTGCTATGATGTGTGATTGGACAATGGCCGTTTTGGGGGAGGGGCCTGCGAACGGTCAATTACGTTACATGCCAACATATAAGCAGTGCTATTACGTTGGTCCTTAACCTAATATAGCAGCATGGTCTCATTGTTAATACGTAGGTATTAATACGTTATTTTCAAAGATAGAAAACGTACGTTTTTGTACGTTTGGATAGATGCTGAAACGTATAATATGGACGTATTTGCAACATTTAAACGTAACATTATTACATTTTTACAGCTACAAAACGTTAACTATTTACGTTTATTTCATATCATAAAGATGTATAATTTCACTATTAAAGATAAATGTAACAAGATCCCTTAGTCCTACTCCCAAAACCTAAACATATCCATTTTATACAGAATATAAAAAGGATAAAACACTTGGACAGAGATGTGTAGGTAAATAGCAGTTTTATTAACAATATCATTAAAATATATTTTGAGCCACTAATCCTGCTCCCACCCCTAAACCTACCCATAACCATTCCTTAAAACTACGTAGGCTAACACAATTATGAAGAAAAAAAACATAACAGACAGACAAGTTATACATTTCACAATATTTTATTTATTGCGAAAATGTCAAAACCGGTAACGTTAACATTACCAAAAGTCGTTCACATGATGATGCGTTGCAGTCGCAGTCCTCTCTGGCAGTATTATAGTAGTTGTGTATGAGGTACAGATCAGAATTTAAGTTATTAACGTTAATCCATTAAAATGTTAATCCGATTTCGGTTCGCTCTCTGAACTTCTCCATTTCAAATGTACTACACCGACTGAAATACGGCATGTCGCAATCTGTGACAAAGCAGGCGAGAGCCAATGAGCATTTGATATCACGGCCGTAAAACATGTCGTAACGCTTCTTGAAGGCGCAATTTTTGAATTTGAATTCATCACCAGCGCGGGATAGATTTGACGTTTGCGGTCGCTGCTGAGAAATGAAGATGAAGATCACTGGATAAAAGGCTGAATTTGGATCTGTTTCTTGCAAACAACGTATGGATTCTAGGATTTGGATTACATCAAGCTAATAAAATGTATGTCTTTTGTGAATGTATCAGTATATTGTATTTTATTGGAGAAAATGCTTTTTGTGTAAATACACTAAATATACAAAATTGTTAAACGATTAAACAAGGTATTTTTAAGGTTAAAAGTGTATTCCTTTTTAACCACACAGGCTAATCCTCCGAAACGAGTTTGCTGCAGAAGGCACGAACAGAGCGAAATGTTAATATTTATGAGTAACTAACGTAACGTTAGGCCTATTATATTAATAAATGCGACTGAAAACTTAATTGATAAGACAGTTGAATGCAATAGAGTCAAAACATTAATGCCACGATTATGCATAAATAGTAATATGTACAAATGTCTACGTTGGTAGATTTGTTCATACGTAAATAAATTACGTTTTTATGCTGCTACGTGTGAAAAGAAACCTGCTTTGGATGTATTATGTTCAGGACAAACGTAATAGCACTGCAATAGATTAGGTTAAAGTGTAAATTGCAGGTTAACCACCACAATCAATTAATGTGTAAATAAAGTGCTCAATATGTACATATTTAAACATGTTTGTCTTAAAATGCGTTAAAATAACATTTATTGGGGTTTCTTCAAATGTAGCGTGTTTTTTACAGTAACTGTGATGACGTCATACCAAGTAGTCGCAATCCATACTCTGCTAGATTACCACTGTTTGTGGCTTGACTATGGAGAACGGGGAGGTGGAAAAACATCAAATCTTTGATGGACCACAGCCTTATAATTTTGAACTAATCAGGTGTGAGAGAGGGGAGGAAATTGCCAGAAATCATGGCCCTCAAAGAGTAATTAATGCTTGGTGTGTGGAAAATGAATGGAGGGTTGGTCAGGTCAGGTGTCCTGGTGAGTATTTAGAGCTAGCCTAGGTTAGCCTGGAGCTAACCCGGATAACATTAGGGAACAAGCCAAAGACTTTTCAAAATCTTGCCGTCATGTAGAATAGCAAGGAGGGACAACGACTGAAGACATTATTTACTTACATGGTGTTAGTAATGTTAGTCCTAATCAGAGCTGTAGAGATGCACAGACACAATGGCACTTTTGCTGGCATCTGCTGACAGAACGCGATATATTGCCTGTGCTAAAACGCTACTAATTAGCGATGCTCATTGTCAAAAAGAAACAGAGACAGGTGTTTGTGTGGGCTATGCCACCCAATGGAATCAGCAGTGGAGGTGTGCTGCCGTGAGGTGAACGCGTTTTGGAGTTTAGTGGAGCAGCTCGACCCGCGGCCGGCAAATCTGACGTGCCTCACGCAGCATCCTGGTATTTTTTTACAGTCTATGGTTGGTTATGACGCATGCCCGTTTGTTTTGCGAATAGCTTAATCTCATTTCAGGCAGGATCACGGTCCTCATGAAGCCATGCAGCAAACACGAGTATGTTTACAATTGAGTTATTTCATTCATCGCTGCTGCTGAATCTAAAAAGAAAGCTTGCCGTTAGACACTTGCCGCTTGGAGTCCCTGTTATGACGTCATGCCCAGCTTAGCGGAAGGGAGGGGGAGTGCTAAAAACCACTGTAAAAAGTACCAAATTTTCATATTATATTCAGCATTTTGGTATAAAAAACATACAAAACAATGGTGGGCGGTTCTTATCTTTAAGCACATTGCATTATCTCGTAAAAAAAATTAACCTGCAATTTACACTTTAAGGACCAACGTAATAGCACTGCTTATAAGTTGGCATGTAACGTAATTGCGATTTGCAAAATAGTTTCCTCAGAACGTATTTCATGTGATACACGGCATAAAAGCGCAATTATCTCAGATAACTCCGGCAGGAGTGTTCGAAGAACCCAATTAGCCGGATCATGATGAGCACGATGAAATTATCGTGGATGTCTCGTTTGATCTCGGCTGTTTTAAGCAACGTAGGAAGAACGGGCCCCTGAACCCTATTGAGCACCTGTGGTGATCCTCAAGCGGAAGATGGAGAAGTGCCATGTGTCTAACATCCAGCAGCTCTGTGATGTCATTATGGAGGAGTGGAAGAGGATCCCAGAAAAACCTGTGCATCTCTGATGAATCCCATGCCATGACCAGGAGGATTAAGGCAGTTCTAGATAACAATGGTGCTTGTTGTGTTCTCTCAAGTGGGGGTTTAATGATGCATTGAGTTAGTGTTCATGATTAGTGTTGCACGGTGTACCGATACTTCAAAAGTATCGCGATACTCGGAAATTAAAAACGTCACGATACCTAAATTTATTAGTATCGATACTTTTTTCTCCTCACGCACGCAGCAGAAGAAGCTGCAGCTCTCATGTGACAAACACTACAGCGAATTTTTGTCCCGCCAAAGTCTTATTTGATCGGTGAGTAATGTAACTTACTTGCGCGTGTGACAGGGCGAGTAATGTAACTTAGATGCGCGTGTGACAGGGCGCATGTCTAACTGAGAGAGAGAGAGGTAAGAGGAGAGAGAGAGAGAGAGAGAGAGAGAGAGAGAGACCTGCATGGTCGCGCGCGGCACGCACTCTATCTGCGGAGCCAGGCGAAAGTAAACAAGGCTTCCGTCTCAAAACTAAGCGCTGTCTTGCTCTCTCCCACATATTAATCAAAATAAATCGACACGATGGTATGGTCTGAAAACTAAATTTTCATGTGGAGCATTCGGAGATTTGTTTTCCTGAATTACCGCTGGGTGTGAATTGTGCTAAAATATGTTGCCTTAATTATCTTCTCTGAAAAGCGTTCCGCACATTCAGCTGATATAAACCACACTTTAAATAAACGAAAACAAACCTATCCAGTGATGATGTTTTCTGTGATGACACAAATCTTGTGGGATGTCCTAAACTGCGGGGATAATCACACAACGCGCACACGTCCGATAATGACACGTCCAATTCGCGAACTAATGACTCATTTGAACCGATTCGTTTTAATGAATGGTTTAAACAACTGATCTGTCCAACACTGAACTCACGAGACATCTGAATCGGTTTATAACTATTGGTAACACTTTACAATAAGGTTTCATTTATTACATAAATTACATAAAAATACAGTTTGCTTACTCAAGTGTAAGCTTTAAAACAAATAAAACCACTTGTTAGCATGAGACTACTTTTTTCCACACACTGCTATCAGGAATCGATAAGAGAATCGTTAAAGAATCGGATCGATTAGCAGAATCTTCAGTGGCATGGATATTGATAAAATCTTATCAGTTCCTGTTAACTCTTATGTTGCGTATGATAACTGAGATAATGGTGCTAAATTTATTATTTTTTTACCTTGAATGTCATTGCTCTAATTTATTTTTTATATTTTGTTCAAATGTTTAACATATCTGCTGTTCATATATTCATTTATTAGTGTGGTGTGTATGATTAGAATGTTGTCCCGGTTTTAAAATAAAGCACAGCAATGGTATTTGCAGTCCCGGAGGCTGCATTTTCCCCACTTCTAGGACCCTATAGTTTTTTTGTGACAGCGCCACCTACCGAGTCGGAGAACCACAGTCCCAGGAACTCATTTCCAGGACACTAGTTTTGGAGGACCAAAAAAAGTGCCACCAAGGCAGTATTTCCACCCAGTTTTAAAGTAACACCAAGTACTTTTCCTCTTCGGTCGCCCTACTGGTTGGAAATGAAATTGTCCATTGCCGCTGTCGTAAATAATTTAGCCTACCGTCACACGCACGCTCGCTGTTTATCTAGCACCGGCTTTAGAACGAACGATGTCCACAGACAAGGTAGAGTATGTTACATGATTTCATGAAAGGATGATGTATTGCGACATCAGAAACGAAGAAAAACGAAATAATAACTATTGTAGCGCTTGACGTAGAGCAGTCAAATTTTGTAGTTATTTTTGTGCACGGGTTCCTACCCGAAACCCGAAGTTACATAGTGCCAGTAAAAGCGATACAGACCACGTAAGGCTATGGCAGACGTGTCATTTAACTTATTTTAAGTCGATGTACCATTACAAGGGTCTTGGTAATACATTATGAAGGTTGAAAATGTGACCAAACACGGAAAGTAGGGACACAAGTCGGTTTCTGGGGCATTTTGAGTTATTCATAGATTCTGAAAGTGTAGTCTCAAAGCTTTCCAACGATGTATAACACATGGAAATCTGATAATATTTGGAGAAGTTGTTTCCATTTGAAAGTAGCCACTCAAAATAACTAAAAGTTAAGAAAACAGCCTTTTAAAGATCTGCACTTCTCACCTCTCTCTGCCTGGGAGTGACAAAAGGGCTCATTTACATCTCATTTAGATAAGCCATACCCCTGTAAAGCTCCCCCACAGCTTTTCTTTCCTGCTAGCTAATAACAATAGTAGGTATGGGAAGGTCTAAACAGACTAAACATGAGATAACGTGTACGTGTTCTTAGAATGAACACAAAACGACAAACTTTAAAGTTTATGTAAACTCACCCCCAGGACCGGCGAATGCACTTCTTCCGCTCTAGGTGAAAAACAATTGTGCTGCCCCTCTATTTGAAACGTATACCACCAACAACACACAAAGACCAATGCCATACATATAACGCAAAACCAGCAACAACACACGAAGACCAATAACGTTATGCCATACATATAACGCAAAACCAGCAACAACACTCAAAGACCAATATGCTACATATAACGCAAAACCAGCAACAACACTCAAAGACCAATATGTGCAACCAGTGTGCAACGCGCGTGTGCCCAAAATGTCAACAATATTGAAGTTTATGCAGGAGGGAAATGCCTGCTGGCATTTTTCTTTAAGCAGTCATGACAGGGATTTTCCAAATAATCACATTTCACCTACTCAAATTACTGTTGCAAATCTCTTTACATCACTTATGTGCGTATACACACACAAATGAAATGTCCGCAAGGCAAGCACATTATATCATCAGCAGGTTCGGCATCTTAAATAATGACTAAAGAGCAAATAAAGCTTAACTTACGTTTCAGAAATGCGCGCGGCAGGCCTTCGTCGCAGCAAAGGTCTTAACTGCATCCTGTATTTCGATTGTTGCCAGTCCATTAAGTCTCCATTAAGTCTTGTCCCTGTTCACAAAACGTCTCCCATTCAAAGCAATCGGGATGTCACATATGAAACAGCCAGCTACCGTTGTCAGCGAGCCGAGCCGCCGTATTCAATCACAGAGGGCGCGCGCGCGCGGATTTCAGTTTCCTGAGCCCACAAAGTGCGGCGAAAACATTTTCAATGTACCGGTAACTGCCACGGTTTAGCTCGTCTGCGACAATCTTTGCGGCGTCCATCTTCATTGAACTGAATTGAGCCGACCAGAGCACAGCATAATAAGTAGCCATACGGTTCACTTGGAGGGCTGGGATAAAAGCGCCATATCCAGTATGGAATTACACACAGACAATAACACGCCACGCCCCTACTGCGTGCTAGAATCTACGAAAACAAGCCGATTTCAACCTCAAAATGTAAGCTTTTAAATATACCAATACTGCTATCTCAAACATGGAGAGGCTTCTTCGTGATTTCAACTAACAGATTCTGCAAAAAAGCGGAAATCACAAATTTTGGAAAAAAAAAACGCTTGTTTCTCATTTTTCTCGCAAGTTGTGCTGCCGACTTGCGTCCCTGGTTTCTGTAACAGGTCACAAATTGTTACTTAGTGTTACTTTAACTACATTAGAGGGGTTTTTTTTCAAGTTTTTTACACCCAAATACTACTTTTTTTATTGCAATTAAACCAGGTTCCTAGGAATGTTGAGAAATTATTGGGTCTAAGTAGCATACTATAATAACTCAAGTAAAATAAACAAGGAATCATGTGTCACGGGGTGACCAAAAGCGGAACCTTAGTTGGGGAAATTGGGCCCGGGGAACGCTTCTGGTGTAACACGGGACCGGTTCTGGGAAAACATGGAAGTAAGGAGAAACAGGGAAGGAGAGTTGACGAGCGCGATTGTTGTCAGCTGTGCAGCGGGGAAAGATCCTGAAGGGCGATTGGACCATGAGGAACATAAAAGAGGTTGACATGGAGAGGAAGGGATGAGTGGCGGAGCGGGAAGCGAAACACAGAGACGCAGCCGAGGTCGGGTGAAGAGACAGCGAGGAAGTGGCCAGCGTGGGAAAGCACGGGGCTTAAAAGAGATAAGTGATGGTCTCCTTTCACCGAACATGGTATTAGGATCTGTCATAGTATTATTGGGTGGAAGATTTACTTCGCTTTGTTTCTTGAAGAGGTTGTAACGTGACTGCGTCTGCAGACATTCATTCGGGGGAAAGAAGAGGAGCGCTTCAGATGTGACATTGCAGTGCAGAGTTTGTTTACACCTGTCATAGAGATTCTGTTCGCTGAGGCTGCCGTCAGGGGCCCGCATTCTGATTTCGGTGGGGGAGGTTTTGCGAGTGCAGTGAATGGTAAATGGTAAATGGACTGCATTTATATAGCGCTTTCATAGACCCAATGGCCACCAAAGCGCTTTACATATTGCCTCTCATTCACCCATTCGCTCCACACATTCATACACCGACGGCGGTGTCAGCCATGCAAGGCGCCATCCAGCTCGTCGGGAGCAGCTGGGGTTAGGTGTCTTGCTCATGGACACCTCGACACTTGGTCAGGTGGAACCGGGGATTGAACCACCAACCTTTCGGTTTGTAGACAATCTACATGAACCACTGAGCCACTGTCGCCCCAGTGCCGGTCATCCTAATCACGTGTGCAGTTGAGTGTGTTGTAGTGGAAGCACTAGTGGGAGAGAAAGCTGCGGCCTGTGCGGCATCTGAACGAACAGAGCCACGACGAAATAATATTCCTCATTGTTGTCAACTGAGCCGCATCCTCGCTGCTGCATCCAGCTTTGTATCTGAGAAGAAAGAGTGAGCATATTGAATCCATACTAACACACACTGTTTACCAGTCTATACTGAAGTCCCGCTGAGCCAGAGAACTGAGCCACATCCTTGCTGCTGCATCCAGCCCTGTATCTGAGAAGAAAGAGTGAGCATATTGAATCCATACTAACACACTCTGTTTAACAGTCTATGCTGAAGTCCCGCTGAGCCAGAGAACTGAGCCACATCCTCGCTGCTGCATCCAGCCCTGTACCTGAGAAGAAAGAGTGAGCATATTGAACCCATACTAACACACTTTGCTTACCAGGCTATGCTGAAGTCCCGCTGAGCCAGAGAACTGAGCCACATCCTCGCTGCTGCATCCAGCCCTGTATTTGAGGAGAAAGTGTGAGCATATTGCATCCATATCAATCCACTCTGTTTACCAGTCTATGCTGAAGTCCCGCTGAGCCAGTGAACCGAGCCACATCCTCGCTGCTGCATCCAGCCCTGTATCTGAGAGAGAGTGAGCATATTGCATCCATACTCATCTGCTTGTTTACCAGTCTATGCTGAAGTCCCGCTGAGCCAGTGAACCGAGCCACATCCTCGCTGCTGCATCCAGCCCTGTATCTGAGAAGAAAGGGTGAGCATATTGAACCCATACTAACACACTTTGTTTACCAGTCTATGCTGAAGTCCCGCTGAGCCAGAGAACTGAGCCACATCCTCGCGCCTGCATACGTTACTGCATACGTTACTGTTTGAAAAGGCGGCAGATTTAATATGCAGTGTGTGTGTGCGTTGTGTAAATATCAGACATCCCAAGTCTCCCTCATATTGATAGCGGCTCCCTGATGCCCGCAAATTAGTTCAAATCTCCCCGAATCTAGAGCGAGTGTGCTTCAAACCGTGTAGCGCGCGCACCACGGCAGAGAGAGAGAGAGAGAGAGAGCGAGAGACCTTGCGTGTTGGTGTCGTGAACTCTTGCGCATGCGTAGTAAAAGTATAACCGGTGGGGGAAAATGAGTTTTAAACCTTATTTTGGGGCAAAGTCATCCAACTTTTTCAGCGATTTTGATAATATTTTACTGCTGTTTCTATAAATGCAGTTTTTATGTCCCAGTGAGCAGTGAAACTGCAGTTCTGACTCTCTGCCCATTCATTTAGATAGGAGCCTGGTCTTGTTAGTCTGAAATAGCTGCCCGGAGGCGTTGCCAAGATGGCGGCCGAGTGGCACGGCTTGCCTAAAAGGACTTTGGTACGGTTTATTAATCGGTGAGCACGATTTGTTAAACCGAGGGAACAGTTTGAGAATTCGTGAGTAGCCTACGGTTTATAAACTGAGCATGACGGATTGCAAAACCGTCGCCACGGATTTTTTTTTTTTTCCAACAGGTGACTTCCCGGGCTCCGTAGATTTTTGATTTCTAAGTGATCAATTTATGTACAAGTGTTTTCCCCACATGATTATTGGCTGTATAGGTCTTCAGTAAATGAATGTGGCATTTAAATGGCAGTGTTTCCCAAATTAAACACAAGAGTGGTTAGTTTTGAATGATGTGAGAAATGTGTTTGTGATGCAAAAAGTTTGAATGATTTCACAGAGTGAGCCTTAAATTCCACTTTTAATGTCTTAGCAATTTGAAAAAAACTGTAAAGGAAAACTGTGACCAAGGTCACCTATGGAATCAACCAAGAAAATCTTGAGAAGAGCATGAATGGAAGCAACAAAAAAGACTGCAATAAAAAGAAACAAGAGACAATTATTTTAATGCAAGCAAATATAGGCCTATTGCACACATCAGGTTTGAAATAAATCTGGAAATCTGTTTGTTAGTAATATGTAGGCTACTTAATCTGTTTTTAAAACATGATTAAGTAGATTAAGGCTCCTGTCTTAATATAAACCCTGTCTGGGAAACCGCCCCTAAAGGTTTAACAAAGTTATTCTTGCCACTATAACGTATGGCTTCCTAAAGACAAGTTTATGGGTAAATACAATATTATTAATAAAAATATAATGAATATCAAAACACATTTAAAAAATATAATGTAGTAATTTTATTATAGCACTCATCAGCCTGCAGTAGCCAAGATGATGTTCCTGGAGACAGAACAGCACAAACTATACAAGCAACTAAATACCAAATTACAAAACATTATTATGTGAAAGTGAATAAAGCTATGTATGTACGTGTGTGAGTGTGTGTGTGTATTTAGTTACAAATATGTGCTGTGTAAGTTAGCCTATAATACTTTTGGAAATTATAACTTAAAACAAAAACCCATATAGATAAATTATAATAAATTTATAGTATGGATAATGAGCACTTAAAAGAAAAAATGTAGGCAGATTTTTTTTGGTCCTTTTACAGTGTGTTCAAAGTTCTATTACTCAAAGCCAGTAAGACTTACAGTGATTCTGACTATGTAGGAACAAACCTCTGAGTGTCACCTTTCAAAATAAACCAAAAGCATGCATATACTCCAAATGGTTCAAGAACAGCATGCAATTTAAATTGGGTAGGCCTTTTTTAGGCATTTTAGGCAAATTTTGCAGGAATGCTAACAGGTTAATACACATTGTAACATTACTTTACTCTAGCACAGCAGTCAGTAAAGCAATGCAACAATAAACTAAAGGATTAATATGTACCCTAAATCTAAAGGTAAGTCTGCTTTTTGAAATATTACACTTCAATAAGTATAGAATATGCGCGTTAAGAAACACGTTCAAATTAGTCGTCTCAACATGGTAATACTGATCGTCTTTACACGCACTAAAGTAACGCGACGAAAACTGACGCCTTAACACGACCAGAATGTGCGTGTCTACGCGTTCAAAAGAAACACATAAAAAAATGCCGCGTTAGCGCGGACAAACAGTGCGTGTTGACGCGGTCAAATATCACGCGTTTCGTAAAAAGACTATTGTCCCCGTTCGCGTTCTATATAACCGTAACCCTACCCCAGACCTAAACCTACCCATAACAGTGCGTGTTATATTGACGCTAAAGGATGCCATGTGCGTAAGATTTCGACGAAATGTCATATGGCGTCACCTATATGACGCCAAAGGATGAGAATGCGTTGGTTGGTCCTATTAGTGGGCTGCAGTTGCGTTTATAAACGGGTTGTCAAGAGCAGATGGTGTTGCGAGTCACCGCCCGTACTTCCGGTGTCGTCATCCAGTCGTCATTCAGGGTGTCGTATGAGTCCCCGCGGCTGGCATTGATCGATGTTGTCCCTCTTCTGGTTGGGGTGAGGCTGATTCAAGGGCGTTTATAGCCCAGTACGGAGGCGTTTATGCCGCGTTCCAGGCAACCTGTAACCCGTGTTTTTCCAACTCGTAACTGGGAGTACATCGTTCCAGGCAACCTGTAACTCATGTTTTTCCAACCTTATACCCGTGAAAGTGCACTAGAACGGCAGTCAAACCCGTGACTTCCCACCCGTGAATTCATACTAGATCGATGTACTCCCAGTTACGAGTTGAAAAAACACGGGTTACAGGTTTCCTGGAACGTGGCATTAGTTACCACCGGCGCGTACGTTCTCCTTCCGATAAACTGGATGAGCCCTCAGCTTCCATGCATATGTTTGACAAATTGCTTGGGTTTCCGGAGATCGCACTTATAAGAGGTATTAGAAACAGAGTGGTCGCGTTCGTCATGGGCGATTAACTTCCGTGCCGTTGGGCTGCGTGGGACTGTCGTCTGGAGGCGCTGTTGCTTTGCTGTTGCCATTGGGGTGGAAAGTGTGTGTGTGTGTTGTGTGTGTGTGTGTGTGTGTGTGTGTGTGTGTGTGTGTGTGTGGTGTGTGTGTGTGTGTGTGTGTGTGTGTGTGTGTGTGTGTGTGTGTGTGTGTGTGTGTGTGTGTGTGTGTGTGTGTGTGTGTGTGTGTGTGTGTGTGTGTGTGTGTGTGTGTGTGTGTGTTTATTTTCTTTAAAGATTGTAAATGTGTGTTTTGTGTGGTTGTGATATTGCATTGATCAAGTATGTGAATCTTGTTAAATTTGATTTCTTTATTTTCTTTTGGTTGTTCTTGTGTGGCCATTATGTGATTCATATTATTTTTGTATTTATTGTGAATTAGTATTTGTAAGATGGTTTATTTAGAGGGGTGAAAACCTTGTTCTAATGTGTTGTGTTTTGTGAAGTGACTGTTTTTATTGTGAAAAGTCTGAGTGGTGTATAACCTAAATCTGTTACAGGGGCTGAGTGCTTGAGGCAGGGGTGGAAAACTGGTGGTGGTATTTTCCCTCACGAGTGCCGTGTCCTGAGTGGTGTACGTGAGTGTTGAAGCACAGGCGTATGGGAAGAGTGATTTGCCGTGGAGGCCATATTGTGTTTTTATCCCCTGCTTTAAAACTTCAGCTCCTTTTTCCCACATTCAGCTGTCACTGACTACTCTGTCACATTTTTGTGTGTTCTGTAAGTGGTGTAATTGTTGTGGTCTACATTAAATGTTGTTAGAGGTTGTGTTATAAACTCCAATTTTATCTTTAATAAAATTTGTACCTTTTTGTAACCACGTCTCCTGCCAGTTTACTGGGAATAAACCTGTGTTGCTTCAAATAAGACATTTCATTTTATTGTCCCTGGCAAGATTCCAGGGTGGCGTAGACGTCATTAGTCGTTCCCCTTTAAAGTCCCTCCCCGTGCTGCCACACTTATTTAAAGTGTTACCATAATGGACTTCTTCAACAAGTTGAACTGTGGTAAGAATGGTGCCACTTTTTCAGTAGCTACTATAATTTTTACTCTGCTTTTCATGGTGATCCTTTGTCTTGCTCATATTTCACAAAACTTGTTAAAGCTTACTTTAACTTCAATTGCTTCAATCTTGCTGTCTCATTGTCAGACAGGTGAGGCTGGTGTTTCCTGCTGACATCCTATATCTCAAAGGACCCAGTTGAACAGGAAGTTTTGAATGGCAAAATTAAGTTATATTTGCAACACATACTGTAAGAAATGTGATGTTCATTCTGTACATGTTAATAGTTCTCGGAAACGGCATTGTTTGACGTATGATGTGAAACAGGCTTTTTGATTGTTTTTGTTTGAAGTTTAAAAATCTGACAATGATTTGTAATGAATGCTCCAAAATGTAACCAACAGTGATGGGAGTACTGTTACAGTAATGTTTGCATTTTGTAGAGTTTTTGGTCTTTTTGCATGTTGTATATTCTTGAGTTATGACAAAGCTTCCCTGATTTGCACAGAACTGAATTCAAAACATAAGATGACCTAAACACTTATTTGTCTTTTGTTCCATTGCAAGCACTATAATAATACATTTTATTTATAACACACTTTACATCAATTCAATGACCTCAAAGTGCTACAATACAAAACAGAGTAAAAACAGAAACATTAAAATAACACTTTAGCCCTAAAAGGCTTTTCTAAAAAGATGGAGGCAGTGTAGAAGAATATGGTGGTCCACGGTGTCAAATGCTGCGGTGAGATCGAGAAGGATAAGAAGTGATTGTAGGGTATTTGGGTGAATCTGAATAACTAAATAAATCCTCACTAAAACCCCGGGGCCTTCAGAGAAACTGGAGCCTGGACTCAAAATTAACACACACACACACACACACACACACACACACACACACACACACACACACACACACACACACACACACACACACACACACACACACACACACACACAACACATTCCACCACACACACATCCCCCAGCGTGGTTTCCGCTTACAAGACACTAAGACTGGAATGTGGAATGTGCCACAGGAAGTGAATGCTACAGAGGAAAGAAACTCCTCTTTGTTTAAAGACATTTAAACAAATATATTCAATGTGTTCTATGTGTGTTTTGTTTGTCATTGTTACAGTGGAATAACAATGACTTTATCATTATGAATTTTTACATTTAACTGCCTAGTCTCAGGATTTAACTAAGAGGGAGAAATGAATTCTGCATTCATTTATATATATATATATATTCTATTATATTTCCCCTTTAGAAGTGTACGAACAATGTATCTAATCTCATCTTACGATTTGTCTTTTATGTGTTTGGTCTGTTTCTCGAAAACTGGGATAATGTTTCAAACCTTGCCAACTAATGTTTAACCAAATCCATTTGTGGCAAGTTTGGAGTCTCTGAGCTCCAATCTTCGCTCCCCAGTTAGCCATTGATATCACATTTTGCTAAAACTTTGTTACACATATGACTATAATAATTATGAAGATTCTGCTTTTAAACACCCGATGAAATTAGGGTTTCAAATGCCCTGCTTAAGAGAACAAAGGATCATAAAACCAGACGTCCCGCCTGTGAGTTTCAACCTCTTGATTGGCCGAGTCAATGGAAAGAGGCCGGACTTCTCCGAGGTGATAAAGGTTGCTTCCCAGCCCCGCCCTCTTCTCTTCCTTCTCGTCCGCGTTTCAGAATGTAACATCTCGTCTCCAGGCTCCTTCGCCTTTCTTTTATTTCTTTTATTTGTTAGTTTGTGTTTTTCAGCCTTAGATAAGTATCCGTGTTTAATTCCCATCGACGAGAAAAGAACACCGTGTGACATATCTTTTCAGCAAACCCATCTACAAGGGAGTTTAAACGAGCGCGCGCTCGCCCGCTCTGGAGGAACGCGCACGTGACGCGCGGGACCGAGACACGCGCTTCTTCACCAGGCTGCACCATGTAACCCGATCTCGTGGTCTCCTCCGGAGACCCGATCCGATCTTTATATCTTTTCTTTGTAAGGCAAAGTTTTGTTTTCCATAGTCGACTCTGTTCACTTCCACGAAGTGAAACAAACTTAGCCGAGCTACTTTCATTGGTAATGTTACTCAAAGACTTTAAACCGCCGCGCAACACGCGTGCCCAGAAACACCACGTGACGCTTACACACACAAAGGACTCTGCTCATGCACGCGACCGGGACAGGCCTTCAGGAATGCAGCAACGCAGCGAGACCCATAACTTGTGCAAGTATAATCTTTTTATAGAGCTTCTAAGAAGCATTAAGAAGATGTTTCGTGTTGTAATCAGGAAAGGTGAATGTCTAGAGGAATTCTGCCAATGTTCTCTCTCTCTCTCTTACTCGCTCACGCGTGTAAGTTATCCATTGCCCAAACTTTACCATTTCTCGTTCATTAATGTCTTATTGTGTTGTGTATGTCTATGTGTTTGTAAATACATATATCGCCCGTGTAAACGTAGTAAATGAATTAGTATGCCTTTATTAAATACAGTATATTCACTTGATTGATTCATTTATTTTGCTCAATTTCAAGTCCCTTAAGTGCCAAAAAGATCTTATGCTACACGCTTTACAAATCAAAGATGTTTTAAAGAGTATTTGTTTATAGGGCAGAAAACCCAATTCTTCTGGCCAGAGAATTGCGTTTCCTGAAATCCTATAAAGTAAGATGATATTGGGGATCCCCACAATATTATTCTGACAATTGAGCTAAATTAATTTTGCCTGTTTTGTAATACGTGATTCAGTGTAATTAACTGCAATCAACTTGTAGTTACAATACAAGAATACACAGGTATGCATGCAGGTAAAATGAGATTCTCCCTTCGAGGGAGATTTATTAACATGTAAGACTGATCTAATCCAAACATGTATGAATAATTATTAATTACCAATTATTAATTAATTTATGCAAATTCCCCACGGATTAGATCCGCCCCAGAGTCTTTACATGATGGAGAGCCAGCATCAGCCGTCATCAGGTCATTTGTGACCCTGACCAAGGCAGTTTCCGTACTGTGGCCAGAGTGAAAACCAGACTGGAACTTCTCATAAAGACTGTTTGTTATGAGATGATTGTGGAGCTGAGCAGAAACTACCTTTTCCAGCACCTTTGACAGGAAAGGGAGGTTGGAGATGGGGCGGTAGTTGGCAGGTACTTCGGGTACAAGGCAGGGCTTTTTGCACTAGTTTTACTCATGCTTTATATTAGGTGGCAAAATAGTAATTTTAGATTGTGTAACCAGAAAAACTCGAACGAGTTGTGCGAGTCCTGCACCCAGAACAGTTGCACACTGCTGTCAGGTACGTCTCTGCTCTCACTCTTAGATTCATATTTTATCAATTGTGAATTGGCTTCTTGTTTAACCCCCCAAACCCTTCCGTGATACATCATCTTTGATGGGTCATTCTAAAAGAGATTAATTAGAGCAAGGGACCAATGTAGCTCTAGCTCCACTGAGGCTTCAGGGTATCAGAGGATTAAATTATATAGACGACTGGCTTATTATGGAGCAGACACAAGAGCTGTCAGTTCGGCATCGAGATGTCAACCTTGCCCACATTCAGTGCCTGGGGTAAGAAAAAGAGCGTGTTGGCACCAGCCCAGAGAACCACATTCCTGGGAGTAGTGTGGGACTCGGTCACGATGCGGGTGTAGCAGAATGAATCAGATGAGTGGGGATTATTGACATTAGTGAGCATCTATCAGCGAGGAATTTCCTCTATTTAAGACCTAGTTGGCTGTAGCCTGGGATGCGTCACGTCCGGCCCCTCCCCTTCTGTTGTTGACGGTAGTTGCAGGTATGTGCTGTTAGCCGCTAGCAGTCTGTTTCTAGTTGCTGTGCGTATGTTATTGATGATTCGTGTTGCATTCTAGCCTGTCTTTCCCCTTCGTTTCCTTCGGCTGTCTCGGTGGGTGGATTTGGGACTGCTCACCTCTCCGGTAAGTTATCTGTTAATTGTTTTGTGGAAAGCAGATTGTTTTGACTCGTTCAGGGTTTAGGGATCGGCTGATGTTTTGAGTTGTGCAGTATCCTTGTATTCCAGCTAAACGGCGGCTTATATGAACTCAGAGTATCCGTGCCTGTGAAGTGATAAGCACATTGTGTAAGCACATTGTCCCTTTTCGGTAAGTGTAACGTTAATCGTGCATGTTATGCGTTAAACATTTTAACATGGTGAAACATACATTTTAGATGTGTTTCTCTTTGTATCTGATTCAGGATTCTTCCTCGTCCGTGGCGTTTGCTTTTCCGGCTGTCGCTATAGTTAATGCTACAGCCCTGTCGCTTCTCTGCGACCATACTGCGAGAACATTGTTTCTCCCCACTAATAGAGAGGATTGTTGCTGTCTGGAGGGATTAAAGTGAAAAAAATTCTTCTGACTGAATTTTTTTTTAGGCCAAGTCATATTCCTGTAACTTTATTTAAATAGTCGAGACCATAGCGTTTTAAGGGGAGATGTTTTAAACCGATTTAATATTGCCAGTTTGCGTATTTTAAAAGCTATTTTAATCTATGAAAAACAATTACTTATCTTGAAAAATAATCAATCATCTACATAACTTTTCAGTGCATGTTTTTATTTATATTATAGGACCAAACAATGCTAAACTATATTAATCTATAGTTTGTTCCATGGCAAATTTAGGCTATTTAACTTTGTAGCCTAGAGAGCTGACTTATGTTTGACTGAATTGTTTGCTTTATTTCTCATTGTATAGCTTATTATAGCCTACCTATTAGGCTACTTATACTTTTGAACGGGATATTATTGATCATTAAAACTGACATTTAACAAAAAGAGACAGGGTTGTGTAATTTTATATATTCTAAAATATATAAAATATTCTTTATATATATTTACTATGCATTCTCGCATATGTGTACATGCATAATACAATAAAATGATACAACCCTGTCTGTTTGTTAAATGTCAGTTTTAATGATCAATAATGTTTCATATTTTTACAATGAAAACAAAAAGAAGCAGGGTTATGTTTTATATTTCGTGTTGTTATAAATATATGCAGTGAAGATAATCAATGTTGCCTGAACCACATTTGTGTGGCTATTAATATGTTTATGATAATAATGTTCATTTATAAATGAAAAGAGGCAGAGTGGTGTTTTATAACATATTTCGTTTTGTGGTTGCCTAAAATATACATAAAGAGATAAACGGAGTAGCCAATGTGACGCGATCAAGACCGCACTGTTGCATTAGCAGAATAACCGGACTAGCGTCCTCTCGCCCTCGGAAGTTCATTCTACTGAGTTGAACTTGGCAAGTCCGAACTACCAAGGAAGCAAGTCCGAAGTTTGCGTATTGGTATTGAGAAACGGCCAATATTGACCCGCGTTCTGTTTTCTATCATGCGCCGTGCACGTTTGCGATGACGTAATATGCACGCAAAGGCACCAGTTTGAAATCAAGTTGAATGTGAAACCAGACCAACGCTGCGGGGGGCGCCGGGAACAAACGTGCTCGGGCTCGGACCGCAGCAAACGAGCTGTAGCCGGACATGCACTTCTCCAAAACTAATGTTCCAGGCATACAGGTTTGTAACCTGTGTTTTTTCAACTCGTAACTGGGAGTACATCGATCTAGTACGAATTCACGGGTGGGAAGTCACGGGTTTGACTGCCGTTCCAGTGCACTTTCATGGGTATAAGGTTGGAAAAACACAGGTTACACAGGTCTATTTTCAACTTCGATAATTTAACTGTAATATGCAATATATTAATCATAATCATGATTAATTATTCAAATTCCCTATATATAATTTGAGCTAATTTAATGTAATACCTAATGTTGTTACAGTTTGGTGGAGGACCCGACGCATTTCAAACTTTGTTTAATGAGCAAATTCAGTTTCAATCTGTGTATATGGTTATTAATAATTTTTGCACGCTATGAAATTATGAAATTGTGAGAAGTCGCAACGCGAACTCACTCCTAACTGACCGAGGCAAAAAGCCGAAGTCAGTAACGTTACATTTTAACAAGTTGCTAAAATATGCCTAGACAATTTTAACACCGTTAAATGCTAAGTACACTGCAGTATTTAATATTACAAATGTCCTGTTAAGAGATGAAGAAATATCTCTGCAGTTGATACATTTCTAATATTCGTTTTAAATCGCTGTGAATGAAGAATTCTCGCGTGCGTATTACCGGTTTGAATAAATATGTTTTTAAGCGAGATTCTATGGAAGCAGAATAGTCTCAATTATAATTCACGCAAAAAACATAATTCACACATGCGTAAACAATTTCACATGCATGAAACCTAATTCACATACTCACAAAAAAAATTCCCGTGCGTAAAAAAAATGTGTATTCACAAAAAGCAATTCACATGCGCAAAATAAACTTAAATATTCATAAAATACATTTCACAAATGCAAAACACAATTCATAGATATGCAACTGTGCACAAAAACCTTTGAATGTTTAAAATATACGAGCTTATCCTTGAATGTGAATGTACAAATCGTCCTTCACGTACGAATCGCGAATTTCTGTTTAAGTTATATTTCGAGATCAGTTGAAGCAATAGTTTATTAACTCTTATTAACTGATGTAAGCAAATGTTGTGGTAATCAGATGTCCCATATCGTGTCAAAAAATATGCCTGTTTTGTTATATTTTAGCTGCAGGTACAGACAGCTAATGTTACAACAATCACGCTAATGATCACAAAACAATCATCTGGTGTCAATCAATACCCATCGAGATTGTTCTTTAAATAGTGAATAAACCTATTTTAATGAGCACCCATTGTTTATTTGCCTTTTGTGCAATTTGTTGTTAAATTATTAAACACTTGTTGTTTCTCTGCATTTTTCAGGATTACTCACCTATGACATGACATCTGGATAGCAGCAGTCACAAACATCTTAATTCATGTGGTTTCTTTATTATCTTCTATACTTTCTTTTTTTTAGTATTAATGTCTTAATTGGTAACTTTACAGTAACGTTTCATTAAAATGAACTAATAATGAACTGCATGTATACAGCATTTATTAATTTGTGTTAATGTTAATTTCAACATTTACTATTACTTCATTAAAATCTTGTTAACATTAGTTAATGCACTGTGAACTAACAATGAACAGCTGTATTTTTAACTAACGTTAACAAAGATTAACAAACACAGGAACAAATATATTGCTCATGGTTTGTTACATTGCTAATGTTAACTTATGATGAACCTTATTGTAAAAGTGGTACCAATATATTCAACATTCATTTCCTTATGTTTTGTGCTGTATTGTCATCTCAAGGTTTTTAGTGTCACAGGACAATGTTGTGAACTATTCATTTTACTTTTCCTAGTAAAACAGGCAAATCTGATTTTATGATAATCAGACAAAGGTATATTTATCACAGAGAGGCAATTAAGATTACTCAGTAAACTCTATTTAAATACCCTCACTTAATCTCCCACATTCTCTGTCTGCACCTCTTGTACTATAGGTTTTTACTATTATAAATAAATAGACTATATTGTTAACTTTTCACTTGATGTATTGCACGTATATACTCTAAAAGCAAATAAAACTCTGACTGGATCTCACAACTCTGGAAGATATGTATATTTCTCTGTACTGAATGCTGTGCTTCATACTTAAGATTGTCAGTTCATGATCTTCATATATAACAGGAACGAACATTAATCATGATCAAGTCATTTTATATATATTTTATTCCCAAATGATTTAGAAACTTTCAAATAATAAAACGTGTACATCAATGTAACTATGTCTTTGAATATTTTTATTCTGACAAGAACATTTAATAATGCATGCAACCTCTTGTTGAAACAACTGTCAAAAATGGATGGCTTCAACGTGACTGTTTTGGAAGAATTACAGTAGGAACGGTAAGATCACAGTACTGGTTGTCTGCAACTTTATACATCATCCGTCTCGGAAATCTGAAACGATAAAACTACATAATATATGCTGCTTAAAACAAAACCGATGTCTTCTATGCACGTCATTACATAGGCTACATTATCATCAGTTGAATGTGTGGTGGACAGGACATGAAAATCCATCAATACTTAAAATACATTTTTATGTTCACATGTGGACTAAATAGCAGTTAATAAACTTGCTTCAACTGATCTCGAACTATAACTTCAGTAAACAGAAATGAGTTGATCAACTGCACATACCTCTGCTCAGCCATGAACTGTGGTCGTCTGGTCGAAAGCTGATGACGTAACATGCAGGTAGGCCCGCCCTCATGTGATACTGATTGGTCGGTTGATAAGCTTAAATCTGATTGGCTAAAGAGTACGAGTGCTCTGTGTAGGAGGAGCGCGCTGGCAGGAAAGTCTCAAAAACACACACACACAAATCCAAGGCGATTCGTACGTGAATGACGATTTGTACATTCACATTCAAGGATAAGCTCGTATATTTTAAACATTCAAAGGTTTTTGTGCACAGTTGTATATCTACGAATTGTGTTTTGCATTTGTGAAATGTATTTTATGAATATTTAAGTTTATTTTGCGCATGTGAATTGCTTTTTGTGAATACACATTTTTTTTACGCACGTGAATTTTTTTTGTGAGTACGTGAATTAGGTTTCATGCATGTGAAATTGTTTACGCATGTGTGAATGATGTTTTTTGCGTGAATTATAATTGAGACTATTCTGCTTCCATAATATTCCTTCTAAACATATAGGCCTTGCATGCAATTGTCGTTATTGAATTCGTGGTTAACCCAGTGACATTCAACAAAAACGATAAACTCCTGGTCAGAAATTGGCTTAGCTAACCAATCTAAACCTAACACATTTTGAATAAGTGCTATATTTTTAATGTGTATGGGAGACGAACCAACAGACGAAAATTCCTGTTGTCCACATTTGTGTATGTGCGGCGAAGAAACCCCGCCATATACTCTTGTGTATTATAGCACCGAAATGATCCGCAGAGATCTGAATTGAATACTTGTGATTTATTGCAGAAAATCAGCGCGTGACGCGAGCTGAAAGCTCTTAGCTCTTTAATCACATTGAAAAATTTTGGTTGTAATCCCGCTGACTAAACACTAGAGGGCGTTTAGAAGTCTCATATTACGACCCGCCTTCTGACTTCAGCCTGCATGAGCGCAATTATGCCATCTCGTGGCCGTTTCAGATAATGCTCTCTTACTGCTAAATTCCATATGACCAGTGAATTAGCCTGTCTAGATTCTCAATAATTATTTGCATGTACAGCGTTGCTCGTGCGAATAATATTTTGTGTTAGACAAGTTTCCTGCTTGTGACTGGTACATTTACTTTGAGTTTGGTTCAAAACAAAACTTGAATTAAAACTTAAATTAAATCCCAACACAGCCAGAGAGAGCTAGCCCACTTGGAAATCCACCATCACAGCCTTCTAAGTCGGCTCACTCAACTCTCCTTGTCTCTCTTTTCAAATTCTGTTCGGAATTGCCTATTTCTACTTTTCCCTTTTGATTGTTTTATAGTTATTGATGATACTTTACGGTTACCGTTAATTATTATAAAATATTATCCTGACATTTCAATTTGTCTGGCTGTCAATACATATTGCCATTTACAGCTCTGTTTGTGCTAATGTTGTTTAATGTTAGACAAATCTTCTACCTCTGACTGTACACTTATTTTTATTTTGAGTTCAAACATGATTTGAATTAAAAATTTAGGTTAAGTTTCAGTTCAAGCACTGATACCCACTTAGAGGGAACGCGCCCCCTTCTGGCATCGCCTTTCAAAGTCGGGTATCAAGTTTTCATTCTTTCTCTCTCTTCATTCTATTTGAATTGGTCTATGTCCAGCTTTTCTCATTGTTTTATTTTATTAATAATCACTGATACTTTACAGTAATTGCGATTGTTATCGGATAATGCTAATCTTTATTTTCTGTTACACGCTTATTTAAATTTGGTTCAAACTACTTTGAATTTAAATTTAGATCAAGGTGTCTGATTCAACCAGATTAACCACAGGGAGGAAGTGCGCCCCTCGTGGCGAAAACCCACTATTACGGTTTGCCTCCTCCTGTGTTTCATCCTGCTTGGCTTATTTCTACTTTCTCGTTTGATTATTTCATAATTATTAATGATACTTTGCTGTTATCATTGGTTATTATCCGATATCATTCTGATTTTCCTTAATAATTCTTACCTGCTTATTTTAAATACAAATTTAAACAAGTTTTGAATTTTGAAGTTGAATTAAGTGTTCTGTTCATCAGGTTAAAGCACAGAGAAGTACGCACCCCTTATGGTGAAAACCAGCTACTGCGGCCTGTCTCTTCTCCAGTGCTTCATCCTGTCTCTTTCTATTTTAATTTTTCCTTCTCTTTTGGGTTAGGTTATTTTGATAAAATACCAGATTTATCACAATTTCCTTTTGTTTATTATTATTTAGTAAAACCTTTGACTCTTATTGCTACATAAATAATCAATCCATTTGATTTAAACAAGCAAGCCTTAATCCACTTTAAGTTTCACTTGTTTAACCTTTGTGTATTTAGAAGTGGCATTCACCAGAGCACGGTGGTGAGGTGCGGCATTCTCTGATTGGTATCACGCGAGCGAGGTTACCCGACCGGCGGTACTGACGCTGGCCGTGTGTGAGTTTCGGACACTTCCGAATTCCGTACCATCGTTGCAGCATGCAACTGCGACATCAGCAACTTGACACTCCAAAGTCAGGTTGTTTGAGAGAGCGCAGCAAGGTAAAGGGAGACAACGAAGTTGCCCGAGAACACTGCGGTCAAGTGTTGGGAAGCGTCGGAGGGGTTGACTGAGCCACGGGTTCCCACCAGAGAGGCCTCAATTCACCGCAGGTAAACTAAATTTAGTAAAACCCATTCCGCTTACTATAAGCCACAGAATAGATATCTCCCGGATATTTTAAGTGTTTGGCCCATCTCTTCTCCAAGCCACACCATCTTCTCAGGTTGCTACCCCGATAACCCCCACTAACCTGTAGGCCCTATCTTAAACCCTATCAGTGGTAGTAGGCTTAGGCCTCCATATTCTCCCTAACACTTCCAGTGTTAGTATTTATTCCAGTTCATTACAGACCTATTCCTTTTCATTGTTTGTTTCACTCTGATCTCTTCTATCCTTGTTTTCTGTTGTGATTTGCTTCTTTCATTTCACTTAGAGACAGTAACATGTGAGAGCCACCAAGGAAGCTAAATAATAGAGGGACAACAACGCAGCCGGTGTCATCACGTGACCCGCTAGGCTACTGCCTGTCAAAACTCTAGTTCAGGTCCTTAGTCGACCCAAGTTAATTGGCTCCGCTAACTAGCTAACTGTCTGTATCAGTTAGCCAAAATTCTCATAGACGGCATAGCCCGTATTAGCATAATTCGTTAACCTTTTTGGTCTCTTTGTGTGTGTGCTGTGTTTCTCTCGCCTACAGTGAGCCAGTATGTCCCGTTCATCCAGTCCCGCAGCCCACTGGGACGACCTCGAGACATGGCTGAGAGCCATGACAACCACCTTCCTGCCCAAGGACGCAGGTGACGCAGAGCCCCTGAGCCAAGAGCAGCGGGACGTCGACTTGGACAGACTGACGGCCCACGATCCAACCCAGAGCTACAACTACAAAGACTGGGCCAGAATCATCGGAAGCATCGCACACAACCTCGTCGCCCAGGCAAGGCTCAGCGAACAGAGCAACATCGACCTGGAGCAGCAGGCAGCAGCGCTTAAGCTTCAAGCGGAGGAGGCCCGGAAGGATCAGGCCCGAACCCAGAGTCGCCTTGATCAGCTCCTCCTCGAGACCCAGAACCAGCGCAAGAAAGAGGACGACACAAACCCAGAGCTACAAGGAGAAGTAGAAAGACTTCAAAATGCCCTGGAAAACCTTCGTCTAGAGACAGACGAAAGAGAACAGTCGGAGCGGAAAGCCAGAGAGGAACTTAACCAACAACTCCGACAAGGTGAAAATCTCCTCACAAGAGCGGAGAATGCACTACAAGAAAGAGACACTAAAGCTAAGGCCTTTGAAAAACACTTACACACGGCCCGAGCTGAAATCCATGAACTTACTCAACAGAGACACGATCTCAAAGACGAACTTGACTTTGTTTACAGAGAGTTGAAACACTCTTATAGACTGCAGAATGACCGGGAAGGGGTAACACACACCACAAAGTTTTCCTTTTCCAGCCGGTCCGCACCTTTCAGCCATGAACTCAAGGCTGAAAAGGGGGGTGAAAGCCCACTGTTCAATATGTCACCAGCCAGCTTCCAGAGAACCCCTGCCGCTAACCATGGCATGGCCCCCAAAGAACTTGACAAGCTGGCCCGAAACATCCCTATGTTCACTCCAAACCCTGCAGGAGGCCATGATGTGCACGCCTACCTGCAAGACATAGACTTTCACTTGCACACTGTTCCCAACGTAACACCGTGGGACAGATTGTATCTGCTCAGAATCACGTCCAGTCGTGATGCGCGCAGCTTCCTCGACCGTCAACCAGAGACAGTAAAATCGGACTACCAACAGTTGCGGCTGGCCTTCCTTAAAGAATTCTCTGATCCAGAATCAGACCAAGGACTAATCACAGCCATGGACCTCAATCAGCCCGGCATGGAGGATGATTTCAACTTCAGAACTTTGTTTCTCAGAAATCTGCACCCCACAATGAGTCATCACCTAGGCGTTCTGGCCTGTCCCCGTAGCATGTCTACCCAACAGCTAAGAGACTTGGCCCAAAAAGCTTACACCAAGCAAAAGACTATGTCCGAAAAAACTTTGAAAAACCCCACAATCTACTCTGTCTCTGAACACTACTCAGAGCTGCCTCTAGAGGGCGCCCCACAACACCATAGCCCTGTTTACAGAGAGTCAAGACCGTTCCAGGCCCGCAGAGGGCAGCACAACCATGATGGTGCTCATCCAAGGCACCAGAGCGAGCGCTCTGAAAGATTCTGGGAAGCCAGCCGGCGACCCAGGCAAACCCGACCCCCATCACCAAGAGACTTAAGCCCAGACAGCCCGGAGCGGCACCTCTCTCAACATGCCACGGGTAAGCACAAGTCTGAGCACACACCAGATAAAAACAGTGCAGCCACATCAAAGACGGCAGAGATCCTGAAGGTGCTGAAAGAGCTTCTGCACAAGAAACTTCACAAGGAAGACAAGAGGGACGAGCCAGACACCCTATGTCTAAGCGTAAGACCTGAACCAGGCACCCAGAACACTGCTCGTCAGCCTCGGAGCACAGAGCTAACTGTCACATCACAAAATGACAGCATCACCCAGCCAACACAGCTGATAGCTGCACAGCCTGAGCAAAACAGCACAAGTACCCATGTTTTGGCTACCTGCCTCCGCAGCAAACCACACGAGACTGGCCCTAACCGCCCATCGATCACCACACCAGCCCCTACGCCACGACTCCTGGGGAACCTGATCGAAAAGGGGGTGGCCCGGAAACTCTACCTAGCCATCACTTTGGAAAATGAGATGAGCCTGGAAGCCCTGGTAGACACCGCCTCAGACCTCACTTTAATGTCAGCTCAGGTCTTTGAAAGACTCAGTGCTAAAGCTAAGAGCCAAGATCGAACTCTTACACCCCAAATGTGTGAGCTGAACGTGCAGTCGTACAGCCAGAACAACATCCGGCTAGAACAGGTAGCTCACATCCACCTGACAATTGGTCCTCTCAGTCTAATCCATCCCATGTTCATCTCAAAAATGGACACTTACCCACTTCTGATTGGCAAAGATCTGCTAGAGCGCTTTGAGCCTTTACTAGACTTCAAACACCTAACAGTCTGGGCCCAAGTTCAAGAACCCCTACCCCTCCAGTCACACAGGTCACCACAGCCAGACTGGCAGGTCACAGAGTTCACGGGAACTCCAGCAGCCATCGATGAAGACACAGACTCAGCACCAGGTCAAGGTTCAACTGTGCTACCCTGCACCTTACAGCTAACTAAAGACTTTGACACCTGCTGCCCAAAGGTCATGACTGACCTGCAGCTATATGATCAAACACATGCCCTCGCCAAGCCTGGCACATTAAACAACAAGCTGGGGCCACTTTCAACCCACCCACCCACCCTCAAGGTTGACGTGAATACACACTGCTCGACACCTTTACGGACTAAACTGCCTACCTCACAGCCGCTTCCGCTGGCTCCGCTGTTTACAATGACCAACATAGCGGACATGCGGGCTTCTGACACAATAAAGACTTTGCTTGACCACCTCTCAGACCCCTCCAACCACCCTCGCACACCGTCTACACTCACTGACAACCAGTTACTCAGACCACTGCATGACACCAAGCACATGCTGCGTGCACAGAACAACATTCTATATTGTGCACCGTCTGACACCACAACACAAAGGCTTGTACTGCCACGGCGCAAAGGGGGGATAAGGCCAATGTACTTCCATGACGCATCATGCGCTGCACACCGCAGAACCAGAGACACTAACAAGACACTGAAGCAAGCGACATGCCAGCAGCAAGATGTGGCAAAAGATGGGCTAAGGCGACCTAAACCCAGTCGCCGCCCACAAAGTAAAAAGACTGCCCTGTCCAACCAAGGACGACACTCGCTGAGATCTTCGCTCCCTTTCTCTCTCCCTCTCCCTTTTGTCTTTTCCAGGAAGCTGCTGTGGTTCGTCATCCTCTGCCTCCAGCCAACCAGAGGAAAGCCGCAATCGGACATCTCACCAGGTCCGGCAGCAGGCATCGTCCTGAGAGAACAACCGGGACTCCTAAGCACCAACCACCACTCCAAACGGTTCCTGGGAGCGTTGCTCGGACCCGCCACTGCCGCCAGAACTCTGTTCGACATTGCTAAAAGAGCAACTCACCACACAGAGTGCGTCGTGGCAAACCATCGGCAAGACAGTGAGAGGAACGGTGGTAATCCTCAACACTCACAGCGTTCTGCTGAACCAGACAGTAAACTCCAAGAAACAGCTGTTTACTGCCTTCCAGAATGACTTTGCTCAAACTCAGCTGGTAACAGCCCTGATGACAAACCTGCTGCAGGGGGTGAACTCCTCCATCGACAGCCTCGCCATGGGTACAATCCCACCGCACCTGATACCCTTAGGCCTCATGCAAACCGTGCTGGCGTCCGCCATAACCACGCCAACTGACTCTTTAAAAATTCACCTTGCCTACTCTCATGGGTAGTGCCATCCCACTCTGCATCGACCACAAGCAGAGAAAAGGGGACTTTCTCTTGAACTTACCCATCATAGTCAAGCCGAATCCACCGGCTCAAGAACATTGTCCATGTCAGATTGTGAAAGGTAGCACTCACATCAAGATCCGCAGGCCGTACGTGATTGCCTTGCATGACAGCGACACTAAGCTGTCCCCAGCTCCGAATCCACACATGTGCACATTGACCAAAGACATTCACTATCTCTGCCCTAACAAACCCTTCCTCAGAGACAACACTGACGGAATCTGTGGGCTGCAGATCAGCGACACCCGCTGCCCTGCCGAAGCTAAGCCTCGCACTCAAGTCATCGAGACCCAAGCAGAGATTGTAAGTGGCAGGTGGCTCGTTAACACTCCTGGGCGCACAGCTGCACTCACTTACGACCAGAATGACACTGACACCTGTGTCACCCCGCTCAACCAGAGCATGTGAATCCAAGCGCCGAAAGGTGCCATCCTTCACCTTGATGACTTGGCATTGTATCATCTTCCAAGCAAAGGGTACAACTTAGAACTGGAAATCCCATCCTTCTTCAGAAACCACACTTTCACCCTAACTCCAGAACGGGAATTGTGGTTTGCAAAAGGTGGGGGGGGGGGGTCCCGACTCATTGACATTGCTCCTGTAGACACAGCCCTCCAAGCACTGTCTCACTGCCCGTTCTGAGCACTTCATCTGCGGTCCCAGCCTGGACCGCCACCAAACCTCATCGAGCTGAATCCTCAGCTTTAAGATCCACCTGCCATCCTACCATCAGGTTCCACCTGCCATCCTACCATCATGATCCACATGCTATCCAACCATCAGGTTCCACCTGCTATCCTACTACCATGGTCCACCTACTACATGACCATCAGGATTCACCTGCCAGTCGGCTATTGTGATGATTGTCGTCCGATGAATCCACACAGGGACTTCATCCGACGAAAAGGGGGAATATGTAGCGACTTACCGAATCCTGTTTTCCTTTCACTACTGAACAAATATGAACACATATATGTTTAATTCACAAAACCTTGAATCATGTGATTTGGTGACCGCCATCAGGTCATCAATTAACTTGGTTTACGACGCACTGGCAATAAAGAAACAGGTCCCCGTTGTTCTCGAACCCTTGTTCAGTCACCAGCATAAGACTGCCACCATTCAGTCTCAAGCTAAAATTTTCCCCCTCGCATCAATGATTACGCCGCTAGGCTGATAAGTGAATTTACATACACAAAAGTACCCTTCTTCAAGACAACCATTTGCGAACTAACCCTCACGTGGTACACACCACGGATGGACAGATGCTGACCATAAGGATACCCACACACACACACACCACACATACCCACACACAAACGTCCCTTTGTGTGCAACTTAGGATAGAAATGTCCTTTTAATGTATATAACACAGAACTGTATCTGACCTTCCTGTATGCATGCATATTTAATTAGTTTTGTCTTATTCTATAGATGTAATTTGAAGACTAGTCTGTAAAATCTTAAGTGTACTTCCAAAGAAAGATTCCCTTTAAAGACAGGATTACTTTCTTTAACTCTCCCTCGTACTAGGTCATAAAACTTTATGACCCCGAAAAGGAATTCCAAGGGAATCACAGCTCCCACTTGAATTCTGATAAAGAGAGAGGAATAAACTCTGCAATCTTATATTTTCTATAAGTATAACCACTTAAAGGAACACTTCGACTTTTTGGGACTTTAGCTTATTCAACCTTTCCCCCAGAGTTAGATAAGTCCATACATACCTTTTTCATCTCCGTGCGTGCTGTAAGTCTGTTTGACGCACACACCGCTAGCCTAGCTTAGCACAAAGACTGGATGTAAATGGCTACAGCTAGCACACTAATCCCAATAAGTGACAAAATAACGCCAACATTTTCCTATTTACATGTTGTGATTTGTATAGTCACAGAGTGTACAAATAAAAAGGTAATATGAGACACAGCCACTTTTTAAACGTTTAAATACTGGGAACTATTTTCTCAGAAGGCGAAGCACTGCTACTTGGGCGGAGTGATAACCGCAGCACCCGAGAAGCGCCGTGGTGAGGAGCAGAGAGCGTGTCTCAGGTGCTGCGGTTATCACTCCGCCCAAGTAGCAGTGCTTCGCCTTCTGAGAAAATAGTTCCCAGTATTTAAACGTTTAAAAAGTGGCTGTGTCTCATATTACCTTTTTATTTGTACACTCTGTGACTATACAAATCACAACATGTAAATAGGAAAATGTTGGCGTTATTTTGTCACTTATTGGGATTAGTGTGCTAGCTGTAGCCATTTACATCCAGTCTTTGTGCTAAGCTAGCCTAGCTTTGGGTGCGTCAAACAGACTTACAGCACGCACGGAGATGAAAAAGGTATGTATGGACTTATCTAACTCTGGGGGATACAGTGAATAAGCTAAAGTCCCAAAAAGTCGAAGTGTTCCTTTAAGAAATGTATAAACATGAATTTGATCTTTTCTAGGTAATGGTAGCCGGTATTATGGCTTTATAGTCGTGTGAGTGAACATTGATAGTGTGTAATTCTGCACATGAATGTAATTTTATGTTTCTTCTACTTTTTCGTGACATTCTTGGTATGTGTGTGACCGTCTTGTTTTGACCGAGCCAGTCATACATAGGATATTACAGTAAAATGTATTGTTATGTGTGTACAATCTTTCTGGGTAGAAATGACACAATTTTATACCATCATAAATTACCCTGACAAGACAAAGAAGAACTTTTCCCGCTCGAGACACTCTTAAAGATTTTTGGTCACGTATGCGAAGCAGGCGTGAACCCCTCTTCTCCATAAGAGACTGACACAGAAGTTTCTCTGCGCGCTTGAGCACTTCGGAGAACGAAAGAACCAGAATGAACTGAGCACTTGAGAACACTTGATCGCCGAGCACTCGGTTGGAGAACATTCTGACGAACCCACTTCGTCAGTGAGAAGATCCATGGCTCCCTTTTAGGGAGGGTTCTCCGTTTTTCTTTTCTTTTCTTTACTAAGTTTTATTTTCATACTCGCCTCTCCCTCAAAGAGGGAGATGAACTATTTCCTTGGCAACTTCACGTTCGGTGAACCTTTAAACTTCCCGCGAGTCTGCTCGCCCCGGAAGACACGAGAGAACACGCCTATAGCACCGAAGGACAAACACGCACACGACTCTGCGTTCCTCAGCAACACAAGAGAACCATATGCAAGTATAGGTTATTGATTTGATTTGATTGATGTGATTTCTTGTTGTCTCTCTAAGGGTTACTTTGTCTGTGAATTTTGCCATGCTCCGATCACCCCTGGTGATCAATCTCTCTCTCTCTCTCTCTCTCTCTCTCTCTCTCTCTTCTCTCTCTCTCTCTCTCTCTCTCTCTCTCTCTCTCTCTCTCTCTCTCTCTCTCTCTCTCTCTCTCTCTCACTCAATCTCTCTCTCTCTCTCTCTCTCTCTCTCTCTCTCTCTCTCTCTCTCTCTCTCTCTCGATCAATCTCTCTCTCTCACTCTCTTTGTTATTCGTCTGTCTCATTAGTTTTACTGTTTACTGTACATACATGTATCCCGTGTTTAAATGTAGAATTCTGTATCCGTAGTTTCATTTTATTAAAACCATTATATGCTTGATTGTTTCTGAAAAGCTAATTTTACAAAGTCAATGAATTGTTTGATCTTTAGCTACAAAGCTTTACAATTTGTTACTATTTTAGTAACTAACTTTTATAATAACAAGAAGGTGATTTTTCATGGCCAGAAAATAGCTTTTTTGGAATTATTAAGAAAGAGATAATTTTTGTTGGAAAATTGATGAGTTAATCTTACGGCCGTTTGCTGGACAAACAGTTCGATAGCTAAATTAATTTCATTAAAGGTTATCTCATATAATCGATTTGGAAGGGGACCATTGATATATGAATGAGGAATTATAATTTGTTGTGATTGATCATTCATATGTCCAATCTATCTATTTTCAACTTCGATAATTTAACTGTAATATGCAATATATTAATCATATTCATGATTAATTATTGAAATTCCCTATATATAATTTGAGCTAATTTAATGTAATACCTAATGTTGTTACATCCTGCATACTCGGGGAGCCCGCTGCCTGCCTGATTCTGGTAATAGGCAACGTAACGCATGGGGTCAACATTGTGATTGTTGAAATATGCCATTTTAAACAAAGTGTTTTACAGGTCTGAAGTGAAGTTTAATGCACACATTCCCGTAAGAAAATGGGACGTGTTGATTTTGATCGTCCTTCACTTCTATAACAATATCTGTGATGACTGATTTGTTGATAGACGCGTAGTGGGGTTTGTCGTATCGAACACTGACTGTGCTATTGTTGTCCCCTGTTATTTGTACACACTCCAGGAGCGGCACAAAAGCATCACCCACGGATTGGTAACGGATAATGTCCGTGTAGATATAAAGAGTATAGAAACCACCGTGTATGTCCGCCTGATGCATTGCATATGTTACAAAATCCTTTTCAAAATTATTTTTTTCAGGATTTGTTTTTTGCAGTATAGAATCTCAGATAGGGACGCCTGGTTTCAATCCTAAAATAATGGCTAGTTTTCCATGGAAGGTCATTGAAATGTTAGGTTTTGCTTTCAGAAATACTTAGTTTTTTACACGGTCATAACCGAATACCCCCTGAGGCGCTACTAAATCATTTATTACACTAACTAGAGATGGGACATTGTCGTAATACCCTGTTTTTATTGGTATGCGTAGTTTCGATGAGCTGGTCTTCTTCACATCTACACCATGGCGCATGCTATTAGTGTACTTTTCACCATCGGTCGTGGTGGGTCTGATGTTTATCTCGAAAACGGCGTCATTGCTGTTAAAGGTGTACCAGCTTCTAGGATATTCAATTTGAACAAGCCCCACCTCCCATTCTCCTTTTATATTTATAGGGGTAGCCAGTCTTGTTCTATAATTAGAGATTTTATTATCAGGGTATACAGACAGCGATGCGTTGCAGGGTAGTGTGACATAAAATCCACCCTCAGCCATGTCTGGTTTTTATACAACTGTATCCATCCTGTGTGTGTGCATTGCATTTATGGCTTCTGTTCTGTACATCAACTAATTCTTTCTAGTCGATCCATGACGCAAATTTCGCTGGCCATCCGAGCCACTGTACCAGCACTAATGGTTTGCGACCCTTCGTCTTCTTATCTAAAAAAATTTCAACTTTAAATGTCTTGTTTTTACTGACAAATATTTTTTGCAATTCTTCCGCATAAAAAACACCGCTGATAACATCCCCGTCGTAATCACTCAATCTGTAAACAGGGGGCTCTCGTGGAATACACGCTGATATAGTAAAATACTCTTGTGTGTAGTTTTCCTCATACCCTTTAGCAAACGGTCCTCTGACTTTAGAAATTCGAACCACGTCCCCAATCTTGTATTTAAATACGGGGTTAAAACTATGAGGTCTGGTATTATAGGTTATGTAGCACCACAGACTCATTTTCTTTCCCCACATCAATAGGTCTAATCTTGATGCTTCTGTGATGGCTCGCATTGTATCCTTGTGTAATGTCTTGATGTATGTCGATGTAACGTTTGGAGTTTGTGGCAGTTAAATATCTCCACATTCTACCTTTTAAGGTTCTATTAAACCGCTCGACAACACTTGCCTTTAATTCAGTGGCTGTTGCGAAATGGACTATATTGTACTTTTTTGTCACGTTTTGAAAATGTTTGTTAAAAAAACTCCTTTCCTTTATCTGTCTGTAATTTCTGTGGTACACGTCCCTCTTTCAGTATGGATTCAAAAGCTTTAGAGACCTCTACACCACTCTTGTTTTTTAAAGCCCTTGTCCAGGCATATTTACTAAACAGATCGATGCATGTCAGCAAAAAATGTATGTTGTCATTTACCGAGGCATATGCAGACATATCGACTAGATCGGCCTGGAACTGCATGTCGATACCATAGACAAAAACCCGATTCCTTTTGTATTTTAGTGGGGCAGTTCTGTGTAGTGTATATGCATCCTCGCCAGCGAGCCATTCTGAAACCTCTTTATCGGTTAAACGAACACCCGTTTCTTTTAAAACAGCTTCTTTTAAGCGTTTTTTCCCCCCTAAAGAACCAGGGTTAGAAGGTGTGTAATAAGTCTTTTTCATTTGTTCTGACATGTTACCACTTCACGCTCCACAAAAAGAATAACACAGATGATTTAAGTAATTTGGGTTTTTATTTCTTAAACAGTAAAAGGAAACAAAAGGTGTCATACAGCATCAATGTAGTGTAAACATTTTATACACATCACAATGTTTTTTTCAAGAATGTAATCAACCAGCGTTTCAATAATCTCACAAACATCAGTCTGATTGTTTCATGTCAACATGTCTACACATAGATCGGTCACATATGTACACAAGCACAATATATCAGCTATTCTAATACAGCTGCCGCATACAGTCATCAGGTCTAACATTTTTCTGATAGTCACACAAATTGGCTCACCAGCATTAACGCATAAACGCATCATATCTGTCCATTCATTTGACACAGTTCTTACAACAGACATTTGTTTCTTGAGGTTTGTAAAACGATTGGTATCAACAGCACATCTGTTTACAGTAACAGGTACAATGGCACATTCATTAATAATCTTATACAACAAGCTGGTCATCTCACATCTAATACGTTGTTTAGTAGACACTTTGCCAGACCAGTTGCAAAACACGTATTCCCCATGGCTGTGTTAGTGTCAGGCAACTTGGACTATACCTTTCCAGCTGTCCACAGCGTCATAGACAATTTGTTCGCTGCTGACGTCCACAACTTTCTCTCTGACTTCACGAAGCTTTTCCACAATGAAAACTTCGTCACGCAGTTCATGTAAAATAGCCTCCACTGAGCCTTGAATCCTCTGGGGGTGAACCCTCAAACCACAACGGCTCAATGCTTGAGCAACTATGTGCTTAAGGTCCGGTTTCACCAGATTACGTGTCAGTTCCTCAAAGTAGGCGTCAAAGAAATAGGGACCCGGTTCAAACAAGCAGGAGTGTCTAATCTGACTGGGGTGATCCACTTCACAACCCAAACAGATTTCTTTCAGCTTTTTGTTGATGACATGTTCCAGAAGGACCACAACAGTCGCTTTTATGATTTTGAATCCGTCAGAGCGGATACAACTGTCTGTGTTGTCGATTCCAGCAAGGGCCGCTGCTCCAGCTATTGCACCAGTGTTGCCGTATGGTGTTGTAAGGAAGGTCATGTTGTGATATCCAAGATCCATGCAAAATTTATCCAACCAACTGTTGTCGCAAGTTTTCTGGGTGGGGCTCCAGCGGCGTAGTGTTGTCATCAGGCATCGCCGGGGCAGCCTCAGGGGTGCTGGTGTAGCAGTAGAGTGTTGTAGATTCTTAAGACATGGTGAATGAATGTAGCAATTGTACCGACCTGCAGGCGTTTTTAATGGCTGTAATAGGTGGGTGGGTTTAAGAGGCGGTCTTCAGTGCTGGTAACGCCCTGCTCGGGGTGAAACAACTTAATCTTTACAGAACTGTAACGATCATACATGTCGCACCATCTAAACATCTTGTCAATGCCTGTAAATATGTTGTCAAGCATACGAACATCTTTCCACTTAAACAGAAATTTCATGTCGTAGCACGAGTGATGCTCAGATTCACGAATAGGCCAAGCACGTTCGTCGAGCTTTGTCTTGTCGCTGCAACAAAAAATATAAACACAATCGTCTGGTAACTTTTTACTGTGGTCTCCGACCACACGAAATCTTGTGTCAGGAATTGAACCATCCCACTCGGATATGTACAACGGATCACTACTGCAGTCGTTTAAATCTCTCCAAACTTAGTTGAAAAACAGAAACCAGTCTTTGTTGTAGAAAATCACACATGGGGTCTGTGATGTAAAATCGTCATCAACATCTGCTGTGTAGAGTTTCACAGTACGCGTCACCTTGTCAAACACATATCTCACCACACGACCCCCAGATATTGAGAAATCACATTTCACAAGAGCAGTGTCCTCATGAAGAAACTTTGTCAAGCTAACATTATGCTTTTTCCTTGGTGCATAAGTTAGTTCTTCTCTCATTTCAACAGGTCCTCTTGTTGGCGAAATGCACATAACCTTTCTAGGGGTTTTAGGAGTTCTCGGAGCAGCCATTGTATCTGGAAAGTTGTAGAATGTCTTCTGTGTTCAACAGTGTATCCCCTAACCTTATTTAAAACTGCAACAAAAAAACGTAGGTAGTGACGTAGTTGTGAATAAGGTATACCAGGGCGGGACATACCATAAAAACAACAATGAAAAGTTGCGAGGTGTGAACTCATTAAACCAGTCGTAAAACCCAGTCAAAAGGCATATTTATCATCTGTTTGATCTGTTTTGTCTTTTACACCTCCAATCAGGATGTCACCGCAAGAGGATGTCACATGGCGTCACGCAGCCTAGACATACCGGAGCCTGTCAATCACTAGAGACACTAGGGTCATAAATCAATCAAAAAGTGACACATGGTATATGTTAATACTACTTTCCTCTGCCACTGCCGTCTTGTGTGCTGCCCGTCTGAAGGAGGGACCCACCCTAGTCTCAGCGCTGTCCGCTTAGAGCCACACAGTCCAGCCGTAAGCCCGATTCTCCACTCTACAGAGGAGTGTGCCTGCACCTGTATAAACTGCTCTGTTTGTTTAAATAGATGATTCTTCTGCTGCTGACTTCCTGTGTGATGCCTGCCTGAAACAGAGGTTCGCCTTGGCCACATCGTGTCAGTACAGCCATCCGCTCCAGCCGTAAGTCCTTGCCCCATTGAAAAGGGAAGTGAGCTTGTAAAAATTTTCTGTCTTTGGAATAGAGGATGGCTAACGACTGAACCCCGCCGAAAGAGACACGAGGGACCCCGCACCTGCTGTCCAGCGACGACACGGGAGTGTGCCCTGCCCGAAGGAGAAATACGTACCCGGCTACCCACCTGTCTTCCAGTGAGGCCCCTCCGCCTGCTTGCATTCTTGGGAGGTATACGTACCTGCCACTCACCTGCCCGGTGGAAGAGTCTCTCTCTAGTCCTCAGTCCCGGTCCAGCCCTGTCCGGGCATCTGTCCGCCTGCATCACGCCTAAGAAGTTACTTACCCAGACACTTACCTGCTGCTGGAACGGCAGTCGAGCCCTTCGCTTCGAGAGTCCAAGAGCGGGTCCCCCTTCCTGGAAAGAGAGACAAACTCACGTCAAGACTTTTTAATTTCCATTTATTATTCAATAAAGATTGTTCATTTTAATTCCACTTGTCTGTCTGGTCTCTGGTACGTTCCTCAAGGTGGTCCTGGGTTTGAGGAGTGGGTGCAGTCTGGCTTTTTTTTTTTATCAAAATTCTATCAAATATATAAGGAAAGTCTTGAACTGGTTGTGGTCACGTGTGGTGCTCTCCTCTGTAAAGGAAAAGAAAAAAACAATACCTATTAACACAACAGTGATTGTCCACTTTTGTTATTAATTATCTCCATGAGGATGTAGAAAAAGTTCTTCAATAGAGTTGTAAACCAAGCCATCGCCCTGGCTCCTCCCACCATCAGCTCCTCCAGGAACACTCGTCCAAGTGACCCCTTGGTCCCCCCATGGTCTGTCGTCGCTCTGCCTACACCACGGACATCCGGGCCCTCCGCTGTGCTCTGTCCCTTCTCTACGCCTGCAGCGGGCTCCTTCCTCCATTCTGGGTCGCCTCTGTCCTCGGCTCCACCTGCAATTTTCTGGCTCCACCTGCAATACTCGTTGCAGAGACGTTCCCTGGGTCTCCTTCACCAGCGATGTCCCTCGGCTCCTGCGGTTCTCCGTCTGCGCCTGTGGATCCATCGGCCTCGTCTCCTGCAGTAGTCCCTCAGCTTTTGTCAGCAACCATCACCAACCATTTATCCAGTCATCCTACCATCACCAGCTCTTCTCCACACCCTCGTCCTCCTCTGGAACCCCTCCCATAAATCCCTCTGTTTTCGTTGTGTTACGACGCGAGGTCATTATTATTGTTCATCCGTGTCAGCTGTGTTTGTTTAACCATCTTGTTTGAGTTTATATATATATATATATATATATATATATATATATATATATATATATATATATATATATATATATATATATATATATATATATATATACAGTACTGTGCAAAAGTCTTAGTCACGTTAGTATTTTCGCCCCAAAAAATGGTTTTAAGCCAGTAATTTGTATCTTTTGCTGTAGTGTGTTGGAAATATCAGTTTACATTTCCAAGCATTCATTTGGCCATTAATTGTAATAATACAGTGAGATTTTTAAATGCACATGGAGTCTGACAACAGCTGGTATAATCCACTCAGAGATCTGATCTCACCATCATCAAGTCCATCTGGGATTACATGAAGAAACAAAAAACTGAGACAGAATAAATCCAGAAGAACTGTGGCATTGTCTCCAAGGCTCTTGAAGAAACATGCCTGCAAAGCTACAGTACTGTGAAAAGTTTTAGGCACTTGTGTAAAAATGCTTTGAAGTGATGAGGCTTTAAAAAATAATGTCATAAATAGATTTTATTTATCATTTAACTTCTATTAACTAAATCAAATCAATATTTGGTGTGACCACCCTTTGTGTTTAAAACAGTTTTTTTCCAGGTACACTTGCACATAGTTTTTCAGGTAGCTTTGCAGGTCGATTTCTTCAAGAGCCTTGGAGACGTTGCCGCAATTCTTTTGGATTTAGTCTGTCTCAGTTTTTTCCTGTTTCTTCATGTAATCCCAGATGGACTCGATGATGGTGAGATCAGATGATCCTGATCATACTGGCTGTTGTCAGACTTCTTGTGCATACAAAAATTTCACCGGATTATTACAATTAATGGCAAAATGACTGTTTGGAAATGTAAACTGATTTGTCCTACTGACACACTACAGCAAATTATATAAATAACTGGCTTAAAACCCTTTTTGAAGGTCGAAAATACTAGCACGCCTAAGACGTTTGCACAGTACTGTATATATATATATATATATATATATATATATATATATATATATATATATATATATAGGTCACCTTACCCTGCACTCTTTATCCGGTCTTGTTAACACTATGGTGTGTGTGTATTGTATGGATCGCTTCCTGTTCGATTATTATTGGTAAAGTTACCCTTTTGAATCAAAAAGAACAAGAGCAAAGGTAGTTTCAATAGATAAAAGCGAGAGATCCATTTATTCACAATAAAGCACATAGTTACACTCATTCAAGAGGGAAAAAACCTGAGTTAGGAAGAAAAAACCTGATTGGGGCTAAATCAAAAACAGTAATAAAACAAAGCCCACACTTCAACTATCCCATTCCCAATAAACTATCTAACACAACACGAAAAAAAAAAAAAACAAGCAACAAAAAAGTCTTCGGCATTCAACATGCCCTACATAATCTACATGGGCCGGTATGAGATCCTGATGGTATGCTAACCTTCCCAAAATAATATTACTGTATTGCTGTTACAGCTCTAAAACGTGTTATTTTGAAATGTCTGGATGAAAAAAAAAACTTTTTCCCAAATATTTTTTGCATTAAACAAAGTATATTTTATTTTTAAGCAACATATAGAATATTGTGTAATATTGTGTATACAGAAGTAAACATGTATGTCAGGTTAAATAATTAAATAAATTAAATAAATAATTGAATTCTTAAATAACATTTTTTTTTTTTGCTAATTAGATCAAAGCACAATTCATACACACAAGGAGCAAACCAACTCCTGGTTTGCTTTCTAAAAAGAAGACACACCAACAACAAAGTGTGACAGGATCGAAAGACTCTGCTCATTTTCCTCTCCCCGCATTTCTTGTTGACGTCTTTTATCAGAGGGACGTCCATTCAGGTGTCAACGCCATAATGATGGCAAACAGCATTATCAGCCAATCATACCGCCCTGAGAGGTGATAGAGGAGAAAGTGAAAGTAAAACAACAGTGCAGCATATCCTCTGATAACGTAACTCTGAGAGCAACAGTGATTGTCCACTTTTCCAATTCATTGTCTCTATGAGGATGTTAAAAAGTCAACCACATCTAAAGAAAAACATCACATTACAAAAAGTATAAGAAAATACCTGAGGGATGGCTTGATCTTGGGGTGGTGATGTGTGTGGTGCCCTCTTCAAAGGGAAAGAAAAAAATGGCTATTGAGCACAATATTGATCATGTGCTTTTTCTGCAGTCTTGTTTCTGAAAATAATTTCCCCTATTCATTGTCTCCAAGAGGATGTGAAAAATATCTTCAATAGAATTATAAACCAAGCCATCCACCTCTGAGACAAGTAATAACATTACAAAAAGTATGTGGAAATACCTGAGACAATGCTTGATATGGTGCTGGTTATTTTTGTGGTCCTTTTTTCTGTAAAGAAAAGAAAAAAAAACATTTAAAAACAGATTTGTTTTATTTACGCCATGCATTTTACATGCTAACAACTGTGATCGTCCACCTTTTCAGTGGCCTTTCCCCAGCCTTTCCCTAGTCATTTTTAAATGTTTTTGCCATTTTACGCGCCATCTTCTCTCTGTGATTATGTGTGGTTTACTTTAGTTATTCATCTTGAATTTGCCTTTTAAATATGATTTTATTTACAAATCAAGTTGATATTACAGTGACAGATGGCTTTAAAGGGCTATTATGCCACTTTTCACAATATGTAAAATAAGTCTCTGATGTCCCCAGATCATTTTTTTACAGCATATTTAAAGTCCCCATGAAATCAAAATTGACCATACTTTGTTTGCCTAAATTGATCGTTTTGTGGTGAACAATTCATCCATGCAAGTCAATCCACACAAAAAAAATTTTTGGCTTCGTAATCTTTAATCAAATTCTGAAAATGCCCCTCCCCTCTGCACTGGAGGACCTTGCCCGATGACGTAGGCTTGACGGTTTAGGTGTCTGCTTAACATCCGTAATCACGCCCCTCCAACTGACATTAGACAGGCACACAGCGTGTGAAAGGAGAGATGGCGAGGAGGTGCATTTTTCTAGATCCAATCAGGTGCTAGTTGAAAAAAAAAGCCACGCTCACTATTTTGCCTCATTTAGTATTCCGTTTCTCTCGGAAATACGTCACATCACTGGAGAAAAGTCGTTTGCAACTTCCGGTTCACGGGGACTTTAAATTGTCAGTTTTTGGGGCTCAGAAAAACATGCTGTTTTAGTGTGTGTCCCTTTAAATGCACCGTAGTGGCCGTAACCCCCGGTGAAGATCAGCCGGTTTCAAAACATACAACCCTAAACGCGCCTACATGGCCCATGAAGAGGCGATAGACCTCGATGAGTGAGCTCACAAGAGGGGTCTTTCCTCCTGAACGTCCACTAATGAATAATAATAATAATTTGTTACATTTATATAGCGCTTTTTCTGGGACCTCAAAGCGCTTTACATGGAAGAGGGGGAATCTCCTCAACCACCACCAACCATGAAGTGCTCGGTTGATGGGTCTCGGGTCCAGTATCAGAAGGAGTCCTCCATCTCTCTTGGGAACAACGAAATAGCGTTATCACTTTAGTTCCGCCTCGCCATGCGGGAGCGAATCTGATTATTTTCTTTTGACTTTAATTTATTTGTTTGTTTTAACCAGGTAGTGGCGTTATTTTCTTTGTACACTTTTGTTATTTATTTAGTATAGTGAAGGGAAGCAGCTGCCCGGAAGATTCACCCGTTTTAGTTCTTTTCGGGAGTTAGGTAAGATCTCTCCTGGAACTATTATAGGGTTAGTCAAGGGTTCCTGTTTTTTCTGTAGCTGCCCTACCTGTGTTATTAATTTTGATTAATTTATGATTTATTGTTTTGCTCATCTCTCAAGGTGTTTGGTCTCTCTGATTAAAACTTATGGTGTGTTTACCACCAGAAACGCTACCCAATCGTCTGTGATTTCTGATATGTTCGGTCTTTGTCTACTGGGGAGTTTAAAACGAGCTGAACTAGATTGGGGCCGTAACATATTTGGGGGCTCGTCCGGGATCGATGAATGATTTTGTGTGGCTTTGTTTGATCTGTTCACACTTTGTAGTTGTTACTTCGGTAACTTTGTATAATCACATTCGATTGGTGTGAATTTTTTTTTTGTGACTCGTGTGTAGTGCTCGATTTGTTTCCTCTCTTTAACCAGACGTTAAATCTGATCATGTTTGAATTAACGAATTTTATTGCGGATCCGACGCAAGATGAGTTGTTTAAAATCAACAGGGTAGATCTTATGAAAATTGCTGCTCACTTTAAGGTTGGTTTTCGTAAGACTATAACCAAACGTGAGTTTCAGATATTGCTTCTTGATTCATTGCATGAATTGGGCGTTTTTGGTGATGAGGAAAAGATGACGGATTATCCTGAATCAGTTGAGGGTAGTTCAGAGGATCTTGCGATGCAGATTAAGAAATTGGAGCTGCAAGCTAAAGAGCACGACAGAGTTTTGTTGAGAGAGAGAAGAATGGGAGCGTGAGAAAGAGAGACGAATTGATCGTGAGAGACATGAACTTGAGTTAAAAAAATTAGAAATGGAGCAAGCGTGCCGCCTGAAAGAAATGGAGCTTAAATCTCGTGAAAGGGGTTTAACAGATACTTCTGATTTCGACGTGAGTCGTAATATTCGTATTGTTCCTCCGTTTCGAGAGCAAGAGGTAGATAAGTTTTTTGCTCTTTTTGAACGCGTTGCTATCAATATGAAATGGCCGAAAACCTTTTGGCCCATGTTGCTGCAGTGTGTTTTTGTGGGTAAAGCCCAAGAAGCTTTTTCTTCTTTATCAGTTGAGGAGAGTCTTGATTACGATCAGGTGAAGGTGTCTGTTCTCAGAGTGTACGAACTGGTACCCGAAGCTTATCGTCAAAAGTTTCGCAACCTTCGAAAAATTAATGAGACTTACGTTGAGTTCGTTCGGGAGAAGGAGTCAATGTTTGATCGTTGGTGTGCTTCCATGAAAGTGAAAACTTTCGAAGAGCTCCGTGAACTGATTATTTTAGAGGAATTTAAAAACTGCTTACCAGAACGTGTTGTAACTTATCTAAATGAGCAAAAAGTGTTGAAATGTTCCGCTGCTGCCGCGCTGGCTGATGAGTATGTGCTTACACATAAAAATGTGTTTAGCATAACACCGAAGATTCCATCAGTTAACAATCATCGGTCTTCTCAGCGTAATTTTGAACGCCCTCTGCCTGTCGACAAAGTGGCGGTGAGTTCTGATAAGTCCGCGTTTTCTCCTGTTTGTTTCTACTGTAAGAAACGTGGACACATTATTTCTGAATGTAATGTGCTCAAAAAGAAGAATAATGTCCTTAAACCAGTAGGTCTGTTGATGACGTCCTCGTCACAGGTGGAAGGAGTGGAGTCGTTGGCTTCTGAAGCTGGCATGTGTGAAGATGAGGGGTATGTGCCGTTCATGATGGACGGATTCGTATCTTTGGCAGGTAATGATGGTCTACGTAAACCAGTCAAGATACTTCGTGATACAGGCGCTGCTCAGAGTTTTATTCTGGAAGGAATATTGCCGCTGTCTGATGAGAGCTTTATTGGTTCAAGCGTCTTGGTACAGGGTTTTGAAATGGGCTTTGTGAAGGTACCTTTGCATGAGATTGAAATTGAGTCTTCTCTTGTTGTTGGCCGTGTTGTTGTGGGAGTGCGACCATGTCTTCCCGTTCGAGATGTCACATTTATTTTAGGGAATGACTTAGCGGGAGGAAAAGTTTTTGCTAGCCCTGAGGTAACTGACGTTCCTCTACCTTGTTCTACTGTTGATGCATTGGCTCAGACATATCCTGAGGTTTTTCCCTCATGTGCTGTTACTCGCGCTATGACCCAGAGACTGAAAGATAAAAATCTTTGTGAACCAGAAGGTGAGTGGAATTTTGATTTAAGTGATACGTTCCTCTCTAATGCAGATTTTTGTCAGGTTAAGTGTTCAGACGTTGTTGATGGTCTAGACATCGCCGTTAATAGGCGAGACGAATACTCTATGGGGCTCAATAAATTGTCTCTGTCTCGCGAGCAGCTTATTGTTGAACAGAGGAAAGATGAGAAAATGTCATCCCTCTTTGAAGCTGTTGTTCCTGTGGAGCAACTTGACCATGAATCGCAAGGTTATTTCGTCGAAGATGGGGTGTTGATGAGGAAGTGGAGACCACCTACTGCATCTGCTGATGATGAGTGGCAAATCGTCAAACAGATAATAGTTCCCTCCTCGTACCGCTCTGAAATTCTGAGTCTTGCGCATGATAGCCCGTTTGCCGGTCATTTGGGAGTGAATAAAACATACGATCGCATCCTCCGTAATTTTTTCTGGCCTGGTTTGAAAACCGATGTAGCGAGTTATTGCCGAAGTTGTCATGTGTGCCAAATGACGGGAAAACCGAACCAGAATATCCCACCCGCTCCGTTACATCCAATTCCTGCTTTTAGTGAACCATTCGAGCGGGTGATGATTGATTGTGTCGGTCCTTTGCCTCGTACTAAGTCAGGAAATCAATACTTGCTGACTATAATGTGCTCGTCAACGCGTTTTCCAGAGGCAATTCCTTTGCGTAGAATTACTGCCCCAGCTATTGTGAAATCGCTTGTAAATTTTTTCTCACTGTTTGGTCTTCCGCGTACTATTCAGTCGGACCAAGGTACGAATTTTATGTCACGTGTGTTTAAACAAGCTCTGGAGCAGTTGCATATCCAACATTGTACATCAAGTTGTTATCATCCTGAAAGCCAGGGCGCACTCGAAAGGTTCCACCAAACTTTAAAGTCGATGCTGCGTGCGTTTTGTCTTGAGTTCCGGAAGGATTGGGACGACGGGGTGCCTATGGTTATGTTCGCAGTGCGGGAGGTAGTGCAGGAGTCGTTGGGCTTTAGTCCGGCCGAGTTAGTGTTCGGGCATACTGTCCGTGGCCCACTAAAGTTGATTAGAGATCATTGGACTAGTGACCCGACTCCTAACATTCTTGACTATGTTTCAGGATTTCGTTTCAAGTTGCGCCGTGCATGTGAGTTGGCCAAAGAGAATCTAGAGATTTCACAGCAACGAATGAAAAAACGCTATGATCGTTGTGCTAAACTCCGTAGCTTCGCTCCTGGGGACAAGGTGTTAGTGCTGATGCCAGTGCCTGGGTCTGCATTGCAGGCTCGTTATTATGGTCCCTACCAAGTCAAAGAAAAGGTGAGTGAGCTTGATTATGTCATTTCGACAAAAGACAGAAGAAAGAAAATTCGCCTTTGTCACATTAACATGCTTAAGCCGTAGTTCGAAAGACCGCCAGAATTGTCTGGTAGGAAGTCGGCTGTGTTGACTGTTTCACCCACAGACTTTCCGGTGACCGGAGGACAGGTGCTGTCCAGTGCTGATGTACCTGAGGACGGGGTGCTGTCCAGTGCTGAATCTTTCATCCGCCCAGAGTGTCCTATATTGGATAACGTTGTTGATATCACTTATGAGGGGGATGTTGAGTTTCCTGCTGTAGAATTAGTTGCGGGAAGATTGAAGAATTCTTCGATAATTCGAACTTTGGACTCATTTCTTTCACATTTAACCGTTATCGAACGAGCTGATGTGATTAGAGTTATTCGGACGTATGGGAATTTGTTTTCTGATGTTCCTTCGTGTACTTCGCTAATAGAGCATGACATCGACGTTGGCGATTCATTGCCTATTAAACAGCACGCATATCGGGTGAGTCCTGAAAAGAGAACTCAGTTGCAGAACGAGGTAAACTTTATGCTCGAAAATGACATCGCAGAGCCAAGTTTTAGTCCTTGGAGCTCACCCTGCTTGCTGGTCAAAAAGACGGACGGTACATTTCGTTTTTGTACTGACTTTAGACGCGTTAATGCTGTAACGAAACCCGATAGTTATCCATTGCCGCGTATGGAAGATTGCGTGGATCATGTTGGAAATGCTGCGTTCGTCACTAAGATTGATTTGCTTAAAGGGTACTGGCAGGTGCCTTTGTCGGATCGTGCAAAAGAGATTAGTGCGTTCGTAACACCGGATCATTTCCTACATTACAAAGTAATGGCTTTCGGTTTACGAAATGCCCCGGCAACCTTTCAGAGATTGGTTAATCGTGTCATCGAAGGTATGCATAATGTTGAAGCATATTTGGTTGACTTGGTCATTTACAGCGCGTCTTGGTCAGAACATGTGGAACAACTCAATGAGCTGTTCAGTCGTTTGTCTAGAGCTAACCTCACCGTGAATTTAGCGAAGTGTGAATTTGGTCGAGCCACGGTCACCTATTTGGGGAAGATCGTTGGTAGCGGTCAGGTTCGACCTGTTGAGTCTAAGGTGGAGGCTATCACCAATTTTTCCATGCCCACTACGCGTCGGGAACTCCGTCGATTTTTAGGTATGGTCGGATACTACAGAAGTTTTTGTAAAAAAATTTCTGTTGTCGCTTCTCCCTTAACCGACCTACTTAGTCCAAAAGTTCCATTTAAATGGACCGAGACTTGTCAGTTGAGCTTTGAGAAAATTAAAGCACTTTTAGTTACTTCTCCTGTTTTGTCAGCTCCTGACATTTCTACTCCGTTTCTTCTTGCTGTTGATGCAAGTGACACTGGTGCTGGAGCTGTACTCCTTCAACTAGATCAGGCTGGTGTTGAGCATCCTGTTTGCTACTTTTCACGCAAATTTAACAAACATCAGCGAGGTTACTCCACTATTGAAAAGGAGGCGCTCGCCCTTGTCCTTGCCATTCAACATTTTGATGTTTATATTGGTTCCGTTTCGCACCCACTGATTGTTTACACGGATCACAATCCCTTGATTTTTATTAATCGAATGAAAAAAAATAAACAACGACTGATGCGTTGGAGTTTGTTTTTACAGACTTTTGAGCTGGACATTCGTCACATTCGGGGTAAGGATAACGTGATTGCTGACGCTTTATCTCGTATTTGAATTAATTGTGGGTTATTCTGAGGTAAGATCATTTTATCCCTACAATTAATCATTTAAGGGTGAGGGTGTTACGTGGGTGTGTTGAACTATTAGTGTGTGTGTTATTTCTTTTGATTTTGTAGGTGGCGATTTAGAGTTTGTACAGCGGAAGCAAAGTGACGTCATGGGAGTTCCTGCTATTTAAGCGGTGACGGGGTTGATGTCGCGCTCGCATCTTCTCTCCGCCTCTCGCTGCCTGATTACCAGCTGGGGTTTTTCGCCTTGCGGCGTTATCACTTTAGTTCCGCCTCGCCATGCGGGAGCGAATCTGATTATTTTCTTTTGACTTTAATTTATTTGTTTGTTTTAACCAGGTAGTGGCGTTATTTTCTTTGTACACTTTTGTTATTTATTTAGTATAGTGAAGGGAAGCAGCTGCCTGGAAGATTCACCCGTTTTAGTTCTTTTCGGGAGTTAGGTAAGATCTCTCCTGGAACTATTATAGGGTTAGTCAAGGGTTCCTGTTTTTTCTGTAGCTGCCCTACCTGTGTTATTAATTTTGATTAATTTATGATTTATTGTTTTGCTCATCTCTCAAGGTGTTTGGTCTCTCTGATTAAAACTTATGGTGTGTTTACCACCAAAACGCTACCCAATCGTCTGTGATTTCTGATATGTTCGGTCTTTGTCTACTGGGGAGTTTAAAACGAGCTGAACTAGATTGGGGCCGTAACAACAAGGAGTCTGACAACAGCCAGTATGATCAGGATCATCTGATCTCACCATCATCGAGTCCATCTGGGATTACATGAAGAAACAGAAAAAACTGAGACAGACTAAATCCAAAAGAATTGCGGCAACGTCTCCAAGGCTCTTGAAGAAATCGACCTGCAAAGCTACCTGAAAAACTATGTGCAAGTGTACCTGGAAAAAAAACTGTTTTAAACACAAAGGGTGGTCACACCAAATATTGATTTGATTTAGTTAATTGATAAATAAAATCTATTTATGACATTATTTTTTAAAGTCTCATCACTTTAAAGCATTTTTACACAAGTGCCTAAAACTTTTCACAGTACTGTAGCTTTGCAGGCATGTTTCTTCAAGAGCCTTGGAGACAATGCCACAGTTCTTCTAGATTTAGAAGCGGTTAATACCTGAGGGAAGGCTTGATCTGGTGCTGGTCATTTGTGTGGTGCTCGCTTCTGTAATGAGAACGAAAAAAAAACAATGCCTATAGAGCACAACAGTGATTGTCCACTTTCTCTATTAATTTTGTCTATAGAGATGTGAAAAAGTTCTTCAGTAGAGTTCTAAGTGAAGCCAACCACCTCTAATGAAAAATCATAACATTTATATGAAAATACCTGAGGGAAGAACTAATTTGGTGGTGGTCATGTGTGTGGTGCTCGCTTCTGTAAAGGGAAAGATAAAACAATGGATATAGTGCACAACAGTTATTGTCCACTTTTCCCATTCTTTTTCTCCAAAAAGTTCTTCAGTAGTGAGAAAAGAGAAGAAAATGCCTAAAAGAATACCTGATCCAGTTGAGGTCATGTGTGTGGTGATCGGCTCTGTAAAGGTAAAATCTATTTATTTATTTATTTATTGTTTCATTTTACATGCCAACTCTGATATGTCTAGAAAGCGCAGCAGCCCCCTACACCCCCCCACCCCCCCCCCACCCCCAACCCACTCACCCCACCCCACAATATACCCGAGACAAGGCTTGATCCAGGGCTGGTCATGTGTGTGGTGCTAACTTCTATAAAGGAAAAAAAGAAAGACAAATAAGTAATTTTTGCCATTTTACATGCCAATTCTAATACAGTATGCCTTTAGAGTGCAACAGTGATTGTCCACCTTTCTCCCCCTATATATTGTTTCAAAAATACCTGAGGGAATATATATATATATATATATATTTTTTCCATTTCACATGCCAACTGTGATATGCCTTCATAGAGCAACAGTGATCGTCCACCTTTTCAGTGGCCTTTTTCCACAAAAAATGGTTTAAAAAATACCTGAGGGAAGGCTTGGTCCAGTGCTGGTCATGTGTGCGGTGCTCTTTTCTATAAAAGGGAAAATAATTTAAAAAAAATATTCCATTTCACATGACAACTATGATATGCCTACAGAGGGCAACAGTGATTGTCCAACTTTTCAGTTGTCTTTCTTCTCTCCAAACATTTTATCAAATATACCTGAGGGAAGGCTAGATCCGGTGGCGGTCATGTGTGTGGTGCTCTCTTCTGTAAAGAAAAAATAAAACATATATATATATTTTTTTTCAATTTCACATGCCAACTATAATATGCCTGCATACATAGAGAAACAGTGATCGTCCAACTTTTCAGTGTCGTTTTTCCCCAAAAAATGGTTTAAAAAATACCTGAGGGAAGGCTTGCTCCAGTGCTGGTCATGTGTGTGCTGCTCTTTTCTATAAAAGGGAAAATATATATTTTTTTTTATTTAAATTTCACATGACAACTATGATATGCCTACAGAGGGCAACAGTGATTGTCCAACTTTTCAGTTGTCTTTCTTCTCTCAAAACATTTTATAAAATATACCTGAGGGAAGGCTAGATCCGGTGGTGGTCATGTGTGTGGTGCTCTCTTCTGTAAAGAAAAAATAAAACATAATTTTTTTTTTGTTTTCCATTTCACATGCCAACTATGATATGCCTACATAGAGCAACAGTGATCGTCCACCTTTTCAGTGTCCTTTTTCCCAAAAAAATGGTTTAAAAAATACCTGAGGGAAGGCTTGGTCCAGTGCTGGTCATGTGTGTGGTGCTCTCTCCTATAAAAGGGAAAATAAAAAAATGTTTTTTTTACTCCATTTCACATGACAACTCTGATATGCCTACGAAGAGGCCAACAGTGATTGTCAAACTTTTCAGTTGTCTTTCTTCTCTCCAAACATTTTATCAAATATACCTGAGGGAAGGCTAGATCCGGTGGTGGTCATGTGTGTGGTGCTCTCTTCTGTAAAGGAAAAACCAAACATAATTGATTAATTTTTTCCTTTTTTTTTTCATTTCACATGCCAACTATGATATGCCTACATAGAGCAACAGTGATCGTCCACCTTTTCAGTGTCCTTTTCCCCCCAAAAAAATGGTTTAAAAAATACCTGAGGGACGGCTTGGTCCAGTGCTGGTCATGTGTGTGGTGCTCTCTTCTATAAACGGGAAAATTATTTTTTTATTTTTTTTCCATTTCACATGCCAACTATGATATGCCTACATAGAGCAACAGTGGTCGTCCACCTTTTAAGTGTCCTTTTCCCCCCCAAAAATGGTTTAAAAAATACCTGATGGAAGGCTTGGTCCAGTGCTGGTCATGTGTGTGGTGCTCTCTTCTAGAAAAAAAAAGGAAAAATAAAAAATATATATATTTTTTTCCATTTCACATGACAACTCTGATATGCCTCAGTGGGCAACAGTGATTGTCCACCTTTTCAGTGTCCTTTTTCCCCAAAAAATGGTTTAAAAAATACCTGAGGGAAGGCTTGGTCCAGTGCTGGTCATGTGTGTGGTGCTCTCTTGGGTAAAGGAAAAACCAAACATAATTTATTAATGTTTTCATTTTTTTTTTCATTCCACATGACAACTATGATATGCCTACATAGAGCAACAGTGATCGTCCACCTTTTAAGTGTCCTTTTCCCCCCCAAAAATGGTTTAAAAAATACCTGAGGGACGGCTTAGTCCAGTGCTGGTCATGTGTGTGGTGCTCTCTCCTATAAAAGGGAAAATAAAAAAATGTTTTTTTTACACCATTTCACATGACAACTCTGATATGCCTACGAAGAGGCCAACAGTGATTGTCAAACTTTTCAGTTGTCTTTCTTCTCTCCAAACATTTTATCAAATATACCTGAGGGAAGGCTAGATCCGGTGCTGGTCATGTGTGTGGTGCTCTCTTCTGTAAAGGAAAAACCGAACATATATATATATATTTTTTTTTTTTTTCATTTCACATGCCAACTATGATATGCCTACATAGAGCAACAGTGATTGTCCACCTTTTCAGTGTGCTTTTCCCCCCAAAAAATGGTTTAAAAAATACCTGAGGGAAGGCTAGATCCGGTGGTGGTCATGTGTGTGGTGCTCTCTTCTGTAAAGAAAAAATAAAACATAATTTTTTTTTTTTTCACATGACAACTCTGATATGCCTACAGAGGGCAACAGTGATTGTACAGCTTTTCAGTGTCCTTTTTCCCTAAAAAATGGTTTAAAAAATACCTGAGGGAAGGCTTGGTCCAGTGCTGGTCATGTGCGTGGTGCTCTCTCCTATAAAAGGGAAAATAATTTTTTTTTTTTTTTTTTTTTCTCCATTTCACATGACAACTCTGATATGCCTACGAAGAGGCCAACAGTGATTGTCCACCTTTTCAGTGTCCTTTTTCCCCCAAAAATGGTTTCAAAAATACCTGAGGGAAGGCTTGGTCCAGTGCTGGTCATGTGTGTGGTGCTCTCTTCTATAAAACGGAAAATAAAAATAAAAAATACATTTCCATTTCACATGACAACTCTGATATGCCTACAGAGGGCAACAGTGATTGTGCAACTTTTCAGTTGTCTTTCTTCTCTCCAAACATTTTATCAAATATACCTGAGGGAAGGCTAGATCCGGTGGTGGTCATGTGTGTGGTGCTCTCTTCTGTAAAGGAAAAACCAAACATAATTGATTAATTTTTTCCTTTTTTTTTTCATTTCACATGCCAACTATGATATGCCTACATAGAGCAACAGTGATCGTCCACCTTTTCAGTGTCCTTTTCCCCCCCAAAAAATGGTTTAAAAAATACCTGAGGGACGGCTTGGTCCAGTGCTGGTCATGTGTGTGGTGCTCTCTTCTATAAAGGGAAAATTATTTTTTTATTTTTTTTCCATTTCACATGCCAACTATGATATGCCTACATAGAGCAACAGTGGTCGTCCACCTTTTAAGTGTCCTTTTCCCCCCCAAAAATGGTTTAAAAAATACCTGATGGAAGCCTTGGTCCAGTGCTGGTTATGTGTGTGGTGCTCTCTCCTATAAAAGGGAAAATAAAAAAATATTTTTTTTTTCTCCATTTCACATGACAACTCTGATATGCCTACAGAGGGCAACAGTGATTGTCCAACTTTTCAGTTGTCTTTCTTCTCTCCAAACATTTTATCAAATATACCTGAGGGAAGGCTAGATCCGGTGGTGGTCACGTGTGTGGTGCTCTCTTCTGTAAAGGAAAAACCAAACATAATTTATTCATTTTTTCATTTTTTTTATTCCACATGACAACTATGATATGCCTACATAGAGCAAAAGTGATCGTCCACCTTTTCAGTGTCCTTTTTCCCAAAAAAATTGTTTAGAAAATACCTGAGGGAAGGCTTGGTCCAGTGCTGGTCATGTGTGTGGTGCTCTCTTCTATAAAAGGGAAAATTATTTTTTTTTTTTTTTCCATTTCACATTCCAACTATGATATGCCTACATAGAGCAACAGTGATCGTCCACCTTTTAAGTGTCCTTTCCCCCCCAAAAAATGGTTTAAAAAGTACCTGAGGGAAGGCTTGGTCCAGTGCTGGTCATGTGTGTGGTGCTCTCTTCTGTAAAGAAAAAATAAAACATATTTTTTTTGTTTTCCATTTCACATGACAACTCTGATATGCCTACAGAGGGCAACAGTGATTGTCCAACTTTTCAGTTGTCTTTCTTCTCTCCAAACATTTTATCAAATATACCTGAGGGAAGGCTAGATCCGGTCGTGGTCATGTGTGTGGTGCTCTCTTCTGTAAACAAAAAATAAAACATAATTTTTTTTTTCCATTTCACATGCCAACTATGATATGCCTACATAGAGCAACAGTGTTTGTCCACTTTTCAGTGTCCTTTTTCCCCAAAAAATGGTTTCAAAAATACCTGAGGGAAGGCTTGGTCCAGTGCTGGTCATGTGTGTTGTGCTCCCTTGGGTAAAGGAAAAACCAAACATAATTTATTCATTTTTTCCATTTCACATGCCAACTATGATATGCCTACATAGAGCAAACAGTGATTGTCCACCTTTTCAGTGTCCTTTTTCCCCAAAAAATGGTTTAAAAATACCTGAGGGAAATCTTGGTCCAGTGCTGGTCATGTGTGTGTGCTCCCTTGGGTAAAGGAAAAACCAAACATAATTTATTCTTTTTTCCATTTCACATGCCAACTATGATATGCCTACATAGAGCAACAGTGATTGTCCACCTTTTCAGTGTCCTTTTTCCCCAAAAAATGGTTTAAAAAAATACCTGAGGGAAGGCTTGGTCCAGTGCTGGTCATGTGTGTGGTGCTCTCTCCTATAAAAGGAAAATAAAAATATATATTATATTTTTTTTCCATTTCACATGACAACTCTGATATGCCTACAGACGGCAACAGTAATTGTCCAACTTTTCAGTTGTCTTTCTTCTCTCCAAACATTTTATCAAATATACCTGAGGAAGGCTAGATCCGGTCGTGGTCATGTGTGTGGTGCTCTCTTCTGTAAACAAAAAAAAAACATAATTTTTTTTTTTCTTCATTTCACATGCCAACTATGATATGCCTACATAGAGCAACAGTGTTTGTCCACCTTTTCAGTGTCCTTTTTCCCCAAAAAATGGTTTCAAAAATACCTGAGGGAAGGCTTGGTCCAGTGCTGGTCATGTGTGTGGTGCTCTCTTCTGTAAAAGGGAAAATAAAAAAAAAAATAAATTTCCATTTCACATGACAACTCTGATATGCCTACAGAGGGCAACAGTGATTGTCCAACTTTTCAGTTGTTCTTTCTTCTCTCCAAACATTTTATCAAATATACCTGACGGAAGGCTAGATCCGGTGGTGGTCACGTGTGTGGTGCTCTCTTCTGTAAAGGAAAAACCAAACATAATTTATTCATTTTTTCATTTTTTTTATTCCACATGACAACTATGATATGCCTACATAGAGCAAAAGTGATCGTCCACCTTTTCAGTGTCCTTTTTCCCAAAAAAAATTGTTTAGAAAATACCTGAGGGAAGGCTTGGTCCAGTGCTGGTCATGTGTGTGGTGCTCTCTTCTATAAAAGGGAAAATTATTTTTTATTTTTTTTTCCATTTCACATTCCAACTATGATATGCCTACATAGAGCAACAGTGATCGTCCACCTTTTAAGTGTCCTTTCCCCCCAAAAATGGTTTAAAAAAGTACCTGAGGGAAGGCTTGGTCCAGTGCTGGTCATGTGTGTGGTGCTCTCTTCTGTAAAGAAAAAAAAAACATATTTTTTTGTTTTCCATTTCACAAGCCAACTCTGATATGCCTACAGAGGGCAACAGTGATTGTCCAACTTTTCAGTTGTCTTTCTTCTCCCAAACATTTGATCAAATATACCTGACAGAAGGCTAGATCCGGTGGTGGTCATGTGTGTGGTGTTCTCTTCTGTAAAGGAAAAACCAAACATAATTTATTCATTTTTTCATTTTTTTTATTCCACATGACAACTATGATATGCCTACATAGAGCAACAGTGATCGTCCACCTTTTCAGTGTCCTTTTCCCCCAAAAAGTGGTTTAAAAAATACCTGAGGAAGGCTTGGTCCAGTGCTGGTCATGTGTGTGGTGCTCTCTTCTATAAAAGGGAAAATAAAAAAATATATATATTTTTTTTCCATTTCACATGACAACTCTGATATGCCTCAGAGGGCAACAGTGATTGTCCAACTTTTCAGTTTTCTTTCTTCTCTCCAAACATTTTATCAAATATACCTGAGGGAAGGCTAGATCCGGTGATGGTCATATGTGTGGTGTTCTCTTCTGTAAAGGAAAAACCAAACATAATTTATTCATTTTTTTTTATTCCACATGACAACTATGATATGCCTACATAGAGCAAAAGTGATCGTCCACCTTTTCAGTGTCCTTTTTCCCAAAAAAAATGTTTAGAAAATACCTGAGGGAAGGCTTGGTCCAGTGCTGGTCATGTGTGTGGTGCTCTCTTCTATAAAAGGGAAAATTATTTTTTAATTTTTTTTTCCATTTCACATGCCAACTATGATATGCCTACATAGAGCAACAGTGATCGTCCACCTTTTCAGTGTCCTTTCCCCCCCCAAAAATGGTTTAAAAAATACCTGAGGGAAGGCTTGGTCCAGTGCTGGTTATGTGTGTGGTGCTCTCTCCTATAAAAGGGAAAATAAAAAATATGTTTTTTTCTCCATTTCACATGACAACTCTGATATGCCTACGGAGGGCAACAGTGATTGTCCAACTTTTCAGTTGTCTTTCTTCTCTCCAAACATTTGATCAAATATACCTGAGGGAAGGCTAGATCCGGTGGTGGTCATGTGTGTGGTGTTCTCTTCTGTAAAGGAAAAACCAAACATAATTTATTCATTTTTTTTATTCCACATGACAACTATGATATGCCTACATAGAGCAACAGTGATCGTCCACCTTTTCAGTGGCCTTTTCCCCCAAAAAGTGGTTTTAAAAATACCTGAGGGAAGGCTTCGTCCAGTGCTGGTCATGTGTGTGGTGCTCTCTTCTATAAAAGGGAAAATAAAAAAATATATATATTTTTTCCATTTCACATGACAACTCTGATATGCTTACAGAGGGCAACAGTGATTGTCCAACTTTTCAGTTGTCTTTCTTCTCTCCAAACATTTTATCAAATATACCTGAGGGAAGGCTAGATCCGGTGGTGGTCATGTGTGTGGTGCTCTCTTCTGTAAAGGAAAAACCAAACATAATTTATTCATTTTTTTCATTTTTTTTATTCCACATGACAACTATGATATGCCTACATAGAGCAAAAGTGATCGTCCACCTTTTCAGTGTCCTTTTTCCCAAAAAAATTGTTTAGAAAATACCTGAGGGAAGGCTTGGTCCAGTGCTGGTCATGTGTGTGGTGCTCTCTTCTATAAAAGGGAAAATTATTTTTTTATTTTTTTTTCCATTTCACATTCCAACTATGATATGCCTACATAGAGCAACAGTGATCGTCCACCTTTTCAGTGTGCTTTTTCCCCAAAAAATGGTTTAAAAAATACCTGAGGGAAAGCTTGGTCCAGTGCTGGTGATGTGTGTGGTGCTCTCTTCGGTAAAGGAAAAACCAAAGATAATTTATTAATTTTTTCATTTTTTTTTCATTTCACATGCCAACTATAATATGCCTACATAGAGCAACAGTGATCGTCCACCTTTTCAGTGTCCTTTTCCCCCAAAAAGTGGTTTAAAAAATACCTGAGGGAAGGCTTGGTCCAGTGCTGGTCATGTGTGTGGTGCTCTCTTCTGTAAAGAAAAAATGAAACATAATTTATTAATTTTTTCTTTTTTTTTTTAATTTCACATGCCAACTATGATATGCCTACATAGAGCAACAGTGATCGTCCACCTTTTCAGTGTATTTTTTCCCCAAAAATGGTTTCAAAAATACCTGAGGGAAGGCTTGGTCCAGTGCTGGTCATGTGTGTGGTGCTCTCTTCTATAAAAGGGAAAATAAAAAAATATATATATTTTTTCCATTTCACATGACAACTCTGATATGTCTACAGAGGGCAACAGTGATTGTCCAACTTTTCAGTTGTCTTTCTTCTCTCCAAACATTTTAATCAAATATACCTGAGGGAAGGCTAGATCCGGTGGTGGTCATGTGTGTGGTGCTCTCTTTTGTAATGAAAAAATAAAACAATTTTTTTTTTTCATTTCACATGACAACTCTGATATGCCTACAGAGGGCAACAGTAATTGTACAGCTTTTCAGTGTCTTTTTTCCCCAAAAAATGGTTTAAAAAATACCTGAGGGAAGGCTTGGTCCAGTGCTGGTCATGTGTGTGGTGCTCTCTTCTATAAAACGGAAAATAAAAATAAAAAATACATTTCCATTTCACATGACAACTCTGATATGCCTACAGAGGGCAACAGTGATTGTGCAACTTTTCAGTTGTCTTTCTTCTCTCCAAACATTTTATCAAATATACCTGAGGGAAGGCTAGATCCGGTGCTGGTCATGTGTGTGGTGCTCTCTTCTGTAAAGGAAAAACCAAACATAATTTATTCATTTTTTTATTTTTTTTATTCCACATGACAACTATGATATGCCTACATAGAGCAAAAGTGATCGTCCACCTTTAAAGTGTCCTTTTCCCCCCCAAAAATGGTTTAAAAAGTACCTGAGGGAAGGCTTGGTCCAGTGCTGGTCATGTGTGTGGTGCTCTCTTCTGTAAAGGAAAAACCAAACATAATTTTTTTTTTTTTTTTTCATTTCACATGCCAACTATGATATGCCTACATAGAGCAACAGTGATCGTCCACCTTTAAAGTGTCCTTTTCTCCCCAAAAAATGGTTTAAAAAGTACCTGAGGGAAGGCTTGGTCCAGTGCTGGTCATGTGTGTGGTGCTCTCTTCTATAAAAGAGAAAAAAAAAAAAAAAAAAAATTCTCCATTTCACATGACAACTCTGATATGCCTACGAAGAGGCCAACAGTGATTGTCCAACTTTTCAGTTGTCTTTCTTCTCTCCAAACATTTTATCAAATATACCTGAGGGAAGGCTATATCCGGTCGTGGTCATGTGTGTGGTGCTCTCTTCTGTAAAGGAAAAATAAAACATAAATTTTTTTTTTCCATTTCACATGCCAACTATGATATGCCTACATAGAGCAACAGTGATTGTCCACCTTTTCAGTGTCGTTTTTCCGCAAAAAATGGTTTCAAAAATACCTGAGGGAAGGCTTGGTCCGGTGCTGGTCATGTGTGTGGTGCTCTCTTCTATAAAAGGGAAAATAAAAAAATATATATATTTTTTCCATTTCACATGACAACTCTGATATGTCTACAGAGGGCAACAGTGATTGTCCAACTTTTCAGTTGTCTTTCTTCTCTCCAAACATTTTAATCAAATATACCTGAGGGAAGGCTAGATCCGGTGGTGGTCATGTGTGTGGTGCTCTCTTTTGTAATGAAAAAATAAAACAATTTTTTTTTTTCATTTCACATGACAACTCTGATATGCCTACAGAGGGCAACAGTAATTGTACAGCTTTTCAGTGTCTTTTTTCCCCAAAAAATGGTTTAAAAAATACCTGAGGGAAGGCTTGGTCCAGTGCTGGTCATGTGTGTGGTGCTCTCTTCTATAAAACGGAAAATAAAAATAAAAAATACATTTCCATTTCACATGACAACTCTGATATGCCTACAGAGGGCAACAGTGATTGTGCAACTTTTCAGTTGTCTTTCTTCTCTCCAAACATTTTATCAAATATACCTGAGGGAAGGCTAGATCCGGTGCTGGTCATGTGTGTGGTGCTCTCTTCTGTAAAGGAAAAACCAAACATAATTTATTCATTTTTTTATTTTTTTATTCCACATGACAACTATGATATGCCTACATAGAGCAAAAGTGATCGTCCACCTTTAAAGTGTCCTTTTCCCCCCCAAAAATGGTTTAAAAAGTACCTGAGGGAAGGCTTGGTCCAGTGCTGGTCATGTGTGTGGTGCTCTCTTCTGTAAAGGAAAAACCAAACATAATTTTTTTTTTTTTTTTTTTCATTTCACATGCCAACTATGATATGCCTACATAGAGCAACAGTGATCGTCCACCTTTAAAGTGTCCTTTTCTCCCCAAAAAATGGTTTAAAAAGTACCTGAGGGAAGGCTTGGTCCAGTGCTGGTCATGTGTGTGGTGCTCTCTTCTATAAAAGAGAAAAAAAAAAAAAAAAAAAATTCTCCATTTCACATGACAACTCTGATATGCCTACGAAGAGGCCAACAGTGATTGTCCAACTTTTCAGTTGTCTTTCTTCTCTCCAAACATTTTATCAAATATACCTGAGGGAAGGCTATATCCGGTCGTGGTCATGTGTGTGGTGCTCTCTTCTGTAAAGGAAAAATAAAACATAAATTTTTTTTTTCCATTTCACATGCCAACTATGATATGCCTACATAGAGCAACAGTGATTGTCCACCTTTTCAGTGTCGTTTTTCCGCAAAAAATGGTTTCAAAAATACCTGAGGGAAGGCTTGGTCCGGTGCTGGTCATGTGTGTGGAGCTCTCTTCGGTAAAGGAAAAACCAAACATAATTGATTAATTTTTTCCTTTTTTTTTTTCATTTCACATGCCAACTATGATATGCCTACATAGAGCAACAGTGGTCGTCCACCTTTTCAGTGTCCTTTTCCACCCAAAAAATGGTTTAAAAAATACCTGAGGGACGGCTTGGTCCAGTGCTGGTCATGTGTGTGGTGCTCTCTCCTATAAAAGGGAAAATATTTTTTTTATTTTTTTTTTCCATTTCACATGCCAACTATGATATGCCTACATAGAGCAACAGTGATCGTCCACCTTTTCAGTGTCCTTTTTCCCAAAAAATGGTTTTAAAAAATACCTGAGGGAAGGCTTGGTCCAGTGCTGGTCATGTGTGTTGTGCTCTCTTCGGTAAAGGAAAACCAAACATAATGTATTAATTTTTTCAATTTTTTCATTTCACATGCCAACTATGATATGCCTACATAGAGCAAAACTGATCGTCCACCTTTTCAGTGTCCTTTTTCCCCCAAAAAATGGTTTAAAAAATACCTGAGGGAAGGCTTTGTCCAGTGCTGGTCATGTGTGTGGTTCTCTCTTCTATAAAAAAAAAAAAAAAAAAAAAAATTGCATTTCACATGACATCTCTGATATGCCTACAGAGGGCAACAGTGATTGTCCAACTTTTCAGTTGTCTTTCTTCTCTCCAAACATTTTATCAAATATACCTGAGGGAAGGCTAGATCCGGTGGTGGTCATGTGTGTGGTGCTCTCTTCTGTAAAGGAAAAACCAAACATAATTTATTCATTTTTTCATTTTTTTTTTCATTTCACATGCCAACTATGATATGCCTACATAGAGCAACAGTGATCGTCCACCTTTTCAGTGTCCTTTTCCCCCCAAAAAATGGTTTAAAAAGTACCTGAGGGAAGGCTTGGTCCAGTGCTGGTCATGTGTGTGGTGCTCTCTTCTATAAAAGGGAAAATAAAATAAAAGTTTCCAACTTTTCAGTTGTCTTTCTTCTCTCCAAACATTTTATCAAATATACCTGAGGGAAGGCTAGATCCGGTCGTGGTCATGTGTGTGGTGCTCTTGTTGAAGATTTTATTATTTACAAAATGAGTAATTTAGCCTTATAAGAATACACAATTATTTCTCTGTGTTTGACTTTAAATTTTCTCTGTGTGTGCCTGTAACAAGACCTTAACTGTTGAGGCAGCAGTCAACTCTATTCTAAGATGTCACATGGTACAGAACCTTCACCCAAAACTATCTATAGGGTGTGTTACCTTCTATGGAAAAAGATGTATGTATTTAACTCTGAACCCAAAAAGACTCGGGAGCGCAGAGTGGGCCGGAGGGCCAGAGCGTTAGAGCGCCGTTCTATGGAACGGAGCGACATTCGAAAATAAAGTCTAATTGTTTCTGGCATCAAATATCTCTGCGATGTTATTTACAGAAAAATTGAAACCACTTCAAATGGCGACCCCGGCAGGACTTGGGCTTTGAGGCTGAAGGGACCACGAAAGGTGACACTGGTGAAAAAGCATGTGTTGTCACCGGTGCGCCAGAGTGGTAAGACCCTTTAAAAGCTTCTCCAAATTTAAAGAACTAAAAAATTGAGAAAAGAATGATCTTTGATTCTAGAAATAAGTGCATGCATTGTTGTTGATGATGTCGAGTAAATGTGTTATAGCGCGGGGGAGCTCCCAATAGTATTTGCTAGTGTCTCCCAATAGTATTTGCTAGTATTTGCTAGTATTTGCTAGACAATTCTGGGTGGATTGTATGATCACTGGTGCTGCTGATTTAGCGCAAAGGTTTTGTCATACATACGTACGGATGTGAGTTTACTGATAAGGCTATCAGGATTTGTTTTTACTGATTAAGGATAATCAGTGTTTATGTTTACTTGTTAAGGCTAACAAGTGGTACTGATTAAGGATAATCAGTGTTTATCTGTGTTTACTTTGAGTATAGCATGCGCACAGATATATATATATATATATATATATATATATATATATATATATATATATATATATATATATATATATATATATAACCTTTATTTAAACAGGAAATGTCCCATTGAGACACAGTCTCTTTTACAAGGGAGTCCTGTACAGCACAGTTTTAAACCATGAGCTAAAAACAATACATTACGTCAATGAAAATACAATTCAGATTTACACAAAATTTACAAAATATCTACATCTAGACAGAATACAATGAGTTTAAAATATATTAACAAACCACATATGGACTAAAAGTCAAGATCTACCTACCATTAATTAAAAACAAGTGCATATGTCCGTCAGCATGTCACTTCAGATGGTTAACTTCCGGTTACCGTTTTGTTACCGATTTAACAAAAGTCTGCTCGGGGAAGTTATGTTTGGCTTAACGGATACCGCCTCGAATAGCGAGGGACTGCACGGGTTAAGCTAAATCCTATGGAATAGGAGAGTTAGAAGTTTTGGCTTATGGTTACCGCTGTTCAAGGTGAACAGGTCTGCTCGGGTAAGCTAACTTGTATAAGACTCTGTTGTGTTGAGGAAGTGAATCACAGAGGTATATGAAGAAGAATAACTTTAAAGTGTATATTTTCATTGTGTCGAAGGAAGTGCAGCAGTGAATTTTTTAACCCTTTGGGGTCGGAAAACGCGTCCCCGTGTTTTGCTGGATTTTTTCCTTATCAGTGCAAAAGAGGATCAAATTACTCTGTTGATTTTGATCTTAAATATAAGTGTTGTACATCATTAGATCCTGTTAAGTGTGTATTTTATTTTGTGGATACTCACAATAAAAACAAAGTGTTGTGCTTTTCGTCTAATAAAGAAAAATAAACATGATGCGCGTTTTGCCTTCTCTCTGTCAGCGAGGTCCGTTCTGAAACGTGTCCGAAAAATTAACTGTAGCTCTGTCAATACTTGTCACAGAGATACGAGAGATTTCTCTTTATGAAGCTGAAATTCTCTTCTTTTAAATGAAGTAATTTATTTAAAAAAAAAAAAATTCCAGTTTATGTAATCCGTTTGAAACCAAGGAGAGGTACAGTTTTTTCATTCTCCCTTCATTTTTTTTAATGAGCTGAGCCCGACACACCCCCAGAGCTTTTCACATGATAAATAGGCGATCTATGCATAGCACACGCGCCACGCCCCGCGTCCATGCCAAACAACACGAAGATTCTTCATCAGAATACTGATAGTTCATCGCGTTTTAGGGATGGAAGCACGCTACTCCTTCAGAGGATTATGGACAGCGGGGAATAATTCACCTTTTCCTTAGAGGAATTTGAAACTCGGAACGGTTGCATTTTGAAGAACGAATTTAACCCGCTGAGGATACAAGTTCGGAGTAAGTTGTTATAATTCCTTTTCTGATCATAGAGCTCCAATGCATTTTCAGACTATATTTTGCCTAGCTTTTGACATAGTAAATATTACCTTACAACATTCGTGTAGGCCTATACGCTCGTGTAAACTTTTTGAATGATTTAGTGAAATATATCGATCCGCAATTGTTTTTTGAGTTCTTCTGTGGTCTAGTGGTCAGATCGTTTGCCAAGCGTGTCAGAGGTTATGGGTTCGAATCCGCCCTCGGTATAGTTTTTTTCTCTCATCAAAACCGAATATGTTCATCAGTTGTTACAGTCTATATCAAACACACACGTATATAGGACACACGTTTGTGTGCATTTTATTTTGTGATTTCACCGGAATGAATAGTGTCCGCAATGGCGATAGATTGAAGAACGCGTCCTAAGAGCGAGTGAAGACTGCGCGCGCGTCGCCACAAGAGAGCTCTGTATCCATGACACTGATAGCAGGACACGAGTGCTCAGCTTGAGTTCAAAAACAAAACATTTTAGCTCTAGATCTCTTATTTAAGAGCGGACTAAATTAATGCTCTACTAGTTAACTGGAGATGGTTTATTTGTATTAGGTATAGCCGTTCATTGAGTGTATCAGTAAATCCGTGCGGTCTATATGGGCCAAAAACAGATACTCGCGGTGACGCGGTCTACCCATCAATAGATGTTTCTCCGTCCATCAACAGATACATTGTGCATCTATAATCATAATTGTCCATCAGTTAACTTTGGATAATGTGCTAACAGTTATTTGCTTTTGTTTTGTTGTGTTTACATCGTCACCATCAGCCTTCAGAAATCATTCTGATATAATTTTTTTAAATCAATGTTGGAAACAGTTATGCTGCTTAATTTTTTTTAACCTGTGATAGTTTTTCAGGATTCTTTGAATGCACTTTTTTATATATATATAAAAAAAACAAGTTTGGTCTTTTTATGTTTTTTTTTTGTTTTTTAAAGGATGTGTTAAGTGATATGAATGACTTTAAGTCTTTATGTTCTTAGGAAAGATTTCAATTTTGAATAAATGCTGTTCTTTTTAACTTTTTATTCATCAGTGAATCATTCTTAGTTCAGGCTGCCTCACAGCACCTTGATGGTGCCATTAGGGGAGTGTCTTTAGTCTTCCCAGGTGTAAATTACATTAATATTCATGACCATTCACACTCCCACGCATACAGCACTGCTGACCCAAAAACTGATGTAAGAAATTCAAATCGTTATATTGATGTTTCTGAAAGAGTGGTCAGAATGATTTTCACTGCATTTTGAAGTAAAAATTCTAGCCTATAAGAATAGTAACTCAAAAGTATTGTGGACAACTATTCAGTATTAAATGGCCTTATTGCGGTGACATTTTTTTTCCCAAAACGTACTAACCACGCATATTATTTTTTTTCTATAAAATGCAAACATGTACATCCATTTTGCTCACATATTATTGTAGCAGAGTTTGTGCTGAATACAGCAAATTTATATGTTGGCAAATGGTATGTTTTAAGTAGCTGAAATAAGCACAAATGTCAGGGCATGTCAAAACACCTCAAGAGCCCCAAAACAGCTCAGACCCCAGAGGGTTAATGTATTTCTTATAAAATAATTTAGTAAAACTGACAGTGAGTGAGTAAAGAAGAGCATGTGTGTGTGTGTGTAGGATCCTGTGTCTGTATCTGCTTGACTGTGACTGTGGTTAAAAATAGGTGACAAGGAATGTGTGAAGGAGCTTGAGAATGAATGAATGAATGAATGAATGAGGCATTTATATAGCGCTTTCATATGTACTTCTGTACACCCAAAGCGCTTTACAATCATATCAGGGGTTCTCTCCTCAACTATCACCAGTGTGCAGCATCCACTTGGATGATGTGACGGCAGCTACAGTACAACGGCGCCAGTGCGCTCACCACACACCAGCTATAGTTGGAGAGGAGAGAGAGTGATAGAGCCAATTCAGTGGATGGGGATTATTAGGAGGCCATGATTGGCAGGGGCCAATGGGTGGAATGTGGCCAGGACACCGGGGTTACACCCCTACTCTTTACGAGAAGTGCCATGGGATTTTTAATGACCGCAGAGAGTCAGGGCCTCGGTTTAACGTCTCATCCGAAGGACGGTGCTTTTTGACAGTATAGTGTCCCCGTCACTATACTGGGGCATTAGGACCCACACAGACCACAGGGTGAGCACCCCCTTCTGGCCTCTCTAACACCTCTTCCAGCAGCAACCTGGTTTTCTCAGAAGGTCTCCCATCCAGGTACTAACCAGGCTCAGCCCTGCTTAGCTTCAGTGGGCAACCAGTCTTGGGCTACAGGGTGATATGGCTGATGGCAGAAAGAGAAAAGTAAAGTAATGCATGAATAATGTATAAAAGTAAAGGAAATAGTAAAAGAAAACAATTGTTTCAAGATATTAATCTTGAGATTATTGTAGTATAAAATAAGTTAAAGTTATAATATATATATTTATTTAATGAATAAATATAATGAAATATATTAATAGTTAAAAGAAAGATAAAAATGCACGTGCTTAATATATTATATCTTATATCTGAAGACGTCTAAAATTTTTATCTCATTATCCCTGAAGACAAAGAGAGAAAAAATTATTCTATTGTAGATAAAGTTTGTGCTAAGAAAAAATAACTTCTGCAGTGTATTAAAAGTGAACAAGATTGGGTGACAAAGTAAAAGTCATAAATAATTTACAGCAATCTTAGAACTGTAGTAAATGAGAATTGTTGTAAATGGGTAAGGAAAAGTTTATTCACCATGTGATATTATTTTAAGCAGCATGCAAATATAGGAGAAAGATTGAAGGCTGATTTTATGATAGGAAAAATAATTTAATTGGATTATACTCAGATAATCAAAGTTAGATTAGTGCTGCATATTGTAAAGAAGAAATAGCTTGCTTTCCTGCAATGAAGAATTTGCTTTACTAAAAAACAGAATGAGAGAAATGCTGTTGTCAACCAGTGAGATTTTATATAAAGAACTAGTGAAAAAGATGGTTAAAAAGTGGAATAAAGAGATAAAGACTTTAGGTAAAGAGCTAATTGCTCAGGAACAAATTTGATTCATGCAGCTCTCTGAGTGTTCAAATTTCAGATGGAAATCAGATGGCTTCAGTGGAAGAGGTGAAAGGTCAAAGAGACGACTGCAGAGAGAAGAAGAGTGGGTGAGGGGCGTTCCCTCCTGAAGAAACTTTCTGGAAACTCAACATGGAGAAAGACTGATTAATGCTGGCAAAAGAAACTTTCACTATTTCACTGGAGACTTTTTCCTAAGGACAAAGCTGTGGCAAAATATATCACAAGCATGAACTCAGAAGAGGCAGAGCCTAAATTCCAGTCTACAACACCAAGCCTTTGAGTGACAGCTAGGCTGATGACACATGCAGCCATGGATCTTCAAAAGACTGAGATATCTAAAAACAGAGAAACTGACTGACATCCTTCCCTAACGAGCAACACAGGTGTGTCAAACTCCAATGATCACTCAATAGAGGCTGCTTCAAATTTAGTTAATTATTAGATTAACTTTATTCATTCTGATTATTCACTGGTCTCATAAGCACTTCTTAATATTCTCTGCTAACCCTCTCTGCTCTTTCAGTAGGTACAAGTCCAGCTTTTTAAGAAAAAGAAAGCTTTCTGAAAGAGAAAAGTGTGTGCTAAAATGATCAAACAATTAAAACGGAGGCTGGATTTGGTATAGTGAGGGCTATTAGATTAAACAAATATAGTAGGGTGACCATATTTTGTCCTGAAAAAACAGGACACTCGGCCCGGCAAACAGATAGGCCTACTCAAATGATACTCGAAGTTTACTCAAAGAAACCTTATTAATTTCAATACATTTAAAGTAGGTTATGCCTCCTCTGTATGGATAGAAATTTGTTATATTGTTATATGAAAACAGGACATGTCCTGAGAAAACAGGACAGTTGGTCACCCTAAAATATAGGGCAAAAAGCATGATATAATTATTATATAGCAAAGAAGAAAAAAAATGTCAAAGGACGATACTTATTGATGACAAAACAATGATACTGGTCACTCCATTTTGTTTTGGTAATTTTCTAGAGAGAGATTGGAGAAAAATTACTCCAAAAGTCCAAAATTATTAAATCACAAATACTGTAAAAACTGGGATAATGAGATCGAAAAGTTGTTGGCCATGGATCTGAGATTATGCAGAGATCTCCAATTTTCTTCTTAATGCAGCTCATGAGCAAAAAAACAAAAAGAATAGGAAAAACTTACGGTGACGCATTGCTGCCACATACATATTATTTTTTCCACTCAACTATGTCGTAATAACGAGATCTTATGTCGTTATAACGAGATGTTATGTCATTAAAACGACATATTTTCTCGTAATAACGAGATCTTATGTTGTTAAAACGACATATTTTTCTCGTAATAACGAGATCTTATGTCGTAATAACGAGATGTTATGTCGTTAAAACGACATATTTTTTTCGTAATAACGAGATCTTATGTCGTTAAAACGACATATTTTCTTGGCCTTATAAGGACATGTCATGGACAATATGCCTTTATCCACATGAAATGTATAACCAATCATGTCTGTATCATACTTCTACGTTCAAAAAGCTGAAGCAATAGCAGCCCACAATGGATGTTTATGTTAAAAGATCAAATTCTGTACACACCTTATTAATAAAGCATGTGTAGCCTACATATTCGCAGATGAGCCCAGAATACAAACATTGCGTTTAATTGCACATTAGGCTAAGCGTTTTCCTCCCATAGACAACCCTTATAATAAAGAAAAAGCTTAATGTGGCTTAATAGGCTATAGCTTACTTCAGTGATAAAGATCAAATGCTGTAGGCCTGGCCTACACGCCTTATTAATAAACCATACTATCCGACAGAACAGCAGATGAGCCCAGAATATGAACGCAGCGCATTTAATTACACGTTAGGCGTTTTCTTCATATTATATAAACCCTTTATTATAAATAAAATAAAGGTGGCTCTTAACGTGTCTTTCTATGGGAGGATGGCATTGCAGTAGCTACACATCAAATACAAATTTAAATGGTATTCAATGCAAAACAAAAATGAAAAATATAAGTTGCCAATAAATTAAATAAATAAATTATTATGGCATTAATTAGCCCACAAGCAATATTTATTTTAAAGCCTAAACGAATGTATTTGTTTATCTGTATAGGCTAAGTGTTTCAGGCGCCCTTTTCAAACTGGCGCAAGAAAATGCAACAGAATTTGATTTGTTAACCGATTGATTTTTTAATTTGCTCGCTCTAACGTTAACCTAGATAAATGTTCGCTATTATTAAGCGCGTATCCAAGTGTTTGTGGAGCGCGCACTGCATGACATGGAGCCGCCGGTGCTGCCATTACTCTCATTTTCCTATCAACAGTGGACTGGAAACAACTGAAATTACTCCATCATTTCTGGTCATACAGAAAAGAATTATACATCAGTCCCAACTACTTTTATTTGTGTAAATTCACAACAACAAGAAAACGTTGTGCTTTTGTAAAATAAAAGAAAACGAACAGGGCGCGCTTTCAAAAGCGCGTCTCAAAAATAAACTGAAAAACAGTGTATAGACAAGCCTCACAGACATGAGAAATAAAGCCTTCTATACAAAGCTTATAAAAAATGTCCATCAACGAAAAAAAAACCCAATCGAAAGCAAATACATAGCCTACCATCTGATTATGTAATCATGTCCGTATGAAAGGCGCATCTATAGCCTACATTACAGCGGAGATGTATGGATAGAGATATGATTGCAGCAGGCAGCCTATGCTGATTTAGAAAAGACTAGTTTATTAATAAACAATTAAAATGCTTCTTTATTTTTTTCAAACACATTTATTATCATTAACCGACTTCTGCCGGTGCTTTGCGGCAAGTTTTATGCATGCGCTTGAGCGCGGAATATATAGCCATATATGCACATTGAATATAAACGTGTGATTAGTCATAATTGCTTAAATTAACAGTCAAGAAAAATCTTTAGTTTATGGCTTATTTGAATCTTGTCACAGTGTCTGGTTTGTGTTCCTGTGTAACCACTAGAGGTCCTCTTCCCGCACGGTGTCCCACACTCTGTTACTACAATTCCCATGATCCTGTCTGTCACTGAGGTTCATTGTGTTCAGCTGCTTCTCGTCACCTCGTTTAGCACTTGTGTATATATACCCTGTTAGTTTCAGTGTTTGTCACGGAGTCCTTGTATTATGTCCCCACACTTCCGTTATTTGTATCTGCCTGGTTTTCGTTCGTATTTTATGTTTTGGATTGCCTTACTGGACTTTTGACCCTTGCCTGGACTGGTGTTGTGAGTACGGATTACCCTATAAATAAATACTGCTATTGGATCTACGTGTCTTGTGTGTGTGTCGTGACAATCTAATCTATTGATTTAATATTTTACATTATTTAATCAGTAATTATATCCAGCTCTTACATTATATTAGTTGAGTTAGCATAATTAGTTAATGAACTAATAAAATAATAAAATAAAGTTTAAATCAGGATAGGCTGTTTACCATATATTTCTATATCATTGCTTATTCCACCACACAACGGACTGTTTATAAGGTGACAATTCGTTATACATGTGAAGATTGTAGGCTCTATCTTGAAGATGTTTGTATTGTATTGTATCTTCTGTTATAAAGACGAAGATTGACATTTCGTTAAACAAAATAAGAACACAATGTTGTAAAAAATAAACAACTTAGGTTATATTCTGTTAGATGTGTTTTGACTTTGATAGGCTACATTTTATGTGGATAAAGGCATATTGTGCATGTCCTTATAAGGCCAAGAAAATATGTCATTTTAACGACATATCTTGTTATTACGAGAAAAAGATGTCGTTTTAACGACATAAGATCTCGTTATTACGAGAAAAGATGTCGTTAAAACGACATAAGATCTCGTTATTACGAGAAAAGATGTCGTTAAAACGACATAAGATCTCGTTATTACGAGAAAATATGTCGTTTTAACGACATAAGATCTCGTTATTACGACATAATTGAGGGAAAAAATAATATATATGTGGCAGCAATGCGTCACCGTAAAAATTAGACCAACAAATGAGAAAAGAAAAAATGCATTTGACAAATTATAATTGACAGGCCTATTATTCTAAAATACTTAATCTATTAGAATTTGTAAAAAGAAAAAAGGGTTTACAACAGCAGACTTAAACTAAACCTTGCGACCATTGACACTTCTCAGCGCTGAATTATTTGTGGTGACCTGACTGGACCTTGTGGCAAAATTTAGATCACAACCTGCAAGAATGCTGGCCAAGCGCGTATGACAGTGTGTGTGAGAATGTGTGACGGAGAGAGAGATGGTGTGGATGGCAAATCAATTACTTTGCCAATACAGCTATATTTAAACTTTAACATGTGGGCCCACAGGGCAAATTATGCCCAATACAATAATGACCATGGATGAATTTGGTTAAATGTCCTGGTTGGAACTATAGTGGCAATATGAAAAAAAAAAATAGGAAAAGAGAAAAATAAAAATTGAAAAACCAGTGCCATATTTGCGCAGCGCATAATAATTTACTTTCTTTGCAGCATAACAGGTTTGACTTTCTTTGCAGAATATCAAGAGGAGCTGATCTTTGTCAAAAGTATGAAATGTTGTCTGGTAACTTTTGTCTTGTAACAAAGTGGGTTGAATGTTGGCCAAGAAGCCTAATAAACAGTGTGCTGGTAGTGGAAATGACAAAGAGATAACTGAAGTGAATTGACTAATTGTAAAAGTACATAGGAAATTAATTATGAGAAAAACGTAAAGAAATTGCAATTATAATGATAAAAAGCTGAACTATATGAAAAACAAGGGGAATATATGGATTAAAGCACTGCTGTTAATGAAAGCAGAAAGGACACCACTCAGCCCACTTGACCTTTACAGGGAACACCAAGAAGAAGAATGGGACAGATAAACTGGTGATTGAAATTATATGTTGTTGTCACTAACAAAAATAGTTAAGCTTTAATTCACAGATAGCAGCAGCTCAAGTCCAGGAAGGTTTCTGGAGCAAATCTAACAAAAAGAACCATTGACTGTGCTTTGTGTTTCAGAAGAAGCTTGTGCATAGATCAACAGAGTGACACTTGACCCCATGCCTCTCGACACCAACAGACTTCAGAAACCCCCCAAACAGGGAGTGAGGGATCAAGGACATGCTGACAATGAGAGAAAAGTCCATTGCAAAGGCACCATCACCTGGCCAAAGCTGTAAAAATGACAAGACAACTAACAGAATGATCAAATCATGATTGGAAAAAGAGGACAAACTTGAACAGAAACACAGGAATGAGAGGAGCTGTTCCAGAGATGAGTACAAGCTTGAACAATAATCAACATCAACCAAACTTCCCTATGATTGAATGTTCAGCCCAAGAATAAAATCAGTAGCAAAAATCAGTAGCAACTTAATAATAACCTCACCAGAACAAAAAATATATTAAAGCAAGTTAAAAATATAATGACAAGTTAAGAATAAACTAAAATAATGATAACAATTAATTTAAGAAATTGATGATAGCATAGTGGGAATTAATTAATTCATGAAGGAAAAATTAGAACTAAAAAGAACTTTTAAATAAATCTGAATGGGAACTCATATGCTATTGCAATACAAGGGTATAAACAATTTATTTAAGGCTACAGTTGAAACTGAAACAAGTATTAACATTAGGTATTAACAAATATTAGATTTTAATTCATAAGATTATGAATTGACTCAATATTCTATTGACAAATAATAAAAATATATCAAGTAGAGTTTATAGAAAGTTTATAGACTTACAGGAAGTTATTGAAACAATAACAAACAGGCCCTTCGAAACTATTTAAATTGCACCAGAGGGGGGTCCAAAATAAATATTTGGCATTCACATGAAGCATAAATTATTGAACCAACAATACTTTTGAGTATTCTTAATCCAGATGCGTAATGGTATTAAACCAGTACGCAAAGGGGGGAGTAAGATAAGGAATTAAAATGAATTATGATAAAAAATTTAAACTAAGGAAAATTAATTAATTAAGAAGAATAAGGAAAATTAATTAATTAAGGAAATTAAATTAAGGTAAATAAAATTACAGGCATTTTAAATTAAAGGCATGATTGCAAAGTTTTGTGAAATTCATGGCAAAAACAAAGTTAAGAAAAGAACAGCGACAAAAATAGGCCATATGTCAGTATACCAGAAGAACTATTGAAACATTTGCTAAGGAATATACAAGCAATGAAATCAACAGAGGAGGGGCAGGAACAGAAATTAAATTTATGACAGAGAAGTAATCCTTAGATTGGAAGTCTATCACAAATAAGGTCAGATAATGGGTCAGCTAAACAGAAGTATTGAAGATTAAAAAATAAGTTGCATACGAACACAAGGACGTTTTAATAATTAAGTTATGATGCTAATGGTTTAAATAGTTGATATAAAAATCTTTTAAATTGTTAGATATACAGAAAAAGAAATGTACATATAAGGAATATGTAAGAGTGCAAAAAGTTATTTGCTAGAGTTTATTTTCTAATTGTCTAAAGAGTTTATTGAATGACTTTTATGAGGTAAATGTAACATTGCTCTGAAGCTTTCTTAGTTAGAGTACATGAGACATACCAATAATTAGTTTATTCATGATAGTTTATTTAGAAATGAGTTAAGGTAGTCTTGAACTGAAGAGCTACATAGGAGAATAGGAAGCAACACACGAGATTTAAAAAGTCAAAATGGTATTTATTGTTTAATTTGGAAATAAAAATAAACAGAATTGGAAATGTGAAACTTTGACAAAACGCGAAACATAGTGTGATTTATTGAATAGAAAGGTACACTACAATGTTCTGTTCGTTCATCAGCTAAAAAAGGACTGACTAAAAGATGGATTCTTTGAATTTAAGATTTATTATAAAGATTTGTCTGCATTAGGAGAAAAACAATTATGTGAAAAAAGTAGAATTACTTATGTTTGGAGATCAGTGTTGCCCTTTTTCTAAATAATATTGCGCAGGGAAAATTTGGCGGTTACGATTAAGTTAAAGAAAACTTAAGAGCAGAAGTTAAGGAAAACATAAATAGCATAAATAGGCTCAATTAGGAATGTTTTTTGGTGATGCGATATTGAAAGTGGGTTATTATTCTGTAGTGTACTTGTATATTAAGATCACTAATTGGAAAATCACGGTTAAACGAATGGAAATGCAGAAAAAAGATAATGAAAACTAATTTGAGAAGGCAACCAAATTGATATTTACAACCCCTGGATGTTGATTCAAGTACCACAAAGGAGGACAAAAGAAAATGACTGATGAGCCAGACCCTAGAGGATATCTACACCGCAAGAAAACTTTTAATAGTATAAGAGACTTTTATGTGTGACATATTCTACATAACTGTGACAATAACAGACAATGCTGAACCAATTTCACCCTCGCACTTGTAACAATGTTTAATTGTTGTTTGATTAGGGAGAACTCGAGTCTTTTACTTTTTCCATTAAACAAAAAAGAAAGAACAACTAAAAGAAATAAAAATGTATGGAGGAAGATGTTTGGCTCCAGTGCTCCTCCGGAGTGTGGTGGCTTAATCCAGTAATTGGAAAGGAGAATGAATGACTCAAATTGAGTCACTAGGTAGCATAACTGAAGGAGCTGGATTTTGAAACTACACTCGGGGAAAGGATAGTGAATGTGGGGCTTAAATAAGCCCCAGAGGAGGGAATGTTGAAGAATTTTATTATTTACAAAACGAGTAATTTAGCCTTATAAGAATACACAATTATTTCTCTGTGTTTGACTTTGAATTTCCTCTGTGTGTGCCTGTAACAAGACCTTAACTGTTGAGGCAGCAGTCAACTCGATTCTAAGATGTCACATGGTACAGGACCTTCACCCAAAACTATCTATAGGGTGTGTTACCTTCTATGGAAAAAGATGTATGTATTTAACTGTAAACCCCAAAAGACTCGGGAGCGCAGAGTGGGCCGGAGGGCCAGAACGTTAGTGCGCCGTTCTATGGAACGGAGCGGCGTTTGAAAATAAAGTCTAATTGTTTCTGGCATCAAAGATCTCTGCGAAGTTATTTACAGAAAAATTGAAACCACTTCACTCTCTTCTGTAAAGAAAAAATAAAACATTAGTTTTATTTTTGTTTTCCATTTCACATGCCAACTATGATATGCCTACATAGAGCAACAGTGATCGTCCACCTTTTCAGTGTCCTTTTTCCCAAAAGAAATGGTTTAAAAATACCTGAGGGAAGGCTTGGTCCAGTGCTGGTCATGTGTGTGGTGCTCTCTTCTGTAAAGGAAAAAACAAACATTAATTTATAAATTTTTTCATTTTTTTTTATTCCACATTACAACTATGATATGCATACATAGAGCAAAAGTTATCGTCCACCTTTTCAGTGTCCTATTTCCCCCAAAAAAATGGTTTAAAAAATACCTGAGGGACGGCTTGGTCCAGTGCTGGTCATGTGTGTGGTGCTCACTTCTATAAAATGGAAAATAAAATAAAATAAAAAAATTTTCCATTTCAAATGACAACTCTGATATGCCTACAGAGGGCAACAGTGATTGTCCAACTTTGCAGTTGTCTTTCTTCTCTCCAAACATTTTATCAAATATACCTGAAGGAAGGCTAGATCCAGTGCTGGTCATGTGTGTGGTGCTCTCTTCTGTAAAGAAAAAATAAAACATCATTTTTTTTTTTTTTTTCATTTCACATGCCAACTATGATATGCCTACATAGAGCAAAAGTGATCGTCCACCTTTTCAGTGTCCTTTTTCCCCAAAAAATGGTTTAAAAAATACCTGAGGGACGGCTTGGTCCAGTGCTGGTCATGTGTGTGGTGCTCTCTTCTATAAAAGGGAAAATAAAAAAATATATATATATTTTTCCATTTCACATAACAACTCTGATATGCCTACAGAGGGCAACAGTGATTGTCCAACTTTTCAGTTGTCTTTCTTCTCTCCAAACATTTTATCAAATATACCTGAGGGAAGGCTAGATCCGGTGGTGGTCATGTGTGTGGTGCTCTCTTCTGTAAAGGAAAAACCAAACATAATTTATTCATTTTTTCATTTTTTTTTAATTTCACATGCCAACTATGATATGCCTACATAGAGCAAAAGTTATCGTCCACCTTTTCAGTGTCCTATTTCCCCCAAAAAATGGTTTAAAAAATACCTGAGGGAAGGCTTGGTCCAGTGCTGGTCATGTGTGTGGTGCTTTCTTCTGTAAAGGAAAAAGGAAAAACCAAACATAATTGATTAATTAGGGCCCGAGCACCCGTGCGAGGTCCCTCTTGAAACTGTTAGGATTATTATTTTTTTTTTCTTCTGCAAAGTAAGCCCCATTTTCGAGGCCGCAACATGCTCGAAAAGTCACCAAATTTTGCACACTTGTCAGGACTGGTGAAAAATTTTGTATTTTGTGGGTTTCGCGGATGGGCGTGGCAAAATGGCTCGCTAGCGCCACCTAGAAAATTGAAAAAAATTAGCCCCTCGTCCACGTTTGACCTACATGCACTAAATGTGGTGGGGACGTGTATCATATCAAGACGCACAAAAAAGCCTCAAGAACCCATACCCTAAACTTGACAGGAAGCCCGCCATTTTTAATTTGGCGGCCATTTTGGGACGATTTACACACTCCGTACTTTGACGAACTCCTCCTAGGGATTTATTCGGATCGACTTCAAATTTCTGCTGTGCCTTCTAAAGGCATTTACGATTAAAAGTTGTGCTATCTGCGAGTTTTCGTCAATGGGCGTGTCCGTGGCATCGATGATTCGTCATGAAACAGGAAGTTGGAGTAACTTTGCTGTACATGCTCAGATCTGCACCAAATTTTGCACGCTTGGCAAGAGTCCCGCCCTGAACACATGTACATGCCGACATTCACCCCCAGTCATAGCGCCACCTGCTGGCAACAGGAAGTGACCTTTAACGAAGCAGCCCCCGCCGCACGTTTGACCTACATGTACGAAATTTCTGTGGCACATCAACCATGTCCAGACGCACAAAAAAGCCTCTTGGAGCGATGCCCTAAACCCAACAGGAAGTCGGCCATTTTGAATTTTCCGTCAAATTTTGGCTGATTTACACACTCCGTACATTAACGAACTCCTCCTAGGGATTTAATCAGATCGACTTCAAATTTCTGCTGTGCCTTCTAAAGGCATTGACGATGAAAAGTTGTGCTATCTGTGAGCTTTCGTCAATCGGCGTGTCCGTGGCGTGGCGTCAAACATCAAGTCTTCGCCACGACACAGGAAGTGGTTGTAACTTCAGTGTACATGCTCACAGCTGCACCAAACTTTACATGTAGGATAAGAGTCCCGACCTGAACGCCCTGTACAATGCCCACATTCACCCACAGTCATAGCGCCACCTGCTGGCAACAGGAAGTGACGTATAACACCTTCATGCAGTGTCTGAAAAGCGTAGCAAATTCACAGCCGCACTGGCAGAGCTCCAGAATATGCAACAGAATATGCGGCCGCATCACTCCCCGACGCGCTACATGTGCGAGGGCCCGCCCATCGCTGCTTGCAGCTTTAATTTTTGTTTTGTTTTTTCATTTCACATGCCCACTATGATATGCCTGCCTACATAGAGAAACAGTGATCGTCCACCTTTTCAGTGTCGTTTTTTCCCCAAAAATGGTTTAAAAAATACCTGAGGGGAGACTTGGTCCAGTGCTGGTCATGTGTGTGGTGCTCTCTTCGGTAAAGGAAAAACCAAACATAATTTATTAATTTTTTCATTTTTTTTTTATTTCACATGCCAACTATGATATGCCTACATAGAGCAACAGTGATTGTCCACCTTTTCAGTGTCCTTTTTCCCCAAAAAATGGTTTAAAAAATACCTGAGGGAAGGCTTGGTCCAGTGCTGGTCATGTGTGTGGTGCTCTCTTCTGTAAAGGAAAAACCAAACATAATTTTTTTTTTTTTTTTCATTTCACATGCCACTATGATATGCCTACATAGAGCAACAGTGATCGTCCACCTTTTCAGTGTCCTTTTCCCCCAAAAAGTGGTTTAAAAAATACCTGAGGGAAGGCTTGGTCCAGTGCTGGTCATGTGTGTGGTTCTCTCTTCTATAAAAGGGAAAATAAAAAAATATATATATTTTTTTCCATTTCACATGACAACTCTGATATGCCTACAGAGGGCAACAGTGATTGTCCAACTTTTCAGTTGTCTTTCTTCTCTCCAAACATTTTATCAAATATACCTGAGGGAAGAATAGATCCGGTGCTGGTCATGTGTGTGGTGCTCTCTTCTGTAAAGAAAAAATAAAACATTTTTTTTTTCCCATGTAACATGCCAACTATGGTATGCCTACATAGAGCAACAGTGATCGTCCGCCATTTCAGTGTCCTTTTTCCCAAAAAAAATGGTTTAAAAAATACCTGAGGGAAGGCTTGGTCCAGTGCTGGTCATGTGTGTGGTGCTTTCTTCTGTAAAGGAAAAAGGAAAAACCAAACATAATTGATTAATTTTATTAAAAAAAAATTCATTTCACATGCCAACTATGATATGCCTACATAGAGCAACAGTGATTGTCCACGTTTTCAGTGTCCTTTTTCCCAAAAAAATTGTTTAAAAAATACCTGAGGGAAGGCTTGGTCCAGTGCTGGTCATGTGTGTGGTGCTCTCTTCTGTAAAGGAAAAACCAAACATAATTTATTATTTTTTTTATTTTTTTTTTTCATTTTACATGCCAACTATGATATGCCTACATAGAGCAAAAGTGATCGTCCACCTTTTCAGTGTCCTTTTACCCCCAAAAATGGTTTAAAAAATACCTGAGGGAAGGCTTGGTCCAGTGCTGGTCATGTGTGTGGTGCCTCTCTTCTGTAAAGAAAAAATAAAACATATTTTTTTGTTTCCCATTTCACAAGCCAACTATGATATGCCTACAGAGGGCAACAGTGATTGTCCAACTTTTCAGTTGTCTTTCTTCTCTCCAAACATTTTATTAAATATACCTGAGGGAAGGCTAGATCCGTTGGTGGTCATGTGTGTGGTGCTCTCTTCTGTAAAGGAAAAACCAAACATAATTTATTATTTTTTTCATTTCACATGCCAACTATGATATGCCTACATATAGCAAAAGTGATCGTCCACCTTTTCAGTGTCCTTTTTCCCAAAAAAATGGTTTAAAAAATACCTGAGGGAAGGCTTGGTCCAGTGCTGGTCATGAGTGTGGTGCTCTCTTCTGTAAAGGAAAAACCAAACATAATTTATTAATTTTTTCATTTTTTTTCATTCCACATGCCAACTATGATATGCCTACATTAAGCAAAAGTGATCGTCCAACTTTTCATTGTCCTTTTTCCCCAAAAAATTGTTTAGAAAATACCTGAGGGAAGGCTTGGTCTAGTGCTGGTCATGTGTGTGGTGCTCTCTTCTGTAAAGAAAAAATAAAACATACATTTAGTTTTTTTTCCATTTCACATGCCAACTATGATATGCCTACATAGAGCAAAAGTGATCGTCCACCTTTTCAGTGTCCTTTTTCCGAAAAAAAATGGTTTAAAAAATACCTGAGGGAAGGCTTGGTCCAGTGCTGGTCATGTGTGTGGTGCTCTCTTCTGTAAAGAAAAAATGAAACATAATTTATTAATTTTTTCATTTTTTTTCATTCCACATGACAACTATGATATGCCTACATAGAGCAACAGTGATCGTCCACCTTTTCAGTGTCGTTTTTCCCCAAAAAATAGTTTAAAAATACCTGAGGGAAGGCTTGGTCCAGTGCTGGTCATGTGTGTGGTGCTCTCTTCGGTAAAGGAAAAACCAAACATAATTGATTAATTTTTTTAAAAAAAATTCATTTCACATGCCAACTATGATATGCCTACATAGAGCAAAAGTGATCGTCCACCTTTTCAGTGTCCTTTTTCCCAAAAAAAAATGGTTTAAAAAATACCTGAGGGAAGGCTTGGTCCAGTGCTGGTCATGTGTGTGGTGCTCTCTTCTGTAAAGAAAAAATGAAACATAATTTATTAATTTTTTCATTTTTTTTCATTCCACATGACAACTATGATATGCCTACATAGAGCAACAGTGATCGTCCACCTTTTCAGTGTCGTTTTTCCCCCCAAAATAGTTTAAAAATACCTGAGGGAAGGCTTGGTCCAGTGCTGGTCATGTGTGTGGTGCTCTCTTCGGTAAAGGAAAAACCAAACATAATTGATTAATTTTTTAAAAAAAAATTCATTTCACATGCCAACTATGATATGCCTACATAGAGCAAAAGTGATCGTCCACCTTTTCAGTGTCCTTTTTCTCAAAAAATGGTTTAAAAAATACCTGAGGGAAGGCTTGGTCCAGTGCTGGTCATGTGTGTGGTGCTCTCTTCTGTAAAGGAAAAACCAAACATAATTTATTAATTTTTTCATTTTTTTTTCATTTCACATGCCAACTATGATATGCCTACATAGAGCAACAGTGATTGTCCACCTTTTCAGTGTCCTTTTTCTCAAAAAAATGGTTTAAAAAATACCTGAGGGAAGGCTTGGTCCAGTGCTGGTCATGTGTGTGGTGCTCTCGTCTGTAAAGGAAAAACCAAACATAATTTTTTTTTTTTTTTTCATTTCACATGCCACTATGATATGCCTACATAGAGCAACAGTGATCGTCCACCTTTTCAGTGTCCTTTTCCCCCAAAAAGTGGTTTAAAAAATACCTGAGGGAAGGCTTGGTCCAGTGCTGGTCATGTGTGTGGTGCTCTCTTCTGTAAAGGAAAAACCAAACATAATTTATTAATTTTTTCTTTTTTTTTTCATTTCACATGCCAACTATGATATGCCTACATAGAGCAACAGTGATTGTCCAACTTTGCAGTTGTCTTTCTTCTCTCCAAACATTTTATCAAATATACCTGAAGGAAGGCTTGGTCCAGTGCTGGTCATGTGTGTGGTGCTCTCTTCTGTAAAGGAAAAACCAAACATAATTTATTAATTTTTTCTTTTTTTTTTCATTTCACATGCCAACTATGATATGCCTACATAGAGCAACAGTGATTGTCCACCTTTTCAGTGTCCTTTTTCTCAAAAAAATGGTTTAAAAAATACCTGAGGGAAGGCTTGGTCCAGTGCTGGTCATGTGTGTGGTGCTTTCTTCTGTAAAGGAAAAAGGAAAAACCAAACATAATTGATTATTTTTTTTAAAAAATTTTAATTTCACATGCCAACTATGATATGCCTACATAGAGCAACAGTGATTGTCCACCTTTTCAGTGTGCTTTTCCCCAAAAAAATGGTTTAAAAAATACCTGAGGGAAGGCTTGGTCCAGTGCTGGTCATGTGTGTGGTGCTCTCTTCTGTAAAGGAAAAAACAAACATAATTGATTCATTTTTTTATTTTTTTTTCATTTCACATGCCAACTATGATATGCCTGCCTACATAGAGAAACAGTGATCGTCAAGTCAAGTCAAGTCATCCTCATTTATATAGCGCTTTTAACAATGTAGATTGTTTCAAAGCAGCTTTACAGAGACAAACATATAATTTAAGGTAACAAAGAATGGTTTGGTTTTATAGCGGTTCTTGAATATTGTTATTTCCAGCTAAAGTTAGTTTTGATTGATTCACTTCAGTCGAAATGATCATTTGTTATTAAATTAGGGCCGCTAAGACGACGCCGTTCTCTCTAAATAGACTTTAAACGCGAACCTGTGATAAACGCTGATGGCGTTTACATGCGCGTTAAGAATTGATTCTATAGTTATGCGCGTTTGAATATATGTGTGCGCAGGTTCGTAATACGCTACAAACCATGCCTAAACAAACTACTTGTCTTGCCTATAAATTTTGACGCAGAATTTATTTTATCAATTCGGCGCAGGGACGCGAAACCGTAATTTCATAGCACTTTATCTGTAGAGTGGAATAGGGATCCTCCATAGGGAGAGGCTAGTTGGCACTTCAGCACTGCGTTGTCATCGGGTCCAGGCGAAGGTCCTTCCTCAGATCTAGAAACGGCCTGAATCCGGCAGGCTGCAGGAAAACCTCGGGATAAACAAAGACACTAAATTAGCGTAGATGCCATTCTTCTTATGATGTAACGAGTACATCAGGATTTAAGGGAAGTGCTCCCGGTTCCGGCTGGCCTAATCTATGCAGCCTAACATATAGAAGTCTATAATGTATTATGTGAATGCTAGGTCAAAGAGATGTGTTTTTAGTCTAGTTTTAAACTGACAGACTGTATCTGCTTCCCGGACAATGGTAGGAAGATTGTTCCAGAGTTTTGGTGCTAAATAGGAAAAGGATCTACCGCCAGCAGTCGATTTAGATATTCTAGGTATTATCAGCTGGCCAGAATTTTGAGATCGCAGTAGACGTGCAGGACTATAATGCGTTAAGAGCTCGCTCAAGTACTGGGGAGCTAAACCATGTAGTGCTTTGTAAGTAATCAGCAATATTTTAAAATGTATACGATGTTTAATATGCAGCCAATGCAGTGTTGACAGAACCGGGCTAATATGGTCATACTTCCTGGTTCTGGTAAGAACTCTAGCGGCTGTGTTTTGGACCAGCTGTAGTTTGTTTAATAAGCGTGCAGGGCAACCACCCAGTAGAGCATTACAATAATCTAGTCTTGACGTCATGAACGCATGAACTAATTGTTCCGCATTTGTCCGTGATAGCATATGACGTAATTTAGATATATTTTTAAGATGGAAAAATGCTGTTTTACAGATACTAGACACGTGACTTTCAAATGAAAGATTGGTATCAAAGAGCACATCCAGGTTCCTAACTGACGACGAAGACTTAACAGAGCAGCCATCAAGTGTTAGACAGTATTCTAGGTTATTAGGTGAGGAAGTTTTTTGTCCAATAATTAGAATCTCTGTTTTTTCAGAATATAGTAGCAGGAAATTACTGGTCATCCAATTTTTTATATCAGCTATGCATTCCGTTAATTTTGTGAATTGGTAAGTTTCGTTAGGTTTTGAAGAAATATACAGCTGAGTATCATCAGCATAACAGTGAAAGCTAATTCCATGTTTCCTAATGATATCTCCTAATGGTAGCATGTACAGAGTGAACAGCAGCGGTCCTAGTACTGAGCCTTGTGGTACGCCATACTGAACTTGTGATCGATAAGACATCTCTTCGTTTAACTGAAACTGAAAACGGTCAGATAAATATGATTTAAACCATGCTAGTGCAATTCCACTAATGCCAATATAGTTTTCTAGTTTTCTATTTAAAAGAATGTTTTGGTCGATAGTATCAAATGCAGCACTAAGATCGAGTAACACTAATAGAGAGATACAACCACGATCGGATGATAAGAGCAAATCATTTGTGACTTTAATGAGAGCAGTCTCAGTACTATGGTACGGTCTAAATCCTGATTGAAAATCCTTGCAGATATTATTTCTTTCTAAAAAGGAACACAGTTGTGAGGATACTGCTTTTTCTAATATCTTTGACAGAAAAGGTAGATTCGAGATCGGCCTGTAATTGACTAGTTCTGTAGGATCAAGTTGCGGTTTTTTAACAAGCGGTTTAATCATAGCCAGCTTAAAGGTTTTTGGTACGTATCCTAGAGACAAAGATGAATTAATGATATTAAGAAGAGGATCTATGACCTCTGGAAGCATCTCTTTCAGTAGCTTAGTCGGTATAGGGTCTAACATACATGTTGTTGATTTAGATGATTTAACAAGTTTGCAAAATTCTTCCTCTCCTATAGCAACAAATGAATCAAGTTTTTCATCATGAAGACTACACTGCACCGTCTGATGTGATACTGTAGTAGACGTTTGCATAGTTATAAGTTTGTCCCTGATATTATCGATCTTATAAGTGAAGAAATTCATAAAGTCATTACTGCTGTGTTTCTTGGAAACTTCTGGGCTTGAAGCTTTCTTTTTGGTTAGTTTAGCCACTGTTTCAATACCTAGGATTATGTTTATTTTCTTCTAATAGGTTTGAAAAATAATCAGATCTAGCATCTTTTAAAGCCTCTCTGTAAGCAATCGAGCTCTCCTTCCAAGCAATCCGAAATACCTCTAGTTTTGTTTTCTTCCAGTTTCGCTCCATTTTTCTGGCTGCTCTCTTAAGGGCCCGAGTGTGCTCATTGTACCACGGCGTTGGACTATTTTCTTTAATCTTCTTTAAGCGCAACGGAGCTACTGTGTCTAAAGTGCTGGAAAAGAGAGAGTTAAAACGTTTCTGTTGCAATATCAAGTTCTTCTAAGCTATCCGGGATGCTGAGATGATGAAACTGATTAGGAAGATTATTGATAAAGCAATCTTTAGTGGCAGAAGTGATGGGTCTAACATATTTATAACACGGAGTCGGCTTTGCAGCCTTGGCTAAATGTAATTTACACAAGACTAGATAATGATCTGAGATGTCGTTGCTCTGCTGCAAAATTTCAACGGCATCAACATCTATTCCATGTGATAATATTAGATCTAGAGTATGATTACGACAATGAGTAGGTCCTGACACGTGTTGTCTAACTCCAATAGAGTTCAGAATGTCTTTAAATGCCAATCCCAATGCATCTTTTTCATTATCTACATGTATATTAAAATCACCAACAATTAGGACTTTATCTGCAGTCAATATTAATTCTGATAGAAAGTCAGCAAATTCTTTGATAAAATCTTTTTGGTGCCCTGGTGGCCTATATACAGTAGCCAGCAGAATTCTCAAACGTGATTTATCGTTTACACTATATATATTTACATTAAGCACCAACACTTCAAAAGAAGTATATTTAAAACTAGATTTCTTAGTGGTTTTGAAAATATTACTATAAATTACAGCAACACCTCCCCCTTTGCCTTTCGGACGAGGCTCATGTTTATAACAGTAATCTTGCGGGGTGGACTCATTTAAAGTAATGTAATCGTTTGGTTTTAGCCAGGTTTCTGTCAAACACAGCACATCTAAGTTATAATCTGAAATCATATCATTAACTATGAGCGCTTTTGAAGTAAGGGATCGAATATTCAGCAACCCAAGCTTTATCATTTGCTCATCTGTATTATATTTGTTTTTTATTTGTTGAACATCAATTAAACTTTTAACCTTAGAAAGGTTTGGGCATTTTTTGGATCGTCCACCTTTTCAGTGTCGTTTTTCCCCCAAAAATGGTTTAAAAAATACCTGAGGGAAGGCTTGGTCCAGTGCTGGTCATGTGTGTGGTGCTCTCTTCGGTAAAGGAAAAAACAAACATAATTTATTCATTTTTTTTTTTTCATTTCACATGCCAACTATGATATGCCTACATAGAGCAAAAGTTATCGTCCACCTTTTCAGTGTCCTATTTCCCCCAAAAAATGGTTTAAAAAATACCTGAGGGAAGGCTTGGTCCAGTGCTGGTCATGTGTGTGGTGCTTTCTTCTGTAAAGGAAAAAGGAAAAACCAAACATAATTGATTAATTATTTTCTTTTTTTTTCATTTCACATGCCAACTATGATATGCCTACATAGAGCAACAGTGATCGTCCACCTTTTCAGTGTCCTTTTTCCCAAAAAATGGTTTAAAAAATACCTGAGGGAAGGCTTGGTCCAGTGCTGGTCATGTGTGTGGTACTCTCTTCTGTAAAGGAAAAACCAAACATTTATTAATTTTTTCATTTTTTTTTTTTTTCATTTTACATGCCAACTATGATATGCCTGCCTACTTAGAGAAACAGTGATCGTCCACCTTTTCAGTGTCGTTTTTCCCCCAAAAATAGTTTAAAAAATACCTGAGGGATGGCTTGGTCCAGTGCTGGTCATGTGTGTGGTGCTTTCTTCTGTAAAGGAAAAAGGAAAAAACCAAACATAATTGATTAATTTTTAAAAAAAAATTCATTCCACATGCCAACTATGATATCCCTACATAGAGCAACAGTGATCGTCCACCTTTTCAGTGTCCTTTTTCCCCAAAAAAATGGTTTAAAAAATACCTGAGGGAAGGCTTGGTCCAGTGCTAGTCATGTGTGTGGTGCTCTCTTCGGTAAAGGAAAAACCAAACATAATTTATTAATTTTTTTATTATTTTTTTTCATTTCACATGCCAACTATGATATGCCTGCCTACATAGAGAAACAGTGATTGTCAAGTCAAGTCAAGTCATCCTCATTTATATAGCGCTTTTAACAATGTAGATTGTTTCAAAGCAGCTTTACAGAGACAAACATATAATTTAAGGTAACAAAGAATGGTTTGGTTTTATAGCGGTTCTTGAATATTTTTATTTCCAGCTAAAGTTAGTTTTGATTGATTCACTTCCGTCGAAATGATCATTTGTTATTAAATTAGGGGCCGCTAAGACGACGCCGTTCTCTCTAAATAGACTTTAAACGCGAACCTGTGATAAACGCTGATGGCGTTTACATGCGCGTTAAGAATTGATTCTATAGTTATGCGCATTTGAATATACAGTATGTGTGCGCAGGTTCGTAATACGCTACAAACCATGCCTAAACAAATTCGGCGTAGGGACGCGAAACCGTAATTTCATAGCGCTTTATCTGTAGAGTGGAATAGGGATCCTCCATAGGGAGAGGCTAGTTGGCACTTCAGCACTGCGTTGTCATCGGGTCCAGGCGAAGGTGCTTCCTCAGATCTGGAAACGGCCTGAATCCGGCAGGCTGCAGGAAAACCTCGGGATAAACAAAGACACTAAATTAGCGTAGATGCCATTCTTCTTATGATGTAACGAGTACATCAGGATTTAAGGGAAGTGCTCCCGGTTCCGGCTGGCCTAATCTATGCAGCCTAACATATAGAAGTCTATAATGTATTATGTGAATGCTAGGTCAAAGAGATGTGTTTTTAGTCTAGTTTTAAACTGACAGACTGTATCTGCTTCCCGGACAATCGTAGGAAGATTGTTCCAGAGTTTTGGTGCTAAATAGGAAAAGGATCTACCGCCAGCAGTCGATTTAGATATTCTAGGTATTATCAGCTGGCCAGAATTTTGAGATCGCAGTAGACGTGCAGGACTATAATGCGTTAAGAGCTCGCTCAAGTACTGGGGAGCTAAACCATTTAGTGCTTTGTAAGTAATCAGCAATATTTTAAAATGTATACGATGTTTAATATGCAGCCAATGCAGTGTTGACAGAACCGGGCTAATATGGTCATACTTCCTGGTTCTGGTAAGAACTCTAGCGGCTGCGTTTTGGACCAGCTGTAGTTTGTTTAATAAGCGTGCAGGGCAAACACCCAGTAGAGCATTACAATAATCTAGTCTTGACGTCATGAACGCATGAACTAATTGTTCCGCATTTGTCCGTGATAGCATATGACGTAATTTAGATATATTTTTAAGATGGAAAAATGCTGTTTTACAGATACTAGACACGTGACTTTCAAATGAAAGATTGGTATCAAAGAGCACATCCAGGTTCCTAACTGACGACGAAGACTTAACAGAGCAGCCATCAAGTGTTAGACAGTATTCTAGGTTATTAGGTGAGGAAGTTTTTTGTCCAATAATTAGAATCTCTGTTTTTTCAGAATATAGTAGTAGGAAATTACTGGTCATCCAATTTTTTATATCAGCTATGCATTCCGTTAATTTTGTGAATTGGTAAGTTTCATTAGGTTTTGAAGAAATATACAGCTGAGTATCATCAGCATAACAGTGAAAGCTAATTCCATGTTTCCTAATGATATCTCCTAATGGTAGCATGTACAGAGTGAACAGCAGCAGTCCTAGTACTGAGCCTTGTGGTACGCCATACTGAACTTGTGATCGATAAGACATCTCTTCGTTTACTGCTACAAACTGAAAACGGTCAGATAAATATGATTTAAACCATGCTAGTGCAATTCCACTAATGCCAATATAGTTTTCTAGTCTATTTAAAAGAATGTTGTGGTCGATAGTATCAAATGCAGCACTAAGATCGAGTAACATTAATAGAGAGATACAACCACGATCGGATGATAAGAGCAAATCATTTGTGACTTTAATGAGAGCAGTCTCAGTACTATGGTACGGTCTAAATCCTGATTGAAAATCCTCGCAGATATTATTTCTTTCTAAAAAGGAACACAGTTGTGAGGATACTGCTTTTTCTAATATCTTTGACAGAAAAGGTAGATTCGAGATCGGCCTGTAATTGACTAGTTCTGTAGGATCAAATTGCGGTTTTTTAACAAGCGGCTTAATCATAGCCAGCTTAAAGGTTTTTGGTACTTATCCTAGAGACAAAGATGAATTAATGATATCTAGAAGAGGATCTATGACCTCTGGAAGCATCTCTTTTAGTAGCTTAGTCGGTATAGGGTCTAACATACATGTTGTTGATTTAGATGATTTAACAATTTTGCAAAATTCTTCCTCTCCTATAGCAACAAATGAATCAAGTTTTTCATCATGAAGACTACACTGCACTGTCTGATGTGATACTGTAGTAGACGTTTGCATAGTTATAAGTTTGTCCCTGATATTATCGATCTTATAAGTGAAGAAATTCATAAAGTCATTACTGCTGTGTTTCTTGGAAACTTCTGGGCTTGAAGCTTTCTTTTTCGTTAATTTAGCCACTGTTTCAAATAAATACCTAGGATTATGTTTATTTTCTTCTAATAGGTTTGAAAAATAATCAGATCTAGCATCTTTTAAAGCCTCTCTGTAAGCAATCGAGCTCTCCTTCCACGCAATCCGAAATACCTCTAGTTTTGTTTTCTTCCAGTTTCGCTCCATTTTTCTGGCTGCTCTCTTAAGGGCCCGAGTGTGCTCGTTGTAGGGGTGGTTAATTGGTCTGATTTCCCGATTCGATTCGATTACGATTATTGAAGTCCCGATTCGATTACAGACGATTTCCGATTATTAACGATTCTCGATTAGCGATTATTGATTTTCCATTTCACAACAGTAAACGAAAATACACTACAAAGTGATTGCAGTATTAAAAAAAGTCAGCTGCTGAATTACTTAACTCTTTTGTTGAGTAACAACAACTCAAAGCACTTTCTGTGTCGTGTAGTTATAACTTCAGAATTATTTATATGTAGCTTATGTTCTGTAGAACACAGAAATTAATACATCACATTGTGAGTCATCAAGTTGAACTAAACAATAACAAACAAATGAAAGGCTTATTTCCTTTAGGAAGTAGATCAGAACCAACATACTGTAGAAATTGGACAATTTTCTTCTAGGTGTTGTTCAGGTGGAGGAAGACTGCAGGTTGCAGTCGAAACATGTCAAGGTAAAGAAAAAGTTTTTCTCCACCTGAACACCTTATCTTTCTAGAAGAAAATTGTCCAATTTAATCATTAAGAAGACAAAAATGAACATGTTTGAACAACTTACTGTAGCTTCAGCTTATGTACTGTAGAACACAGTGACAAAATGCAACACACTATCTTGTGAGTAATCAAGTTGTACAGAAGAGAGGAGAGAGAGAGAGAGAGAGAGAGAGAGAGAGAGAGAGAGAGAGAGAGAGGAGAGAGAGAGAGAGAGAGAGAGAGGGAGAGAAGGCGAGCCACGGGCGCCTTTACACGCGCTTGCTAACTGGAACTGGGCGCGTTCGTGACGTTCAACTTTCGGTATAACATTTAAAAAAAAAAAAAAAAAAATCGATTTTTGAAAATTTAATAATCGATTCATACTCGTTCATTACATAATCGCGATTAATCAATAATCGATTTTTTTCACCACCCCTAGCTCGTTGTACCACGGCGTTGGACTATTTTCTTTAATCTTCTTTAAGCGCAACGGAGCTACTGTGTCTAAAGAGAGTTAAACGTTTCTGTTGCAATATCAATTTCTTCTAAGCTATCCGGGATGCTGAGATGATGAAACTGATTAGGAAGATTATTGATAAAGCAATCTTTAGTGGCAGAAGTGATGGGTCTAACATATTAATAACACGGAGTCGGCTTTGCAGCCTTGGCTAAATGTAATTTACACGAGACTAGATAATGATCTGAGATGTCGTCGCTCTGCTGCAGAATTTCAACGGCATCAACATCTATTCCATGTGATAATATTAGATCTAGAGTATGATTACGACAATGAGTAGGTCCTGACACGTGTTGCCTAACTCCAATAGAGTTCAGAATGTCTTTAAATGCCAATCCCAATGCATCTTTTTCATTATCTACATGTATATTAAAATCACCAACAATTAGGACTTTATCTGCAGTCAATATTAATTCTGATAGAAAGTCAGCAAATTCTTTGATAAAATCTTTTTGGTGCCCTGGTGGCCTATATACAGTAGCCAGCAGAATTCTCAAACGTGATTTATCGTTTACACTATATATATTTACATTAAGCACCAACACTTCAAAAGAAGTATATTTAAAACTAGATTTCTTAGTGGTTTTGAAAATATTACTATAAATTACAGCAACACCTCCCCCTTTGCCTTTCGGACGAGGCTCATGTTTATAACAGTAATCTTGCGGGGTGGACTCATTTAAAGTAATGTAATCGTTTGGTTTTAGCCAGGTTTCTGTCAAACACAGCACATCTAAGTTATAATCTGAAATCATATCATTAACTATGAGCGCTTTTAAAGTAAGGGATCGAATATTCAGCAACCCAAGCTTTATCATTTGCTCATCTGTATTATATTTGTTTTTTATTTGTTGAACATCAATTAAATTTTTAACCTTAGAAAGGTTTGGGCATTTTTTGGATCGTGCACCTTTTCAGTGTCGTTTTTCCCCAAAAAATGGTTTAAAAAATACCTGAGGGAAGGCTTGGTCCAGTGCTGGTCATGTGTGTGGTGCTCTCTTCGGTAAAGGAAAAACCAAAAATAATTTATTCATTTTTTCATTTTTTTATTTATTTCACATGCCAACTATGATATGCCTACATTGAGCAAAAGTGATCGTCTACCTTTTCAGTGTCCTTTTCCCCCAAAAAATGGTTTAAAAAATACCTGAGGGAAGGCTTGGTCCAGTGCTGGTCATGTGTGTGGTGCTCTCTTCTGTAAAGAAAAAATAAAACATATATATATTTTTTTTTTTTTTTTTCAATTTCACATGCCAACTATGATATGCCTGCCTACATAGAGCAACAGTGATCGTCCACCTTTTCAGTGTCGTTTTTCCCCAAAAAATGGTTTAAAAAATACCTGAGGGAAGGCTTGGTCCAGTGCTGGTCATGTGTGTGGTGCTCTCTTCTGTAAAGAAAAAATAAAACATATATATATATATTTTTTTTTCAATTTCACATGCCAACTATAATATGCCTGCCTACATAGAGAAACAGTGATCGTCCACTTTTTCAGTGTCCTTTTTCCCCCAAAAAATGTTTAAAAAATACCTGAGGTAAGGCTAGATCCGGTGCTGGTCATGTGTGTGGTGCTCTCTTCTGTAAAGAAAAAATAAAACATAATTTTTTTTTTTTCCATTTCACATGCCAACTATGATATGCCTACATAAAGCAAAAGTGATCGTCCAACTTATCATTGTCCTTTTCCCCCAAAAAATGGTTTAAAAAATACCTGAGGGAAGGCTTGGTCCAGTGCTGGTCATGTGTGTGGTGCTCTCTTCTGTAAAGAAAAAATAAAACATATATATATATATTTTTTTTTTTTTTCAATTTCACATGCCAACTATGATATGCCTGCCTACATAGAGCAACAGTGATCGTCCACCTTTTCAGTGTCGTTTTTCCCCAAAAAATGGTTTAAAAAATACCTGAGGGAAGGCTTGGTCCAGTGCTGGTCATGTGTGTGGTGCTCTCTTCTGTAAAGGAAAAAACAAACATAATTGATTCATTTTGTAAAAAAAATTTCATTTCACATGCCAACTATGATATGCCTACATAGAGCAAAAGTGATCGTCCACCTTTTCAGTGTCGTTTTCCCCAAAAAATGGTTTAAAAAATACCTGAGGGAAGGCTTGGTCCAGTGCTGGTCATGTGTGTGGTGCTCTCTTCGGTAAAGGAAAAACCAAACATAATTTATTCATTTTTTCATTTTTTTTTTATTTCACATGCCAACTATGATATGCCTACATTGAGCAAAAGTGATCGTCCACCTTTTCAATGTCCTTTTTCCCCAAAAAATGGTTTAAAAAAATACCTGAGGGAAGGCTTGGTCCAGTGCTGGTCATGTGTGTGGTGCTCTCTATGTAAAGGAAAAAACAAACATAATTGATTCATTTTGTAAAAAAAATTTCGTTTCACATGCCTACTATCATATGCCTACATAGAGCAAAAGTTATCGTCCACCTTTTCAGTGTCCTATTTCCCCCAAAAAATGGTTTAAAAAATACCTGAGGGAAGGCTTGGTCCAGTGCTGGTCATGTGTGTGGTGGTCTCTTCTTTAAAGGAAAAATAAAACCTAATTTATTTATTTCCATTTCACATGCCAACTATGATGTGCCTACATAGAGCAACAGTGATCATCCACCTTTTCAGTGGCCTTTTTCCCACCCAAAATTTTTTCAAAAATACCTGAGGGAAGACTTGAACTGGTGGTGGTCATGTGTGTGGTGCTCTCTTCTATAAATAATAAAAAAATTGTTTTGCCATTTTACATGCCAACTTTGATATGCCTACGGATCACAGAAGTGATCGTCCAACTTTTCAGTGGCCTTTTCCCCTCTCTAAAAATTGTTTCAAATATACCTGAGGAAAGGCTAGATGCGGTGGTGGTCATGTGTGTGGTGCTTTCTGTAAAGGAAAAAATAAAACAAAAAAATATATTTTTTTCCATTTCACATGCCATACAGGGGTGCCCAACCTTTTTTGACCCAAGATCTACTTTTCAAGTAGCCAACTCCCGAGATCTACCAGTCCAGTGTCAACATCGCAAACCCACACACATCGTTTCCAGCCTGCAGTAACTAACCTCACAACACTTTTTCTTAATAATAATAATAATATGTTTCTTTTTTATAGTGCCTTTCAAGAACCCAAGGTCCCTTCACAAAAATAATACAAACAGTTGACAGACAAAGAGACAAGCAATCTGCTTATTATAACAATTAAACAAGCATAAAAAACAGATGGAGACAACCAATAAAAACAAATAATTAACATGATAAGTTATATAATCAAAGTTAAATAATAAAATCTCACACACACTCTCTCACACTATTTCTCTCTCTCTCTCTCTCTCTCTCTCTCTCTCTCTCACACACACACACACTCTCTCTCTCACACTCTTTCTCTCTCACACACTCTCTCACTCATACACACACACACACACTCTCTCAATTCAATTCAATAATTCATGAACGTTTCAATGAACGTTTTTGAAACAGTTTTTTCTCTCTCACACACACACACACACACACACACTCTCTCTCTCTCTCTCACTCACTCACTCACTCACTCACTCACTCACTCACTCACTCACTCACTCACTCACTCACTCACTCACTCACTCACTCACTCACTCACTCACACACACACACACACACACACACACACACACACACACACACACACTCTCACACTCTCTTACACTATAGACTATGTGCACGTTAGCATATGCTACTTCCGGCTGCGAAACCGATAGGGGGTGTCTAGTTTCCGGTAGCCTGGTGGACGACATAGATGATGTATATTTCTCCAGATGTCTTGGACATTTGCCGAATATTACAGTCGATGATGTTCATCGACTGGTTAGTGATTTTTCCCCAGCTCCCCAGAGCAAGAGAGAGTTTAAATATTAACTTACATCTCTCAGTATGTCATACAGGGAGTAAAGTTATCCAACGTTGGGAAAGGGAACTAAAAAAGTCCTCGCTCTAGACTAGGTACTGAAAGAGTTAATAGGAACTACGGTCTGAGGAACTAAAAAATCCCGAACTTAGTCCGGTCGGAACACGCGGAAAAAATGGTTATAGGAATGGTTATAGGAACGTTAGGATCTATGAACCGCAAAAGTCCCTCCGGGCGGAAAGCGGCTATAGACACCGTGAGTAGTGACTTTTCCCTTGTCAGGGGTGTAAAATATGTAGTTGGATTGTTTCATGTAACTTAGTTATTCTCCTTGCTGTGTTATGGCTTTGCTATGTGGGGATAAATGTGCTGATTACGTTCGTGAGACAGCTGATTAGTACTCTTGTCATTGACCGTAAAACAGTAATGTTACAGGAATCACCAACCCGTCGATCGCGGTCGACAAGTCGATCTTGGAGGCATTTTAAGTCGATCGCGAAGAGTTTTCAAAATCAGAGAAAAAAAGCCTATTGTGTGTAGTAAATGGTGTCTAATAGATGTGGAGGCGCGCGCACGCTGTAACAATCACGTCATTTTTGTGGCGCGCACCTTTGGGCTCATGCGGACGCGTCTAGTTAAACAAGGCTTTACGCTTTAACCACCTCAGCCACAGTAAGTTTTTTATGTTTTAGGTCCATTGCGAACGATTCACGAGTTCACACTTACAAATAAGTCAGATAGAATAAATGCATATTTGGCGTGCTGTCCGAGGAGAGGGCACCGGGCTCGGTATGCGGCCCGAACCCAGAGTACTCCCCCAAAAAGCTGCGAAATAAAATGCAGGACAGCCGCCAGAATGATGCTGATGACCCCCCAAAAACTTGTGAAATGTAAAGCTTAAGATATCAGCTGCGGGAAGGGGTGGTTGCTGGGAGGTTTCTTTAACGTAGGACGGGAGTTGGTTGACTTGAGGTTGGATGGGTGTGCCTCTTGGGTGGAAGGTTGTAAATGGTGCAGGGGCGGAGGAGGATGGTATGGCTGATACGGTGAAAATAAGGTGGATGGAAAAGGAGAAGACACCGCTGCGGCAGTGGACCAGGCTTCTTTGGTAAACGGAACTCCTAGGGGAGCGGAGTAGATGACACTGCTGTGGCAGAGGAGCAAGTTTGGAAGGAGTAACGGAGCTCCTGCGGGAGAGGAGTGCACGACACTGCTGCGGCAGTGGACTGGACTTGCTTTAGGTAACTGGAGCTCCTGCGGGAGCGGAGTAGATGGCACTGCTGTGGCAGTGGAGCAATCTGGATGGAGTAACAGAGCTCCTGCGGGAGCAGAGTAGATGACACTGCTGCGGCAGTGGACCAGACTTGCTTAGGTTGGTAGAGCTCCTGCGGGAGCGGAGTAGATGGCACTGCTGCAGCAGTGGAGCAAGCTGGATGGAGTAACAGAGCTCCTGCGGGAGCGGAGTGCACGACACTGCTGCGGCAGTGGACCAGACTTGCTTTAGGTTAATGGAGCTCCTGCGGGAGCGGAGTAGATGGCATTGCTGCGGCAGTGGAGCAATCTGGATGGAGTAACGGAGCTCCTGCGGGAGCGGAGTGCACGACACTGCTGCGGCAGTGGACCAGACTTGCTTAGGTTGGTGGAGCTCCTGCGGGAGTGGAGTAGATGGCACTGCTGCGGCAGTGGAGCAAGCTGGATGGAGTAACAGAGCTCCTGCGGGAGCGGAGTGCACAACACTGCTGCGGCAGTGGACCAGACTTGCTTTAGGTTAATGGAGCTCCTGCGGGAGCGGAGTAGATGGCACTGCTGCGGCAGTGGAGCAAGCTGGATGGAGTAACAGAGCTCCTGCGGGAGCGGAGTGCACGACACTGCTGCGGCAGTGGACCAGACTTGCTTGAAATAATGGGGCTCCTGCGGGAGCGGAGTAGAAGACACTGCTGCGGCAGTGGAGCAAGTTGGATGGAGTAACGGAGCTCCTGCGGGAGCTGGGTAGATGACACTGCTACGGCAGTGGACCAGACTTTGGTCGAGTTAATGGAGTTCGTGCGGGAGCGGAGTAGAGGGCGCTGCTGCAACGATAGGTGGACTTGCCTTTGGCTTACTTTCCTGGGATCCTATGGTGGGTTGAGAGGAAGTTAGCTGAGTAGGGTTCGTTGGGCTTCTTTGGTATGGAGGTGGTTTGAACGGATGTAACTCTTAAAGGCCTCCGACGACCAGCGGCCGAGCTCTTGGATTTGCTGCTGGGAAAGGCCTTTTTGGGCAGCTGTGGTTGCTGCACCTATGCGGAATGAATGGCTGTAAAAATTATTTGCTGGGATGTTTGATTGGAGTAAGATGGATTTGAGATGTTTTTGGAACCAGAAATGTGTAATGGGGCGATTGAAATCGTCGGTGAAGAGTGGGTCGGAAGGGGACTTGGTCTGAGAGTTTCTTAATTGTGAGTACGCGAAGAGAGTTTGGTATGGTTGGATTTGTGATTGGAGATTGAAGATGTATATGAAGTGGCCTTTTTTCATTTGGTCTGTCTTGCTTTGTTTGATGAAGTAAGAGATGGTTTCGTTGTCTAATACTGAAAGATCTGAGATTGTGGGATGGATTTTAGGGTTGAAGTTGGAGGTGATGGTGAGTTCTGAGCATCTGAGGAAACCGAAGAAAGCCAATATGAACATGGCATCCAGTGTGTGGGCGGTGTTGGTGGAGTGGTAGCCTCGGCGGAGGGTAGAGATGCATTTGGTGAGTATGTCCAAGGTTATTGGTTGTCTGGCATCTGGACGGGTTGGTTGGGTTTTTTGGATGCCTTTGATAAGCATTGATGTCTGGGAGTTTGCTATGTCTGCGGAGGGTGAACCAAAAAGGAGTTTGTGGAAGAATTGGATTCCGCTTAGATAGCCCTTGATGGAGCGGGCTTTGAGGTTCTTGGTGCTGTCCAGATAGGATATAAATGAAGTGATGTTGAGCAGAGAAAAACTGGGAAAAGGCTGGTTGAATGTGAAGTGGAAAGACTTAAAACACTTCCATGCGGTTAAGTAGGATTGGAGGGTGCTGGGTGAAACGGCTTGCAGAATGGAGTTAAGAGAGGCATCTAGAAGTGGTTTCAATGGATGGTTTATGGGAATATCAGCTCTGAATAGTGAGGTACTGGGGTTGGGCATGGGTCCGCCTCTGGTGCCAACAGCCTGAATTTCTGGAAAGCAAAGCGAGAGAGAGAGTCAGCTATTTGATTTTTTGACCCAGGAACATGTTTTGCAGTTAAGATGAACTGGTCGCAAGCTGCGATCCAAATGAGGCGTCTAAGCAGAGGCATTAAAGCGGGGCAATTTGAGCGGCCTTTGTTGATGCAATGCACGGTTGCTTCATTATCACAGTGTACCATGATGCTGTTAGTCGACCATTCTTTGCCCCACAAGAAGGCTGCTACCACTAAAGGATACAACTCGAACAATGCTGAGGATGTTAGTGATTGTGGTAAATCTAACAACTGGGCGGGCCATGTAGACGCGAACCAACGGCCTTGGTAGAAACCTCCGAAACCAACGGAAGGAGCTGCATCTGTGAACAGTTGGATATCCACAGGGAGAGAAATCAGATTATTATAGAAAAAAGACAGGCCGTTCCATTGTTTAAGGAATGTTATCCATAAACTGAGCTCGTTGCTACATGAAGTAGTTAGGGAGATTTGGTCCTCTAGCTCGTGAACTAATGATGCGAGGAAGAGGAGATGTGAGATGAAAGGGCGACCTTGTGGGATAATGCGCATCGCAAAGTTTAAATGGCCGAGCAGAGATAGTAGCTCTCGTTTAGAGCAATTTGGATTTTCTAGAAGGGTGGATGCGACCAGAATAATCCTGTCGATTTTTTCCTTGCGTAGTGAGCCCTGGAAGTTGATTGTGTCCAATTTAATGCCCAGGAATTCGATGGATGTGGCTGGACCCATGGTTTTTTCTTGGGCGATTGGAATCCCGAGCTCACTGAAGACTTTTTGGACTGTGAGAAGATGTGCGGCTGGGATGGATTCGGGCGGAGAGATGATCAGGAAATCGTCTAGCAAGTGGATTAGGTAGGGTATCGAGTAGTTATTGGAAAGAATCCAACAAATAGCCTCTGATAGCATGTCGAAAACTTTGGGGCTACTTTTGCAGCCGAAAGTTAAACGGACAGAAAAATAAAATTTTCCTTGCCATCGTACGGCGAACAAATGCCACGAATCCGGGTGGATGGGCATCACTTTAAAGGCAGAGGTGATATCAACTTTAGCAAGCCAAGTGCCGTAACCTGCGTCTTTAATCAATGTTATGGCTTGATCAATGGTGTGGTAATGAAGAGAAAATTGTTCGAGCGAGATGAGGCTGTTGATGCTTGGAAACGGAGAATTATAGGGGGCTGAAAGATCGATTATAAGGCGTTTTTTGCCTGAATATTTTCTAGTGGCCACTCCAATTGGGCTGATACGGAAATGTTCAAAAGGAGGAATGTCAAAAGGACCAATCATAAAGCCAGATTCGATTTCTTTTTTAATCAGGGTGTCGACTGTGTCAGGTTCGGCGAAAGCAGATTGGAGATTATCGCATATGATACTCTGTGTGGGAAGGCTTTCGACGGCAGGATTAAAGCCATGCTCGAGACCATACAGTAAATAGTCCTTAAAATCAGTGTTAGGGTGGTGTGATAATTCAGAAGACAGAGGGGAAAAATTTACAGGAGTCGATAAGTAGTTTTTTTAATCTTTATTTATGGACCTTTTAACAGGGCATATGGTGCGCGCGTGGGTGCCGCCACAGTAGCTGCAAATGTGTAGAAAACGGCAACGTTGCCATAGGCAACGCCCCGCATTGAAATTATTGCAGGCTTGGTTGTTGGATGGGAATGAGATTTTTCTTCTTTGGGAATCCGTAGCTGAGTCGTTGGGATTAAAGTTTGCTGGTCGCGGGACATAACTGGTTGATTTTCCAGCTGATGAATCTGGGCGGGGAGGATTTTCGGCGTTAATCAAAGGACATGTGGTGGTGGAATGAGAGACAGATCTGCAAACTGCGCAGGATATGTTGCGGCAGCCTAAGAACACTCTGTTGTGTAGCTCTGTGTCAAGGGCTCCCCAGTAAGGGCACTGGTTCCACTGAGCTACACGGACGGCGCATTTTGCTGAGAACAATTTGTGGTAAGTGTAGAAATGCGTTCCTATATATGACAACGCGAGCTCTGCAATTATCGCGAGATAGTCGTTCAGTTCTCGTCTTCTGTGGGGGAGTGCGGCGCAAATGATTTCGCTATACCGGCTGAAAGCAATTGCGAATTCGGAAAATGACAGGATGCGGGATGAATTGTGAACTGGGTTTTTCAAGGTGACTGCAAAATCGCTGCAATCGATTTGCCTATTTGAAACAGAGGAAGGGAGGATAGATAGAAGAGAGGATCAATCAATATCCGCACCTGTGAGTATCTGGGCTCTGATGTTGTTGGTCACGGGGGGCGGTTCCATAGCTGTAGCGTTCGGCGGGATGGGCATCGGCGTTGCGGAAAATAGGGTGAAAGGAGAATGGTTTTGGGGAAAAGTATTAGGAGGGAAAAAACCCGGGACCGAAGCCGTTTGTGGAGGCAACCTCACACTTGGGTCGGTCCCTAAAGCTTGGAGGGGAGCTGGAAAAGTTGGGAAAGAAGAGAGCTGGGGAGGTAGGAAGTGTGTCTGGGCCTACGGCTCTAGCTGAGGCAACCTCGCGCTAGAGACTGACGGTGGGACTGCAGGCCAGGGACAGGAAAAAGGGTTGGAAAAGGTTACGGGAGGATGGTGGGGTGGTTGAGCTTGAAGCGTTGGCATACTCACGTTTAAAGAGCGGCCTGTTTCGCATGAAACTGGCAAAGTGGCGTGAGGTGCGGTGCTGGAAAACGCCGCGGTCTGTAGCTCAGCAGAGTGGAGAGAGGAGTGGGGCCTGGCGGCGGCGGAATCTGGGGCGCGGCCCAGGCTAGCTGAAGGCCTGCTGTGGCCTGGCGCTCGCGTAGAAATGGGCCCTGCGGCGTCGGGAGAAGGAGTTTTCCGAAAATGTGAGTTTGGTGTTTTGTTATTTGCATTTTTTGCTGTTTTTGAAGGTGGAGTGGATTTTGGAGAAGGGAAAGCTGCCTGGAGAGAAACATACAAGTTGTACAGTTGTGCTTTGTTCATCCTCCTAGAAAAATGAACGTCGGCGCTGATTAGCGCTTGTCTCAGCCCCAGCACTGTCCACTTCTCGATTGCCGAAATATTGGGTTGTGCTGAGGTGTAGGAGGAAGCTGGAGATGGTGGAGGTCTTGATGGTGGAGGTGAGGGCAAACCACTGCGCCTCGGGGTACGAGAGGCGGCTCGGCTAGGCCGGCGGCCGCGCCGTGAAGCTGGAGGTTCGGGAGCGGTATCCTGTTGAGCATGGGAGCTCGTAGCGGTGATAGGGAGCTGAGATGGAGCCTGGCTGATGAAGGAGTCGTCATCGGAAGGGTAGAGTTCGATCTCTGACATTGTGGCAAAAGGGCGGGACCAAATGCTGAAACTGTCAAGGAATGTTAGGTGAGTTGACAGTGGATATTTATATATGCTTCCTCTCGTGCTGATAGGGTAGACATGTTATAGTTTGGTGACGAGTTGATTGGAATGATTTATTTGAACGTGCTCCTCCCGAACCTTGTTTATAAAACATCATTTAAACTAACTTAACGCCGGTCCACTGATGTAAACAAGACAGCAACCGGAAACGAAGTACCCAACCTCCGCCCTCAAGCCGGAAGTTAGCATTTTTCTCGTGCACAGAGCGAATTGCGGGAGAGTTGGACTTCTTTAATGGCCTTCACGATCTCTGTTACTTTTAAGGTCGTCAAAAAGGCTGCCTCGAGAAAGGTTTCCTTCACAATATCACCGGCATTGAATGGCTTCTTGTATTTAGCAAGGACGTGACTGACGCGATAGGAAGCAATATTTGCGGGCTTTTTGAGACAACTCGAGGTATCGCACACCGGACTACGGTGGCCGTGAGAGCTCAACGTGTTGCAACCTAAAGAAGACGCATGCAAATAGAAAAAAACGCATGCAAATAGAAAAAAATGCATGCAAATAGAAAAAAAAAACACCCGCAAATTAAGGAAACATCTTCATCAGTTTCACAACATACGAGCTCCAAATACTCACAACACAACCAAATACAGAAACGCGCTGCAAACGTTCACAACACAACCAAATACAGAAACGCGCTGCAAGTAACACAGACCACAACGGAAATGTTTCCGGGGAACCAAATTAGTGACGTACCCGGCTGCGACGTGCTTACAGCAAAAAAAAAAAAAACATTTATTGACGAAGTGAAAAAACTATAATATAAATAAACTATAATATTGAAATAATATTTTATATAAATAATATTATATTTTTTTATAGTTCTTCTATACTCCTTGGTTACAGCTCAAAATTCTACTTTATTTTATTTTATTTCTTTTAACTTTTTCCCCACAAAACACAGAGATTCAATTTATTATGACATACAACTTGTATACAATATACAACATGTGTTAACAATATGTTCAATGTCATCAGAATACAAATGAGAAAAGAACAATAATCTGAAAAATAAAATAAATAAATAAAAAAGACAGAGAAGAAGAACATGAAGGCAAGATATTAATCTATACATTCACACTATACAAATTGTTTCATATGTTATGTTTAAAGTTTCATAAAGAAAAGTTTCATAAGAAATGTTAGGTAATGTTTGGTCCAAAGTTTTAAAGTTGAGACACTGACACAGATATAACGGATATATAAAATGCATATTTTAAAAAAAAGTGTGTAAAGTAAAAAAAAAAAAAATGCAATATATTATATATATATATATATATATATATATATATATATATATATATATATATATATATATATATGCAACCGTTATGTTAACTGCATTAGAACAGCAGTTCAGCTGATGGACAACGTGCTGCGTTGTCATAGGAACATCCTAGGTAGGTAAAAATAATTTAATTGGAAATGACGTTGTCTTTCCTCGCTCCCTTCATCAAGTGCGTTCCAAACGGCTACATAAATGACACACTAGTGCCCTGCTCACTCCAAAGTCCCACATGAAGAGCTCTGCCGTCTGCCCTTCGAAGGGAGTAGGGCATAGGGATGCTCGCGAGCAATAAGCACGTCCCAGCCGGGTCCGTCACTTATTTGGTTCCCCGGAAACATTTACTTACTTGCAGCGCGTTTCTGTATTTGGTTGTGTTGTGAACGTTTGCAGCGCGTTTCTGTATTTGGTTGTGTTCTAAGTACTTGGAGCACACGTGTGTTGTGGAACTGATGAAGATGTTTTTCTTAATTTGCAGATGTTTTTTTCTATTTGCATTAGTTTTTTTCTATTTGCATGCGTTTTTCTATTTGCATAGAAGTACTGTACAATCGTTGCTTAGTCTGCATTCACTTTACCTCACAGTGTCCGTCAACAGAATGAATTGAGAATATCACCAGAAAATCCGATATCACCAGCAATTGAGAATGAGGAGTCACGTGCCGATTTGGGCGAGGTCTGATGGTAGGAGCCGGTCGCCCATGATGGTAGGAGACGCTATCGGTTGCCAGGGGCAACGCCTTCAGAACTTAACTAAACATTCCAGAAATAGCGAAAGAGACAGCGAAGCTTAGTATTTGTTTACATTTTAGCGATACGCCGTCGTTTCTTTGGAAGGTATGGAGAAGGAAGAGAAATGAAAGGGGTTCGGGAGAGACTAAATAGCAATGCTAGCCAGCTTAGAGAAACTGCTTGTCAATAAACTGACAGCAGCAACAGCAAGCAAATCATGATTTCTAAAGCAACACATTTCAGCACAGTTCGCCTTTTATTTAACACAAACGGACGAAATGAATACTCTGTTATTCAACTAGAGTGGTTTCATTTGTTATAGATATATCTGTACCGTGAAATTGTCACAGGTCGGGGGGGCCAAACCAGACTGCACCACACCCTTGAACCCAGGACCACCTCGAGGAGCGTACCAGAGACCAAACAGACAAGGGGAATTTCTAAAAAGTAACAATCTTTATTGAATAAAAGCAAGGTTAAAAAGTCTTAATACGGCTTCGTCTCTCTTTCCAGGGAGGAGGGGACCGAGGGGTTCACCGCAGAGGCCCGGGTTTCTGGCAGCCCCAGAGGAGGGGGGAGTCGAACGCCCGTCTGGCGTGCAGGTACGTGATGCGGTAAGGAGGCTCTCTTCGACGTAATACAGGCGGATAACGGTCCGGGCAGGCCAGAGCCGGGACCACGGACTAGAAGGGGGCTCTCTCCACAGGACAAGTGAGTAGCAGGTAAGTGGTAGAGTAGGCAAGTTTCCTCAGTGACGTTACTGCGCAGCAGGTGAAGGGTCTTCCGGGCGCCTCTCCGCCCTTGACGACTCCAGCCAGAGACCAGGATATCCCCTAATTCGAGACAGGTGTAATGTGGTAAGGAGGTTCTCTTCAACGTGATACAGGCGGACGACGGTTCGGGCAGGCCAGGGCCGGGACCACGGACCAGAAGGGGGGCTCTCTCCGCAGGACAGGTGGGTAGCAGGTAAGTAGTAAAGTAGGCGAGTCTCCTCCGTGACGTTACTACGCAGCAGGTGACAGGGTCCTCCGGGTGCCTCTCCGCCCTTGACGACTCCGGCCAGAGGCAAGGATATCCTCTAATTTGAGGCAGAAACAAGTTGGCAGGTTCAATGCTATTTCGGCGAATTAGGGACTTACGGCTGGACGACGGCTCAGGCAGGCCAGAGCCGAGACCACGGGCCAGAAGGGGGCTCTCTCCGCAGGACAGGTGGGTAGCAGATAAGTAGTAGGGTAGGCAAGCCTCCTCCGTGTAGGGTGCTCTCCCCCGTGGCGCCGCTGGGCAGCGGTGTGAGGTCCTCCGGGTGCCTTTCCGCCCGTAACAGTTCCAGCCAAGGCAAGGGTACCCTCTAATCCAAGACAAAGACACTTTGCAGGTTCAATTCACTTCAATAAAGTAAGGACTTACGGCTGGAGCGGGTGGTTCTGAATGAGCAGCGTTGCTGCTGGGGTGTGTCTCTCCACTGAACAGGCAGCACACAAGAAGGCCGAGACAGGCAAACGGCTGGACTGGGTCGCTCCACACGGGCACTAAGACTGGGGTGTATCTCTCCTCCGACAGGCGACACCCAAGAAGGCAGTGGTAGAAGTATGGCTGGGCTGGGTGGTTCCCACGGCAACACTAAGGCTGGGGTGGGTCTCTCCTCCGAACAGGCAGCACACAAGACAGCGGTAGCAGAGGAACGTTCTATTTAGATAGACAGGACAGGTTAAACACGACACTCACACTCCTCTCTCGTATCACGGGACCTGGTGGCCGAAGTGGAACATACACAGTCAGCCTGAGGGCTTCGTTCTGCGAACACTGGGGAGAATGTAAACTGGAGGATACTGGCGGTTAATAAAACGTGTACATACACACACTGCAGCTTCACATCAAATCCAACACTGTAGCACTTCAATTCAGGCACCGCAATCCACTCTCAAGTATTAGTGCAAATAAGGCCAGCACTCACCCAGCGTTCAATCCCTCCACCGATGCGCTGAATCCACACTCAGAAGCTGATGAGATGCAGAGGATTGCACACCGCAGGGAACACAGCGTCTGCAACGCTCTTTCACACTCCGAAGAAGATGTCAGGGTTTCAAAGATGAACCAGTTTGCACCCTCAATGACAACTATATTGGTGGTCAATACACTTCCCAATTCCCGATCCAGTTCAGTGTAAGACATGCATTCACACGGATCCGAAGTGTTCAGTACTTATCTTCCTCTCTCAAGTGATGACATTCTCCAATCTTGACTCGATCTCCTCCGTTCACTCACTTCACATCCAATTCACGTTCCAGCTTGCACTCCCTTATTCACCGTTGCACCCCTTTCCAATCAGATCCTCACAGCCGCTCCAAAAGATCCCAGCAAATCCAAACCACTGCCAAAGGAATCGATTTCTCCCGAGGGAGTACCACACTCGAATGCCTTTTCCTTCTCCTTTTAAATGCTTCTCAAAGCCGTGTTTCCCAATCACACATCCCCACACCAAACACCCGCACCTGGTACCGCTTAGCTAATCAGCTGCCGCTGTCATGGCAACTGACAACAAGCGAACCAGCGCGGTGTGTCAGTGAAATCGTCCCGGGGGGAAACACACTCCTAGCGGAAATTAGTTCCGCTGGATTTGTCACCTTGTGACAAAATGTTTTTAAAAGACACTTTTTTTAATGACGTACGATTCGCATTGACAGGGGAATGTCCTATCTGTTCACTTAACGTTGCACGGCAGGTGCAAATGCACGTACCTGATTCATATCAGCTTTATTTCCACATATGAATGAGGCCTGAAACATCAAGTATGACTGAACTCTCGCAGTTTAACATTAACGTTACATGTTTGGGGGTTTCTAAGTCTTGCACCCAGCCGCAGCAGAATTGTTCATATGCTTCTAAAGACTTAAAGCATCTGAACTGTTGCACTGTGTAGGCAGTAACGTTAGGCACTGATACCATAAACCAGGTAATTGACTAACGTTATGTCAGGGTATGTGAAAGGTGGTAGTGCTTTGGGTCTTTCGTCCATTCTGTAGCAGGTCGTACGGGTCCGTGTTGTTGATGTCAAGTAGTTTCTCTAAATAACTCTGCTTTGTGTTGTTATTTAGTCTCTCCCGATAGAGCCCCTTTCCCTTTTGCTTCCCCCTTCTCAGGGCTGGACTGGGACGAAAAATCGGCCCGGGCATTTTGGCCCAGACCGGCCCAGGCACACTACAAGATCATAAACACAACCGATCTTTGCACGTCCTTGAATATGTATATCATATCCTATTCCTTAAAACCAATAATGGCATAATGAGTAGGAATAAGTGAGATTTAACAGCTAAAATAACTACTGTTTGTGAAATACAATTGAAGCAGGCTACACTACACAGTGATAAATACTAAAACAAGCTACAGTATAAGTTGCATTGGCATAGCAATACCAGTGTTTCATACAGGATTTTTGGTAAATCTGTGGTGGGTGTACCTTGATCTGTCTAGGGGGGTTCGGGGGCATGCTCCCCCGTAAGAAAATTTTGTGCTTTTTAATATTAAATTCAGCCATCTGGTGCACTTTTAGAGTAAAAAATTAAGACCTCCAACCCATATTCAGTGTGCAAATTGAACAAAGAAAAACTCAAACCTCTTTTATTTGTGATATAGTGTCTGTCTACATTACACTACTACATAATAATAGTTATAATATTAATCCCATGACAGTAATATACATGTATTGTAAAACAAATGCACTGAAAAATAAAAAAAAACTTTCAGAATTAATTTCATACTAATTTCTATACTTATAGAGAAACCATAGGGAGAGAAACACGTGATCTTTTATTTTGATAGAAACTGCATCAAACTTTTATTTTGGCGGAAAACATGGTTTCCAAACGCGTGGAAAGGTGTTAAAGTAGCCTAGTTCTGCTCACCACAGTCCTCTACACTCACTCATTTCTCTCCTGATCCTCCTCACTCCTTATCAGCCACTTGAAGGGCCTGATTCTTTTTTCACGCTATTTCCCTGCACTTTTCTTGCGTTTTTTTTTCCATTGCTCTGACGATTTAAACCATGGGTCACCAATCTCGGTCCTGGAGGGCCGGTGTCCTGCAGAGTTTAGTTCCAACCAGGTCCAACACACCTGCCTGAACGTTTCTATTATGCCTAGTGAGACCTTGATTAGCTGGTTCAGGTGTGTTTAATTGGGGTTGGAGCTAAACTCTGCAGGACACCGGCCCTGCAGGACCGAGATTGGTGACCCATGATTTAAACAGATACTGCCGGCCGGCTCGTTTAGAGCCCAAAGGGTGAGGTGTTTCGAGATGTGATTGGACCAGCCCAGTGTCAATCAAGAAAATAACCAATGGGCCGCTGATCTACGCGTTTCATGGGCCGGTCTGAGAGAAAAACAAAACCTACTGACTTTTTTTGTCCAATGCATTACACCGGTACAAAGATCCCAGCGCCGCCAATTATTCAAAACTAAACGAACGGGCCGCCGATGTACGAGTTTGATGGGCCGGTCAGATAAAAAAAAAAAAAAAAAATTAAGTTTGAGATGTATCGGCCCAAATAGCACGTCGGCCCACCGGGCAAATGCCCGAATTGCCTGATGGCCAGTCCAGCCCTGCCCCTTCTTCATTTATTCCCAAGAAACTGTGACTTATCGCAAAAATGCAAACAAATATCAAGCTGCTCTCTCTCTCTGTCGTTATTTCTCTCGGGCTCACGGTCGAAGTAACCATGACAACGGATAGCGTATCCTACCAAGATGGCGAATCCTTCCCGCAGTGCAACGCGCGTGACGTCAACTCCTCATTCTCGATACTTATTTACTTACAATTTACTCTGGATCTTCGGTTTGGTGAAGATTGACTGCCGCACTGCAAGCTGTGCTTTCAATCCCGCACTTTTATGGCACGTAAAGGCGTTTTTGCATGGAAATCCCTCTCGTAGCTCCCGTAACGTTACTGTTTTAAAATGCCGCTCCAGATTGGAGCATGTAACCACTGTTCGCTAGCTTCTAGCTACTGTTGACAACTGTCAACCTCCTATCATCCATGCATGCGCGACCGTAGGTTAAACGCTGATTAAACGTGACCTATATTTTTCTTTTTCTCTTTTTTTAAATACTTTTTTGTGGACGTGTTGGCAAGGACTCAAGATGGGCTGTAGTGCACATTTAATACAAAATATAACACACACATAAAAAAAAACTAATTTTTTTCTACACTCCTCGCGATCGACTTGCGATCAGTCCGCGGTCTACCAGTAGATCGCGATCGACGTGTTGGGCACTCCTGCATATGATATGCCTACCTAGAGCAACAGTGATCGTCCACCTTTTCAGTGTCCTTTTCCCCGAAAAAAGGGTTTCAAAAATACCTGAAGGAAGGCTTGATCCAGTGCTGGTCATGTGTGTGGTGCTCTCTTCTATAAAGGGAAAATAAAACATGATTTTTTTTTTTTTCATTTCACAACTCTGATAGGCTATGCCTATAGAGGGCAACGGTGATTGTCCACCTTTTCAGTGGCCTTTTTCGAGCCCAAAATTGTTTTAAAAATACCTGAGGGAAGACTTGAACTGGTGGTGGTCATGTGTGTGGTGCTCTCTTCTGTAAAAGGGGGGAGGAGAAAAAAAATGTTTTTGCCATTTTACATGCCAACTCTGATATCCCTACAGAGAGCAACAGTGATTGTCCACCTTTTCAGTGGTCTTTTTTCCCATCAAGTTTGCTTTGGTATTTATGCTAAATTAGAGATTTTACATTCTACTTTTTTATCAACTTTACCCAGAGACACAACTAGACTTGTTGCTTGTTTTCCATGATCCGCCTATACAGTTAGACTAAAATGTGTCAACAGAGGACACATCTGAAAATAGCAGGATGAATATTAGTTACATACAAAATATACACTTACATATGCAAGGGTGAATGTAAATATATTTACCTGCGCAGTATGCCACATTGCAGAACACTGGGTTGATGAACTCATATACATAATAATTGCCAGGGCAGGCTTTCACTTTCATTGGATTAAAGTCAAAATTGCAGCAGTTATCATCCCAGTTGCCGCAGACATGTCGGGTGACAACCCCGTCCTGGACGCTTGGGTGTTGACCGTTAAGCCACAGTGGAGCAATAGTGCCACAGCTGAACTGATCAGGACATGTTTCTGGCATCTGAGCATTTTTACCATCAATAAGGAGACGATACCAGCCAACAAAATTAACATTAGCATCACAATTGTCTGAATTATTATTGTTGGTTGTTGCTCTCCAAGACTGATTTAGGGCTGTGTAGTTGTAGCAGGGATTAATGTCGACAGCCTCTGTTACAAAAAAAAAAAAAGTGTATATATACAGTATAGACAGACACATATATATATAGCTACATTTCTTACAATTTATGAAAACATAAACTGTTAAATGTTCAAATGAAAGTTAAAATGAAATATTATGTAAAAAAAAAATACGGGAATAACTTCTACATGAAGGTCTGAAAAGGCACTAGTTGCTGGTAAAAAATCTACAGTCTTAATGTACATACACAAACACATCCCTACTGAACAACATAGATTTTCATGATACAGCCCGTCAAAACGTTAGGTTACTTGCGTAACCCTAGTTTTCTGATAACAGAAGTGAGGTATCTCACTAAGGGAACGCCTCAGGTGTGACCGACTGTGGGAGCACCAATTATACCACGTCTGTCAGACTGACAGACCAATCGCTTCAACGATCAGGGAGTCCCGCCTCCCTGGTATATAACTCGCTGCTGCCCTCTGCTGCGTCATTCCACACATATCTTCTTCACCGTGTAGTCTGCAAGGAGGGCGGTGAGGTGAGATACCTCACTTCTGCTATCAGAGAACCGAGGTTACGCAAGTAACCTAACGTTCTCTTTCTAACATCCGTTCGGTATCTCACTAAGGGATATAGACCACTCCCGTCTTGCAGATATGCTGTATGAATAGACGCAACACTGAAAAGTAACTAATGGCCTTGGTTGTGACACTAAAGCGAAACCAATGCCCTTACAAGCCTCTATAAAACCCCTAAAGTGGACAACACAAGGGTGTTTAACTGGAAACAGAATAAAAATAAGAGACATGTGTGAAGTGTTATGGCGTTACACTCGCCGCTCCCACACCGAGCACTGAGTGAGCCAACGATGGCTCGGTCACATCCAGTCTATAATATCTGACAAAAGTGTGTGGTGATGTCCAGCTTGCCGCATCACATAGGTCCTGAATAGAGACACCCTTGAACAGCGCCCAGGAGGTAGCCATCCCTCTAGTGAAATGAGCTCGAAGCCCTGGTGGGGATTGATTATTTGCAACCTTGTAACACATTACAATCTCATTCACCATCCAATGAGAAAGCCGCTGACGTGAAATAGGTCTCCCTAACTGTCAGTCCACGAGACAAAGAGCTGACTACTTCTTCGAAACACACATGTTCTCTGAACATAAGAGTGCAGAGTGCGCACCGGGCACAGACAATGCAACCGCTCTTCCTCTGATGAAGAAAAAGGCGGTGGAAAGAACGCCAACAAATCTACAGATCTGTTTGCTCCTGTCTCTCTGACCTTAGGAACGAATGCCTGATTAGTTTTCAACGTAACTTTCGATCCCCTTGCTGCAAACTTTATACAGGAAGAATGTACAGACAAAGCATGTAACTCACTCACTCGGTTTGCTTTAGTGAGAGCCAGTAGTAAAGCTGTCTTCAAAGAAAGACGCTGTAAATCAATACTAAGTAATGGTTCAAAACGAGGTCGAGAGAGCGCGTCAGGTACCCCGATAAATCCCAGGGTGGGACGAGGGACTTTGTGACCGGAAGTAACCATCACGCCCCTCTCATAAATCAACATATCAAGGAGTGCTGGCTTATCGTTCCTGAATCCAGCCCCACATGACATGCCGAAATGGCGAAAAGATAGACCTTTACCGTGGAAAAGGCTCTATCTCTATCTAATAGTTCCTGCACTAAACAGAGAACATCTGACACAGAGCATAAGAACGAGATGATTAATCTCTCTGCACACCATCGTTTAAAAACTCTCGACTTATGATCATACAAAGAGCACATAGAGGCTGCTCTCGCACTCTGAATCGTTTTGATCACATTAGGGCGTACAATGGCATTTAAAGTAATCCTCTCATGGGCCAAGCCCATAGAGCTATCTTTTGAGTGGTAGTAAGAAATATCTCTCTGTTCGCCTAAGAGAGAAGGTCTTTGCGCAGCGGGAGAGACCAGGGCTGGTCGTATAGAAGTGGGATTATCTCCGCTATCCACAACTCCCCCGGCCAAAACGGTCCAATCAGAATTAGTGAATGTCTCAATTCCCTCACCCTCTGAAGTGTCGTCCCGATGTGGCTCAGCAGGGAGAATGTGTACAACATTTCTTTTGGCCATGTGTGAGCTAGAGCATCCACACCCATGCGTCAGTGAGTACAGCTTCCACAATCTTCACAGGGAAGAAAGTAAGAATGACGCAGCAGAGGGCTGCAGAGAGTTATATACCAGGGAGGCGGGACTCCCTGATTGGTCCGTCAGTCTGACAGACGTGGTGCTGCCACAGAGGCATTCCCTTAGTGAGATACCGAACGGATGTTAGAAAGAGAACAGCAACAGTCAGGTATGGAGTATGGAACGCCAAAGCTACATAAATAAAAATACAAAGAAAAAAAATTGCATTTATACTTTTAATTTCTTATTTATGTACAATTGTATTTTTTCCACTTATTTATTTCCACATTTATGTATTTATGTCGAAATATTTTTGTCCGTATGGTAATACGGGGGAGTGTTTTACGTTAGACATAGCAGTCGACCTCAGAGAGTTGACATATGCAAGGACAAAACTTTGATGCCACAGTGTGGTGTAACCAAACCAAACTTGATTTATTTTTGTTTTATTTTTATTTCTTTGAATATTTATTTCTTATTTAGTCAGCTTTGGCATTCCATTGTAGAGGGCATATCATACTACATTACCAGCCTCTGGAGTGACAGTAGGATTGTTGATGGTAATGTTCCTGACTTCTGCAAAACATTTAATGAATATGAATGAATAAACTGATACAAATATTAATTATGTCCAAAAATACAAAATGTACAAAAATAACGTACAAAAGGCACGTAAATGTATTTACTGTACCTCCACAAAATGCTAAAAACAGGCAGATGGTCTAACAAAACACATATGTAATACATGACACATACACATACATTGGTGAATGCAAATTATGCTTACCTGCACAGTAGGCCCCATAGCAGAAAGTTGGTTTAACAAACTCATAGACGTAGTAATTTCCTGGGCAGGCTTTAACATTAATAGGATTGGATTCGAAATAACAGCAGTCATTTCTCCAGTGACCGCAGACACCCCGAGTGACCACTCCATCCTCGACTAGTGGATGTGAACCATTTATCCACAGTGGAGCATGAGTACCACAGCTCAGCCGATCAACACATGTGTCTGGCATATTAACACTCTGGCCCCGAATGAAGAGACGATACCAGCCGACCCAGTTGACATTAGTGTCACACATCAAATTGAAAGTATTTCGATTGTCTGATGCTCTCCAAGGATTGTCCAGTATGGTGTAGTTATTGCAGGGGTCAAAGGGGAGGGCTGTGAGGGGGAAAAAACAGTTAGAAAATAAATAATAGAAAATACTATTCATATAGGCTAAAAACATTTGAATTTTAACACATTAACAGCATGTAAAATACACATATTTCACGAATATTTAATGCAGATTTCACAAGTTAAATAAGTGTTTGCATGTGAAAAATCAGCACGTTTTTACCGCGTAAACATATCAACACATTTGAGGTTGGAATGGGTCAGTATCATTGGCTGCTAAAGATCATCAAAACATTTATGGAGCTTAAGGGGGTGTACCGTTACAGGTATACCACCATTTAACATGCTATAGATCAGCTTATTAATGTGTCCCTTTTTGTCTCTTTTGTATAGCCTAAAGATATGTTATATTTAAATTGCCGAAAAAAAAGAAAAAAAATTCATCACTCATGCCTTTTTGGTAAATAAACACATTAGTGGGCATTCTAGCTATAACAGTAATCAAAACAAACTTAAGTTAGCTTCAAAGCATTAACATTTGTGTGGAGAAATAGGTTACGGAGGTCAGCAATCAATGCAGGTTAAAGAGATACAGACCATTTTAATCAATATCTGTCTTTGGAAAACAATGTGAGCTTTTCTGGTGCTTAACTTCACAGCTATCGCACAGCAGGTCAGGACAGCTATAAGAACTTGATTTGGCTTTCCTAAAAGCAAAAGTACTATTCTACAGTAGTACTAAAGTCTTAGGCAAGCTTAAAAATTGATGAGCGAATTTGTTAAATCACTTCATAACATTTAAGTAAACAGTAAACAAAAATATTCAGAACCATATTTCTGAACCTTTTTTTCTAGAACCACACATCTGGATTGTTACTGAGAAGGCTATTGTACACTTCATAACAGCTAGAATTAATTTAATGGCTGCTTTTGTGACAGTTTATGCGCTGGTTTAGCAATGTGACATACTTGATTGGCTTCCTGAAAGTATTAAAAGCTATAGGACAGGAGACTAATTTCTACTGCAAACTGCTCAGGGATATTAGCCTGGTCCCATCAGACTCTTGTACATTTCATTAGTAAATAGAGTCTGGCACCTCTCCATCAAGGGGGTAATACATCGACCGGAAGTTGAAGCCTCGGGGGAGCCGCCATCTTGCAGCAGAACTTGTAGCATTCCCATTGACTCCCATTCATTTTGGCATCACTATGACAGCAAATAACTTTACATCTGAGGCGTTTAAAGACTCCATTTGTCCATTATTTATTTCTAAAGACACGACAATGTATAGGGCTCCATTACCTTATGTTACATTATGGCCCAGTAGAAACAGTTTTTGTAAAAATAGGCTAACGATTGCGTCATAACCACTCGACTCTTTGGCGCACAGTACAGGAATGACCGTAAAGATAGGAGGAGAAGCTCGCAGGCAATCAATGCATTAACTTAATATGGCGTACTGGCATTACATTTTAAAATAAATACTATAAAAAATGCTTAGTCCTGCTCACTCACACCAGAGAACTCTTTGCTCAAGCTCGCCGTCTCTGCAAGATTAACGTTGGCAGTTTTCACGCACAGCTACTAGACGATTTACATCTGTCAGACGGGTTGCTCACATCATCAAGCTTAGTTTGAGTCGGTTTGAGTCTGCGCATCAGGAACGGAAGTGCTAAAAAAATCGCTAAAAATGGGCTTCAATTGTCTCAACTGAGTTCCAATGAGACAGCTCTGTCTACTTTTTATACGGTCTATGCTCTCCATCGACAAGCGTCAACTTCCTTGTAGGCGGGAACTCTAGTGAAGTCTAAAACTATTGGATCTGCCCAGAGTCACTCTATCTGCCATAACCAATCGCTAACGTTTGGTCGTGACATATGTATTTTCCCGAACCCCGTGGGGAGGATGGCCACCAACAAAACAAAGCAAAGATTGTTCTTGCTCCGGCTTTAACTTGCGAGCATATTCGGCAGCGTTGCCACAACGGACCGAATGACTTCGCTCGCATCTTTCTTATTTTAAACTAGAACTGAAAATAATACACGAGTCGACATCAACGTCATCGTTCTCAGCCACTCCCTCTGTTCGCTGATTGGCCCGGTAAAAAATTCATCGGAGAAAACCAAAGTCTACAGCACAATCCCAGACGCAATACTGAAGGGAAATGAAAAGTGAGCGGAAGTAAGAAGGAGGGCGGAGTCAGGCTACAGGGATATACCCTGATCAAACTCAGGGTTACAGGATTAGTTTTCAGTTGACACAACCAAACCAATGCAATCAGGCTTTGTTGAATCCATGAAGCAGCTCATGAACTTTCTCGGTCAACAGGCTTTCTATTCACAAACCCAACCTCATGTTGTTTTAGAGCTGTAAATGATTGCAACATATGTGCAGTCTATTGCTCTCATGACTCTAGGGCAGGTTGTCGAAATTAGTTCCTGGAGGGCCACTGTCCTGAAGAGCTCGATTAGCTGGTTCATGTGTGTTTGATCTAAACTCTGTAGAGGAGTGGCCCTCAAGGAAATGAGTGACACTTGTGCTATAGGAAATGTAAAAAAAAAAAAAAATACCTTCTCACGTCTTGGGCAGACTGCCAGTGTGGAGTGTGAAATGTCTTCATCCCAGGTACATTGGCATATATTTCAGAATGTCGTTTTTTTCAAACACCAAAGGATCGTGTAGCTCACGTTTACAAGCCAGCGTCATTATAGTAGCCTATTGGCTACTGTTTTACATAATGGATATGCTAATTCAATTCAATGTTTGTGTTGTAGATAATAGCCATCATCAATATTATAATATCAAGCTACCATAGATGAAACTGCAAATTTGAAAAATAATTTGCATAATAGCCTGAGGCAAGACCCTTTCACCAGAAAAATAAATAAACAAACATGACTATCAGCCTGCAGACATTAGGATAGTTATCCTGAAAGATTATTTTGTCCGTCTAATCATAAATCATCTATTATTTACTTGCAAGAATGTAGTCCCAACTTGTACATGCCGTTTAGATATAAGCTTACTTGTGATTTTTTTTTTGTCCTAAGAAAAGGGGCTTCATCATAATACAGCATTGGTCGAGCACCCCTCCTCCTCCTTTAGCTCACGCCAGCGAGCTCACGCTGGTTCAATATTGATCCTCGTCCGGCCTTTAAATTTGTCACTCTCCCTTTTTCTCTTTCCAGTCTCCTCCGACAAAACCTTTTTCGTTTTAGTTGCTGCTTCGGCCATGACAACAACATACAGACGGCAAACAAACGCTAGTTTGTTTCACGTCAGAATTTGAGGAAGTGGGGGGTGGTGGGGGAAGTGAGGTATGCCGTAAAGCAGTCGAATTTTGTAGTTCTTTTTGTGCTTGGGTTACTACCCGGACCCCGAAGTTACGTAGTGCCAGTAAAAGCGATACAGACACTGTCAGGCTATGGCAGACGTGTCATTCAACCTATTGTAAGTCGATGTACCATCTCAAGGGTCTTGGAAATATATTATGAAGGTTGAAAAACTACATAGTGTTACTTTAAAGCCAAAGTAGATAAATGTCCATGTAATGAAACTGGGAATGTACCCCTGCAGTGGTTGCCAACTGTACCGTATTAGCCGGGACGTCCCATATATTGGGCCTAATTTATTTGTCCCGTACGTGACCTCCCCTTGTCCTGTTAATTGACTGCTACGCTGATCTAACCACTGACTGATACATAAGCAACATGGCACTTGAGAATGATCACAACACCGGTCATCATCCAATCAAAGCCCACCATTATGCGCATCAGACCATACGAATGAATAATAAACTCTAAATTGAGAATTAATCATTCTTTTGGGACAAATCATTGTTTGATTTGCAGAATCCTATCTGTCTGTTCGTTTACGGTTCAAACGAAGATTATTGTTCAGGAGTCCAACTTCCATCCAGCCACGCAAGAAAACATGAAATCTACCCGAGGGAATAATATGCTGATGTGATTTGCTGCTCAAGAAACATTTCTGATTATTATTAATGTTTGAAAAAAAAACAGGATTCTTGGAATAGAAATTTCAAAGGAGATTTATCTGAAATAGAAAGTTTTTGTAACATTAAAATGTCTTTACTTTCTCTTTTGATTAATTGAATGCATATTTGCTGAATAAATGTAGGCTATTACTTTCTTTAATTTCTTTGAAAAAAATTTTTTTTGGGAATTCTTACTGACTCCAAGCTTTTGAACTGTAGTGCATAATGTTACAAAAGCTTTCTATTTCAGATAAATGCTATTATTTTGAACGATGATTTGTGAGTAATGTGACTTTTTCATGACTTTAAAATTCGTTTTCAGAATTAAATTGTACATAAATAGGTTAAGCAAACCAAATGTGTTTATGTCTGATAACCAAACCTTTTATACACATTCTTAACTGCAGACACTGAAATGACAAACACTGTGTAATGCAGTACAATTCTTTTGGGTGTCCCTTATTTTCCTATAAAGAACCTCGATTGTCCCGTATTTTCCTTTTCTGAAGTTGGCAACCATCAGTGTGAGGCTAACCTTGACATATATCAGCATACATGACCGGACACAAGTATCTACAGACAGAGCCGGATTATCCATAAGGGCACTTGGACCAGTGCCCAGGGGCACCAACCATTCTTCGTAAATTGTTATATTATTAACTTGAAATTTTTGAAAGACCATACATAACTCGTTTAAGAACACTAATGTAACAATAATAATAATAATAATAATAAATTATAAATAAATAAAGATTACATGACCTGGGGCCGTATTCACAAAGAATTTTATCTTACCACTAGGAGTACTCCTAAATCGCACTAAAATATTTAGCTAGGAGTTTTCTCTTAAAAGTTATTCACAACGCCGTTCAGACCTACTCTTAGTAAGGAAAAATGACAACTCCTAAACTAAGAGCGAGTCTTCGTTGCTATGGATGACGTCAATTCTCATGCACGAGCTTCCTCGCAATGATCACGGTGATTGGTTGTTAGATGACAGGGCCATCATGCGGAACATAACACAGACGCAACAAATCATGGAATTACGACATCTAAATATGTCTGTGTCCTACGCAAAATAATAAAAGTAATGTCATCGAAATGCATATCATGTTTTTGCAGGCCCCAGTGAAGTGTAATTCTAAAAGGGCAGAGAGAGAGAGAAAAAAGTCGTGAATTAAATTAAATTAAAGTCCCCATGAAATCAAAATTGACCATACTTACTTTATTTGCCTAAATTGATCGTTTTGTGGTGAACAAGTCATCCATGCAAGTCAATCCACACAAAAAATTTTTTTGGCTTCGTAATCTTTAATCAAATTCTGAAAATCCCCCTCCCCTCTGCCTTGGAGGACCTTGCCCGATGACGTAGGCTTGACGGTTTGGGTGTCTGCTTAACATCCGTAACCACGCCCCTCCAACTGACATTAGACAGGCACACAGCGTGTGAAAGGAGAGATGGCGAGGAGGTGCATTTTTCTAGATCCAATCAGGTGCTAGTTGGAAAAAAATGCCACGCTCACTATTTTGCCTCATTTAGTATTCCGTTTCTCTCGGAAATACGTCACAGCACTGGAGAAAAGTCGTCTGCAACTTCCGGTTCACGGGGACTTTAAATCAAGTTAGCCTACCTAATGAAAACCGCCACTTAATAATGAAAAACGACACTTGCATTAATACTTTGCATTAACACATTAATTGACATCCTATTAGCCTAAATTGACTACTTAAAGCAAGGAAATGTTGCTCCTATTGAAGTAATGTAATAGTTGAATGACGGTGGATTATGAACTCGCCAAAACGAAAAAAAAAAGCCCATAATGCAGGATCAGTTATGGTGTGTTCACACCGAACGCGAATAGAGCATCAAATACGCGTCTATCGCGTCTAGTTAGACGCTTGAATATTTGCTCGAGTTCAAATTTTTCAACTTGCGCGGAAGACATTCGCGGCAAATGCGTCGCCCAATTCGCGTCATTCGCAACGCCCGGCGCGAATGATGCGTCTATTCGCGTCTTGCATTGACTTTGTATGTAATCTACTCGCGCAAATAATTAAATTCGCGTTCGGTGTGAAGTTGAACACACCATTACTGCTGCTGGCTCAGTTGGTGCTGAAAAAAAAATGATAAATGGGAAATTCGGCACTGGGATATCAAGCAAAACACATGGAAGAGGATTTGTTTGCAGATCAATGCAGCATTCCCGCTTGTGTCGCAGACCCCGGACGACTGCGAGAGGCGGTGGTGTGTGCTACAATCCTTTGTGAATAGGTCTTAGTGAGTTATGAGTCCTCTCGACTTCTTTTAAGCTGTCCCAGACTTAGGTGCTACTTTTAGGGCTAAAATGCTTTGTGAATTACTCTTAGTGAAAAAAATTAGGAGTCCTAAAGTTAGGAGTGACACGCCCATTATTTTTAGGAGTTGCTCCTAAATTCGCCAGTTAGGAGCTACTTTTAGCCTTAAAATTCTTTGTGAATACGGCCCCAGACCACTAATCCCTTTGAGCTATTGTGCCCAGGGGCACCACACTGTCTTAATACGGCCCTGTCTACAGAAAATAAATAAACTGCAACACAATACATACCATTTGTTGTACAGTCAAGGCATGTAAGAGCATGTAAGTATTTCATGCAAATATAGAAAAAAATACTATAGAAGTCAGTGGGGACCAGCAACTGTTTGGTTACCAACATTCTTCAAAATATCTTCTTTTATGATCATCAGAAGAAAGAAGCTCATACATGTTTGAAACAACATGAGGGTGAGTAAATTATGACAGAATTTTCATTTATGGGTGAACTCTCTCTTTAAGATAGAGCATTTCTGTAATTTGGTCCCAGTGAAGCATCTTATGGCGCTTTTCCACTGCATGGTATGATACGGCACGGTTTGGTACGGCACGCTTTGGTGCTTTTCCACTGCATGGTACGGTACGGCTCGGCTCGGCACGGCTCACTTTGTGGCGCTTTTCCACAGCACGGTACGGTACAGTACGGCTCGCTTTAAATGGTACCACCGCTGTTGAGGTTCCAAGTGTACCGTACCGATACTAAAATGTGGCATGAAAACACTGCAGATCACTGATTGGTCAGACAGAATCGTCACTACCAGTGTCATTGTATTTGCGAGACATCAACCCCACTAGATTTAAATAACCAGTAACAGCCACCGCTGTAGCACCTGTTTTAAAAATATAATTGTCTGCATCATAAACTCGCATTGCTCTAGAACCACATCTGTACCCTTTTCCCCAATCAAATGTTAGTGTTTTTAATGTTAGAAAACTTCAGTTGTGGTGAATGGTGTTACAGATAGAATGGCAATCTTATCTTGATTTTAAAAAATAAATTATATATATATATATATATATATATATATATATATATATATATATATATATATATATATATATATATATATATATATATATATATATATAACTGCAATATATAATTTGTTTGGCCTACACAAGAAAAGGAAGAAAATCACAAAAAATAAATAGGAGGATCATTAATGGTGGTAGTGTCTAGTCTATGAGCGGCTGGAAACTCCTAGGTTTACAGAAATGGTTTAACCCAAGTCTTCAGCAGCCAATGATACTGACACATTTAAACTGCGAACTCTTATCAAGCGTATTTTACTTGCGTATCTCTCACTTGTGTGTTTTTGAACCTTTTGGCCTTCCATAGAGCGCACTCTTCAATTGCACGAGCAAATGCGGAGGCTCGCGCTGTTACTTCACTAAAAGGAGCTAAATAAGTTATGAGCATGCAGCGTCGTAGTTACGTTCAAAATTAATAAATAATTGAATTACCAAAAAGTACATATTATGTAACATGTAGCCTACTTCATGTGTTAGCTGAGAAGGATTTGCATGCAGGTAAGATGCTCATTCAATTTATCAGAATCAGTGTAGCCAACACATTAACAGTTCATGTTAGCATTGTGTTCTCAACCACATTTAAAACCAATGGTCTAGAGATTATGCTAGGCAGTAGCTAGCAATAATAAGACCAGGCAGGTTTTCTAGTCTCTGGTGTGGGAGCATATTTTCCACAGTTGTCATGTCCGGTGTTGTAGTACTGTCCCCTAGATTCGGTAGAACAGCAGATGTCACAGTTTGACCAGTCACCTTACCAGGTGAAGCATCCAAAAGTTGATTAAAATGTCTGCGCCAGACGACATCGGGCTCAACACTCACATTGTATGAGAGCGGTCCAGTTTGTGACAAAATTTCTGCTTGCTGCCATTTGTCACTCTGGCTGTGATAGTCTCTTGCCAGTCCTTTTTGTCCAACGTCAAATGATCTCAGTTTCATTTGTTGTTGAATGGGTGAACATTGTTTGTTTGACACATGTTTTTGAATGTCCGGTTTCAGTAGATTCAAGCGAGATCTCAAGTTTCTTCCCATAAACAACATTGCTGGTGACTGTCCAGTAGTAATGTGTGGAGTGTTTCTGTACGCCAGCAGAGAGTTGTCAATTTTCTGCTGCAGTGGCACTTCCTCCTTTCTACTTGCTTTCATTGACTGTTTAAAAGTTTGTACAAAGCGTTCAGCTAGTCCATTAGTTGCCGGGTTGTGAGGAGCAGATGTTAAGTGTTTAATCCCGTAGTTTTTCAGGAAAATTTGGAATTCCTCACTGGTAAACTGGGTACCATTGTCACTTACAAGTTGTAGCGGGTATCCCATGCGAGCAAAAAGCATCTGTAGTTGGTTCACTGTTACTGCTGTAGTTGCTTTCTTCACAGTGAAAACTTCGGGCCACTTGGAATGAGCGTCGACCACAATAAGGAACATGTGATCCAAGAAAGGTCCAGCGTAGTCGATGTGAAGGCATTGCCACGGGGCAACTGGCCATTCCCAAGTGTGAATGGGTGCAATCTGAGGTTGGCGCTGGGTGTGGTGGCAACCTGTGCATGTTTTGACCAGAGTTTCAATTGGGTTGTCAAGGCCAGGCCACCACACATAACTTCTAGCGAGACTTTTCATTTTCACCATACTCATGTCTCCATCATGCAGTGAGTTAAGAACCTTGGGTCGCAGTTTGGGGGGTACAATTACACATGACCCCCACATGACACATCCTTGACACACGGTAAGTTGGTCTTTTCTGGTGGAATAGTCCGAAAGTTCTGTATCTGCGCATGCTGGCCAACCATTCACAGTTAAATCATACACTCTGGAAAGCAATGGGTCGTTTTTTGTTTCTTTGCTTATTTGTGCATTTGTCACAGGGGGCGGTTCCATTTGTAACATGTGAAGGGTTAAAGCAGGATCAGAAACCTTCCCTGACAATGACTGAGGAAGGCGAGACAGTCCATCTGCATTTCCATGTAGTTTTGTCCCTTTGTATTCAATGGTGTAGGTGTGCGCTCCCAGGAAGCGAGCCCAACGCTGTAAACGAGGCGCAGCCATTGCGGGAACACCTTTCTGTGGACTGAAAATGGAAACTAGTGGCTGGTGATCTGTAATCAGCGTGAAATGCTTGCCATATAGATACTGGTTAAACTTTCTCACTCCCCACACTAAACTTAAAGCTTCTCTGTCTATCTGTGCATAGTTACGCTCTGCAGGTGACAGAGAGCATGATGCAAAAGCTATGGGGTGTTCAGAGCCATCACTCATTTTGTGTGAGAGAACGGCATCAATACCGTAAGGCGAAGCGTCACATGCCAGGCGCAGAGGCAACTTTGGGTCATAATGAGTCAGCACTTTGTCTGAAATGATGAGTTTCTTTGCCTTTTTAAATGCCTGCTCACAGTCTTTAATCCAATCCCACTTTGTGTTTTGATGCAGCAGCGCATTGAGTGGGTGCAGCACAGTTGTAAGATTTGGGAAAAACTTGTGATAATAGTTTACAAGGCCGAGGAATGAACGTAACTGACTTACGTTTTCTGGTTGCGGAGATTTCACAATGGCCTCAATTTTGTCCTGAGTTTTGTGAAGTCCCTGTTTGTCTATTTTGTGTCCACAATACTCAATGGACTCCTTGGAAAAACTCGCATTTCTTCCTATTTGCCTGAGTCCATATTCCTCCAGTTTTGTTAAAACTGCGTCCAAATTGACCAAGTGTGAGTTTTTGTCTGAGCCTGTCACAATAATGTCATCCAAGTAACATTGAGTACCTGGGATTCCTTGTAGCACCTGGTCCATAGCACATTGCCAGATTGCTGGAGCACTTGTGATGCCAAACACGAGCCGGTTGTATTGGTAGTCCTTTGTGGGTGTTGATGGTGAGGTACTTGCGTGAACTTTCATCCATCTTCATTTGTAGATAAGCCTGTGCAAGGTCAATCTTTGTGAAATGTTCACCATTTGCTAGGGATGGAAAAATGTCATCAATGTGATGTAGCGGATACTGGTCTGCGTGAAGCACAGGATTAACAGTTACTTTAAAGTCACCACAAATACGTAACTTGTCTGAAGACTTTTTAGCCACAGGCACAATTGGTGTAGCCCATTCAGACCAGTCCACCTTGGATAATATCTGTTGATCCATGAGATGTTGCAGCTCAGCTTCCACTTTTGGCCGTAGAGCATATGGAACAGGGCGTGCTTTGTGAAACTTAGGTTTTGCATCTTCTTGCAGCTCAAGACACGCTTTGATGTGCTTCATGGTTCCAATGCCTTCACTGAAGACTTGTGCATGCCTGTCAAGTATTTCAGATAACTTTTTGTCAGTGAGCTGTTTGGAGGCAATACGCAAAGTCTTTATTTCGTGCCAGTTGAGCCTGATCTGTCTTAGCCATCTGCGACCAAACAGTGGCACCCCTCCATCCTTCAGAAGAAACAGCTCAAGATTGCAGGTTTGGTTTTTATATTTCACTTTCACTTTGAGTTTTCCCAGTGGTGTAACTTTTTCACCCATGCATATTTTCAACTTTACTCTAGTGCGTGGCAGTTTTGCGTCTGGGAATTTTGCCTTGTAGTCCTTGGAAGATATGATTGACAGCGCTGACCCTGTGTCCAGTTCCATTTTTAAACGACACTCCATTGACTTTTGGTGTCAGCCATATCACATCACTGTCATCCTTTTCTGTAGCATACAACCCTAAACAGGCCAATTCTTCCTCACTAGAACTGTCAGAGTCTGGTTGTGCTACTTTGTGAAGCCTCTGCCCTCTTTTTACGTTTAATTTATCTTTAGAGTTGCTGTACTTACATGTGTGATTACACATTTTCTGTATGTGCCCCCTCTTATTACATTGACGGCAGTCTTTTTTCTTTGAACCAACACTCCGTGGGGTCATGTGACTGTTTACCGCATCTGAAGCAGGGCTTTGCTTTGGTATTGCACAGCTTGGAGTGCATTTTGAATACAGAACATGTCGTTGGGTTTTTACCTTGCAGTTTTGTTGCATCCCTTGCTGCTGTCTCCACTGAAATCACAATTTCCACTGCTCGTTGTAAAGTAAGCTTGTCCTCCGTCAAAAGCCGTTTTTGAATGCTCTCGTTGTGCAGCAACAAGGCTGCGGAGTACGTTGTAAGTTTTCGTGCCCATAACACTCAGTAGGACTGCTACTTGTCTTTCGTTCTGTATCTCGTTTGCTAGACAGTACTGTTCGGCTCTATCCACATATGTTGTCCAGTCCTCCACCGAACTATCAAAACTGTTCATATGTCCCAATATTCCAGCCATTTTTGCTTCTTGGCGTCCAATCACTTTTACCTTGGTCTTAATGAACAAACGTCCCCACCTCCAGCTAGCTCGTCCACGGCAGAACTGCGGGGTAAGCAGACAAAGCTTTCGTCCACAAAACCAAGTCCATTCAAAACTTTACACCGATCTTCACCTGATGCATTTCACGGGTTCTTCTTAAGACTCGTCGCCAGTTTTGTTATGTTCTTGCACTTAACATAACTCTTAAAAAGGAGACAGACTCGCAGTAACGTTTACGATGCTTCTGTTTACTGAACAAGTGTCGTACACAGGCATGCATACATCAAACCGCTGACTTAGCACACACATTCATAGTGGAGCGCAATGTTCTAACACACAACACAAAGTAGTGCCTACTTTTATGCATTCAAATTAGAGTAAATACATAACATAGTTAGTTGTCAGTAGTTAGTACCCATGCAAAATCTGTGTTTGTGTGTTTTTTAGTAATTGTTGGTTTGGTGTGTTTGAGTGCTCATTGTTACAATTACAAAGCAAAAGTTCAGTGACATTTTTACTTGTGCATGGTTGAAAGCAAATATGATACTGACATAATGACATACAATAAATATGGAAAATTGAACTACATAACTAACTACTGACAACTAACGACTTCTGAATAACTACAATATTCAGAAGTAAACAGAGTAGCTGACTTAGGGTGCTTTCACACCTGGATCGATTGGAGACGTTGTTCCGAAACAAAGGGGCGTTTCCCTTTTGGCCCGGTTCGTTTGGTCATATGTGAACACAACAATCGCACTCTGAATCGGAACAAAACAACCGAGCCGAGACCGCCTAGAAGAGGTGGTCTCGGCTCGATTCCATACGAACCCTGGAGCGGTTCGTTTGTTGTGAGAACACAACCGACCCACGAACCGGAACAAATCAATATGTAGCCTGGCAACAGACGCCAATATCAGCGTATTTTACTGATTTGTTGCGGGGGGGGGGGGGGGGGGGGGGGGGTGAAGACGCGTGCGTATTAATGCGTAGGCTAACTTACTCTAGCACACACACGCAAGGTCTCTCGCTCTCTCTCTCCCTCTCGGACGTCTGGTCACCCTATGTGTGTAGTGTCCAACATCCGGGAGATGTGTTCTTCCGACCAAATATCTGAGGCATTTTACCTCTTCGTAGCACCAAGTCAACCCGCGATTCATTTTGTGTTAGGCTACTGTTGTCATGGCGATGTCCCTCAATGAAATGCGCGACCTGCACGCGTGAGGTAGTGACGTAATGGCGTAAGGAAAGCCCTGAAAGGGTGCGCGATTTGGAACGCTTTACAACAGTGTGGTGTGAACAGAGTGACATATTAAATTGATTCGGAACAAAGTATTCTGTTTAGGATCTGTTCCGGAACAAAACAAATTGATCCAGGTGTGAAAGCACCCTTAATGTTTAGCAGACAGAATGTTTATTTTGAAAACCACAAACCATAATGTCAGAATGTTTATTTTTAAACCACAACCCTCTCTAATGTCAGAATGTTTATTTTGAAACCACAACCTTCTGAGTGCTTCTTTTACAGGTATATTTAACAATATCTTTTGCATTTTTCATCCAAACAATGGCAAACTTGGCACTGCACTTACTCGTGCCTGTAGCAAGACACCTGGCAAATTTGAAATTAATAGGACTAACGGTTCGAGAGATATGCGAATAAAAGACAGACACACACACACACACACAAACAGACCTTCCTGTAATCTACCTATAGACCTTATTCGTAGGGATGCACCGAAATGAAAATTCTTGGCCGAAACCGAAAACCGAAAAAGAGGAAACCAAGGCCGAAAACCGAAAACCGAAACACCGAAAGAAATTATGCCAATTATTAGTAGGCCTACCATTGCATTTATGGCTATGACTGTGTACTAACTTTACTAAAATCAAGGCATTACAATTGCATAAATTAATATTAAAGTTTCAAAGAATAAATCAATTACAACGTATCCAAATATTTATTTAGCAAATTGCAAAAATGCACAGTATAAAATAAAATTCAAACTAAAATGGTAACTTGACCCCACTCATGTGTACATTAAATAATAATGTACAGGCCTAACTGGCCTGCAGAAAGGTTTGAAAATTAAATGTTCTCTCAAAGTGCATTTAGGTTCGCCACACGTTGATTTTTCTATTTTTTTTTTACTAAGCCTATTTAAAATCGTATTTGATTGCAGAGCGCCGTAGCGCTCTCTCTCTCTCTCTCTCTCTCTCTCTCTCTCTCTCTCTCTCTCTCTCTCTCTCTCTCTCTCTCTGTGTACCTCTCGCGCGCTCTCTCTCTCTCTCTCTCTCTCTGTACCTCTCTCTCTCGCTCTCTGTTACACCTCTCGCACGCGCGCTCTCTCTCTCTCTCCGTACCTCTTGCGCGCGCGCTCTCTCTCTCTCTGTACCTCTCTCTCTCGCTCTCTGTACCTCTCGAACACGCGCTCTCTCTCTCTCGCGCACTTCCTCTCTCTCCGTACCTCTTGCGCGCTCTCTCTCGCTCTCTGTACCTCTCGCACACGCGCTCTCTCTCTCTCGCGCGCGCGCTCTCTCTCTCTCTCTGGGCCGTGTTCCTCTCATATTCAGCGTAGCGATCGGAATGTTTGAATGTTATCATATTTCAGGTGATAAATTAAACCCGACGTCATCACAACATTTCGGCCCTTCTGTTTCGGTAATAAAAGTCTTTCGGCCGAAAACCGAAAATGCTCTTTTGGGCCATTTTCGGCCGAAAATTTTCGGTGGCCGAAAATTCGGTGCATCCCTACTTATTCGCAAACACTGGAAGTAGCTGACCGCGGCCATATTGTTGACATGACATCTGTCCTGCCCCTAGCCGCACACAGATTTGAGTTGAGGTGAGCAGTAGCCTAATGGCTTCATCTCGTCGGTATCAAGAGAAGATAAGCTTGATTTGTGTGGACCCATATCAAATAGACCCAATAGCCTTAAGTAAAGATCCGTCCTTATTGCCAGCCGTAACTTATCCGGATATTTATAACGTTAACTATCTCGTTCATACAGTATCCGCATAACGTTACATTTCGCAGGGCTCCAGACTAACTTTTACTAGGATCGTTGTAACCAAATAACACAGTATCACACAAGCACTAATTCCCTACCTAGTATCAATGAGGCAAATACAACAGTCAAGTCAAGTCACCTTTATTTAAAAAGCAACAAACAATACAAATTGTTTCAAAGCAGCTTCACAGAGATTACAGGAAAATAATGTTATAATAGTATTGTTAAATTCAAAATTAAATGTTAAATGTCCCCAATAACGTTACCTGTTGTAAAATGATAGGAACAGACATTGCTGTGGGGAGTTTGCAGTTTAGCCTGTTTATCCTAGCTAGCCACAAGTCTCTCCTGCGCTGGCTCAACTCCTCTGTCTCACTCCCTTCACGTTTTCTGACAGTCGGTATCGCATAAAAACTAACTCCGGGGTTCTTACTGCTGTTGTTAGAACAGCAGTGTATTACACAACACACCATCGCGCTGTTTTAAAATAAATACAGCGATAATACCATGGATAATACCGACGCTGCCTCGCTTGTCAATTGACAGACTGACAGTTGCCGTGGTTTCTATGTCAACAAAATGGCCGCCGCGAACATTGATGACGCAGATCGAATAAGGCCTATAAATTACAGGAACGTGTGTGTGTGTGTGTGTGTGTGTGTGTGTGTGTGTGTGTGTGTGTGTGTGTGTGTGTGTGTGTGTGTGTGTGTGTGTGTGTGTGTGTGTGTGTGTGGTGTGTGTGTGTGTGTGTGTGTGTGTGTGTGTGTGTGTGTGTGTCTGTCTGTTATTCGCATATCTCTCGAACAGTTAGTCCTATTAATTTCAAACTTGCCAGGTGTCTTGCTACGGGCACGAGTAAGTGCAGTGCCAATGGCGTTGTTTGTATGAGAAATGCAAAAGATATTGTTAAATATACCTGTAAAACAAGCACTCAGAAGGTTGTGGTTTAAAAATAAACATTCTTATACCTGTAAAAGAAGCACTCAGAAGGTTGTGGTTCAAAAATAAACATTCTGTAATTAGGAACGTCTCTGTGTGTGTGTGTGTGTGTGTGTGTGTGTGTGTGTGTGTGTGTGTGTGTGTGTGTGTGTGTGTGTGTGTGTGTGTGTGTGTGTGTGTGTGTGTGTGTGTGTGTGTGTGTGTGTGTGTGTGTGTCTGTCTGACTGTCTGTCTGTCTGTTATTCGCATATCTCTCGAAACGTTAGTCCTATTAATTTCAAACTTGCCAGGTGTCTTCCTACGGACACGAGTAAGTGCAGTGCCAAGTTTGGTGTGTAATTGTAACAATGAGCACTCAAACACACCAAACCAACAATTACTAAAAACACACACAAAAACTGATTTTGCACATACAAACTGTCAAACCAATCACAAAAAATACACAACAACAGATTTTGCACGGACATTGCTTTGTGGATGTTAACTGAATCAGAGTCAGCAACATTGTTTACTTCTCAATATTATATTTAATTTTGGTGCACTTAACGTTATCGCTTACTCAGAGTTAAGGCTCCTATGTAATAGTACCCCATCTATAAATTACAGGAACGTCTGTCTGTCTGTCTGTGTGTGTGTGCGTGTGTGTGTGTGTGTGTGTGTGTGTGTGTGTGTGTGTGTGTGTGTGTGTGTGTGTGTGTGTGTGTGTGTGTGTGTGTGTGTGTGTGTGTGTGTGTGTGTGTGTGTGTGTGTGTGTGTGTGTGTGTGTGTGTGTGTGTCTGTTATTCGCATATCTCTCGAACTGTTAGTCCTATTAATTTCAAACTTGCCAGGTGTCTTGCTACAGGCACGAGTAAGTGCAGTGCCAAGTTTGGCGTTGTTTGGATAACACAGTCTCATCCCAAGAAGTCATATATTGACGTCTTGGGACGTCTTTTGACCATACGTCAATATCCGCCTTTTTAGGGTACCCCTAAACGTCGGTAAATGACGATCCTGGGACGTCATACAACTGACGCTTTACTTTTAACGTCAATAGGTGACGGGGTAGGTTTAGGGGTAGGTTTAGGTCTGGGGTAGAGTTAGGATCCGATAACGTCAGCTAACCGACGTTTAAGGGTACCCTAAAAAGGCGGATATTGACGTATGGTCAAAAGACGTCCCAAGACGTCAGTATGTGACTTCTTGGGATGAGACTGCGCTGGTTTGGATGAGAAATGCAAAAGATATTGTTAAATATACCTGTAAAACAAGCACTCAGAAGGTTGTGGTTTAAAAATAAACATTCTTATACTGTACCTGTAAAAGAAGCACTCAGAAGGTTGTGGTTCAAAAATAAACATTCTGACATTAGGAACGTCTGTCTGTGTGTGTGTGTGTGTGTGTGTGTGTGTGTGTGTGTGTGTGTGTGTGTGTGTGTGTGTGTGTGTGTGTGTGTGTGTGTGTGTGTGTGTGTGTGTGTGTGTGTGTGTGTGTGTGTGTGTGTGTGTCTGTCTGTCTGACTGTCTGTCTGTTATTCGCATATCTCTCGAAACGTTAGTCCTATTAATTTCAAACTTGCCAGGTGTCTTGCTACGGGCACGAGTAAGTGCAGTGCCAAGTTTGGTGTGTAATTGTAACAATGAGCACTCAAACACACCAAACCAACAATTACTAAAAACACACACAAAAACTGTATATCATGGTTCCCACAAAAATGTTAAGCAGCATAACTGTTTTCAACATTGATATTAATAAGTAAAGTTTGCCTGAGCACAAAATCTGTGTTTTGTGTTATGGTTTAATGTACAATTATGATTAATAAATGTGGCATCTGACATAATAAATCATTTTTGTAGCACAGCACATGCTTAAACGCAAATGAAACAAAAACTAAGTTCTGTGTCACGCCACTGACATTTTTTCATTAACACAGATATTTTTCATTAGGTGAAGCAATTCTTTCTGTATCCACCCACAACCTAACGACAAGAAAAACAGTAACCACACAAATGTCATTGCATAAAATAAAAACTTCATTGCCCAGTTTTAGTTCAAGTTAAATACTCTACTTGTGTTTTCGGACAACATGAATCATGTACAGTAAACTTCAGTTTTAAACCGAATGAAATTAAGCTGACAAAATGTTTGGCAATTGTGTTGCTTTAATTCATTATAAATTACCCCCACCCTCACACTTTAAAAAAGTAAAGTAAAATAAAAATAAAATAATTTAATGATTGAAAGACAATACAATTTATTTAACAATACCAGCAGTAAATGAATGTCTCGCATAATTGTTTTTATTAGATGATAAATGGCATGCCAGCATTGATTGATTTCCTTGAGGCGTTGCAGTTCATGATGCTTTCACATTCCAAACACATTTAGGCCTTTTTCCATATCTCACTAGTTTGACACAATTTATTGTGCTTTACATTTGTATCGCTACAAACACAAATGTCAAAATGTTTAAAACACATTTTCTTCATTGTTAATGAAAGTAAAGAATTGAAAGGGGAAGAAATTAAGGATTGTAATTCAAGAAACTAACTTACCATTAACCAACAGGAGTAATGATGCACACAAGATTAGAAACTTCATTGTAGCAGAACGCTCCTGGAGACGTCAAAGTGATCTATAAAAACATTTTTGGGTAGAGTTGAATCAATCCACCATTTCAAATGATCAGTAAAATGATTAATGTGAAGAACTAAACTTCTGGTTATTCTGCTTGAACATCTGTGTGTGATCCCCTTACTGACTTGATACATCCAGGAAAAGTGACCACAAGACCAATTAGTTAATATCAGGTAACACATTACAAGTAATGAGTTACGTAATCAATTACTTTTTACAAGAAGATATCAGAGTTACGTTTAAGTAATGCAAGTTACTTTGATTTCCCATTTATTGACTGACAGCTCTCCTTGTTGAGAGAAATCGGGATTAAGTGCAGAGGTGTTGTGTGCGCTGTGTAACATCATAACTAACAGAATTGTAGTTCTAGACTAAATGTGAGCATGCATTTACTCATTTCACTTGAAAAAAATAGATTCAGTATTCCTCAAAATGATTGAAAATTCATTCAAACCTGCAATAATTAAATATGTTAAATTACACAAATATACTTAATCTCACGTTATTAACCAATGTATTTGCTGCCTACCTTCAATGATCCAATTCAACTAATAACCAAAAATGGTTTATATACACATAACAGTTGTTTAATTTTTTATTGCTGAAAAGGCTGTGTCCGAAATGCTGTAAAAATATACTGCTCATTGTTAAGTTCGTTAGCTGATTATATATTGTCAATTGTTAGACCTTATTGTAGGGTTACAATAATTGATGAAGTACCTCAGAAAAGTGAAATCAGTTTTAAGAAAATTTTGACTTTAGTGGCATTAAAAAAAAAGAGTAGTTAATTTTTCATATTCTTCCATAAATGCATCATATTCACATTAAACTATCCTATTATGACAATAGTTGCTTTATTTATGCAAAAAATATTTTGTACAATAACCTTAATAGCATTCTAAACTGAGTCTTTGCTGTTTAGAAGATGCTTTTGCAAAAACTTTTTTGCCACTGCAAATGCTTGGTCACCCCTTCAACTTTTCCCATTGGACAACTAAAAGCTAATGGTCAGCAGACCTAAGTGCTCTTAGCGGAGCATACAGCTTGATCAGGTCAGGAAGATATTTAGGTGATAAACCATTAAGAGATTTAAAAACAAACACCAAAATCTTAAAATGAATCCTGAAATGGTAACCAGTGAAGAGAGGTGAGAACACGTGTAATATATTCCTGCATTCGTGTACCTGTCAACAGGCGAGCTGACACATTCTGGGCCATCTGCAGTCTGGAGAGAGAGGCCTGATAGGCCATTACAATAATCCAGACGAGTTGAAATAAAAATATGAACAAGTCTTTGGAAGTCTTTCAAAGGTAACTCATCGTTTGATGAAACCGATTGCTTTCTTGTTATATCTCTTAGATGTACATAACAGTAAATTATGCATAAATATAACTAACCATGAAACCCTATTCCTAAAATAATATTTAGTATGTAAATGTATAATAACACTGTAACAGGGACACCTTAAAATAAAATGGGTCACTAGATTAGGGTCCAATTCTCACTATTAACTTCTGGCTCAATAAATTCCTAATTACTGCTAATTAGTGAGGTAGTTGTTCAGTTTGGGTATTGGGTAGGATTAAGGGATGCAGAATAAAGCATTAATATGTGATTTTTTTAAGTACTAATAAACAGCCAATATCTTAGTAATGTGCATGCAACTAGTTAATAGTGAGAATCGGACCCTAAACTAAAGTGTTACCGATAATATTTCTTAACCCTTTGTATGTCTCCCCGGTGAGTCCCCAGGACCAGGATTGGAAACCACTAATACTATCACAATCTTTAATTTAACTCAAATCTCTTTCTGTTTTTTAACCTGCCCAATCCTCAATCTGACCACAGGCTCTACTCTTCACCACAATGGTAATCCCCAATACACACAAAAACAAAATAACTATTCAATTTGAACATTTACTCTCCTTTAAATGTCAGAAGCAAAACATGCTGAACTAGAAATCTGATGTAACTCATTGATGTAACTCAGTTCTGTTTAACACAACTTTTAATAATATCTGAGTAAAATGAACTAATTTTAGTAAATTTGACTTAGGTTTTACAGTTCCACAATCCCAGAGAAGCCTTAACCCCAAATCAAAATGTTCATATATCATGAGCTAATCAAAACAATTGATATGTCAAAGCAGTAGAAAGATTGAGTAGATGGGATAAAATAAGTCCTTTTTACCTGAGATGATATGCTGTTGACCCACGGTGGTTTTCTGTGCAACAATTCAAACCAGAATACAATTATGATGCTGCACATCTGTGTTTTAAATATTCTGAATCAATGTAGGCGGACAGTGATACAACAAAAAGATTTCTCAACTAACCATAAACCAGTTTTTCCAATTAATTTATGGTATTTCATCTGTCAATGACCTGTCATGGCTTTACTTCCTTGTATAGATGTAATATAGATATAATTTAGACAGAGACGGTTTATTACATTGCATCCTTTGACGAATGTTCAAATGAATCCTAAGAATTGCTTTCACGCACAAACACAAAAACCTACTCTGTAATGAACAAATATTTATCTTTACGTTGCTAGGATACATCATCATCTATTATGAGTCATATTACCGATTGATTGTTTAATCAGTCCTATTTTAGGTGCAAAGTCATATGTCCTATTCATCATTTTTATGTTTTTGTCTGCTTGACAGGACCATACAAATTGTTTTGAGAACAATTCTCTAATACTGACCACTGGATGTTCAACATGGCTCCTCATGGCAAAGAATAAGGATTTGAGAATTAGAAGTTGCTCTCCACAAAGATGGCCTAGGCTATAAGAAGATTGGTAACACCCTGAAACTGAGTTACAGTACAGGCCAGGGTCATACAGAGGTTTTTCAAGACGGGTTCCACTCGGAAGAGGTTTCGCAAGGGTCAATAAAAGAAGCTGAGTCATCGTGCTGTGCATCAGGAGCAGAAGCTGGCTTCAGAAAACAGACGCATGATCGTGCCAGCATTGCTTTAGAGGTTGCAGAAGCGGAGGTCAGCTTGTCAGTGCTCAGACCATACACCGTACACTGCAACAAGTCGGTTTGCATGGCCGTCGTCCCAGAAGCCTCTTCTGAAGCTGGCTCACGAGAAAGTCTGCAAACAGTTTGCTGAAAGCAACCCATCCAAGAGCATGAATTACTGGAGCCATGTCCTGTGGTCTGATGAGACTAAGGCTACATCCACACGAAGCCAGAGCTTTCCCTATCCGATCTTTTTTTTTTCTTCGTTTTCCTCGTACTAATTTTTTTTTTTTTCGTAAACACTGAGTCGTCTCAAGAAATATACGTACACACGAAACCACTGAAACCGACTGAAAACGATGTGGTATACAGTACATGCCAGACCAGTATGTGGTGCTGTAATTCTACCACAGAGATACACTAAACAAGGAGAAGACGACTTGGAGCATGCGCATAACCTTGTGCGCTCTATACGAACCCAACACGACAGCAAGGTGAAGACTAAGATTGCTCACAGTAGTAGCAGCATAGGAGCAGAAGATTTTGCTTTAGTATAGGGCTCAGAAGCTTCTGCAGCACAATCACAAGCATAGTACGCCATTGTTGTTGATGTTACATGTGACGTACCGGTGTGTACTAATGCTGACGTGGTGTGATGACATCATCAAAATGTACGGATTGGCCGTGCACACGAAAACGCAAAGGTGTCGGTTATAGATTTATCCACTCTGGGACCCGGTTTAAAAAAATAGCGGTTTCAGTGTCCCAAAACGCTGGATCTGTCTGGACGAAACGCTTATACAATACTAAATTTGTACTTATACAGCTAAACGCATCTCCGTGTGGACAGGGCCTAAGATAAACTTGTTTGGCTCAGATGGTGTCCAGAATGTGTGTTGACGCCCTGGTGAGGAGTACCAAGAAAATGGTGTCTTGCCTACAGTCAAGCATGGTGGTGGTAGCATCATGGTCTGGGGCTGCAAGAGTGATGCTGGTACCAGGGAGCTGCGCTTCAGTTACTCCTTTTCCACCAAAGCATTTTGAGAGCTGGTTCGGAGCCGGTGCCTACTCGCGAACCAGATCTTTGTGTTTCGACAGCCAAAGAACAGGTTCTCGGCTAGGGATATTGGTTCCAAAGCGGCACCAACTCTTTGCTGGACGAGAACCGTTCTTTTACCACGTCATGCTTACGTCGGGGGCTGGGTACATGACGTACACAGTGACACAGCGACGTCGTTCGCGGGGCTCTCTAGTCAGTGGAAAAACAAACAGGTTCTGAGTAGGTTCCCAAGTTGAACTAACTTTGAACCAACTTTGAACCACCACCAGTTCCGAACCAGTTCTTTTTTGGTAGAAAAGGGGTACTTGAGGGAAACATGGATTCCAACATGTACTGTGACATTCTGAAGCAGAACATGATGCGTTCCCTTCAGAAACTGTGCCGAACGGCATGATAACGACCACAAACACACCGCCAAGATGACATCTTGGTGAGGAAGCTGAAGGTGATGGAGTGGCTAAGTATGTCTCCAGACCTGAACCCTATTGAGCACCTGTGGTGATCCTCAAGCGGAAGGTGGAGAAGTGCCATGTGTCTAACATCCAGCAGCTTCGTGATGTCATTATGGAGGAGTGGAAGAGGATCCCAGCAAAAACCTGAGCATCTCTGGTGAATCCCATGACCAGGAGGATTAAGGCAGTGCTAGATAACAATGGTGCTCACACAAAATAGACACTTTGGATACAGTTTTGACATGCTCACTAAGGGTGTGCTCACTATAGTTGCAGCTATTTTGACAATAATGGCTGTATGTTGAGTTATTTTCAGAGGACAGTAAATATATACTGCTATACAAGCAGCACATTGACTACAGAACAAATGAAACTTGGATATATTTTATAGTTTTGTCCCTTGAGAAGATATACTAAAATATTTGCTGATATGTGAGGGGTGTACTCACTTTTGTGAGATACTGTATATTTGATATCAGTTTCTGCTTATTGGTTTAAGGTAAATGAAAAGAAAGCACAGGAAGAACAGAATTAGAAATGCTTTTCCCAAAATACAGAAAGGTATAAATATATAATTTGATATATTAATGATCAAATGTACTTGAACTATGTAACAAAATACTATCTCAAAGGTACAAAAAACTCATTTATAAATGTATTATGGATGCAAATGAACATGATGTTGATAAATGAGTGTCTTAACATCTTCACATTAAGAAATGAAGCTTAAATTAAAGAAACCTGACATGCCTCCTACTGTATTTGCAAAATCGAAAAATAAACGAGATGAAAAAATTATGCCACTCATCACAAATTAAGTGTTGGTCAAAAATGCTGCAAAGCAACATTCAACATAACAGAAGTGCTATTAATCATAATTGATTGTGTCTGGTTGAGCAAGATTTTTTTTTATTCCCATTTATAAGAACACATAAGAGAAAGCAAGTCAATTTACACGCACCATGATGTGGTTCCAAATGAGTATATAAATGTTTTTATTTTTGGGTGAAATATTCCTTTAAATAAAGCTTTTCTAAGAAAATCACTTTATATTTATTAGGAAAACTGAATTTTCTTTACAGAGCGAAACAAAGGGATATAAAACAACTCTTACATGCCAATGATGAGGTCCCAGCAGAGAGTAATGAGAACAATTCACAGGTGTAGCCCAACATGTGTCAATCACTGAGGCAAACTGTCAGCCGTCAACTCCAACATGAACTTTCACAAACACTTCCTCAGCTTCATTCAGACTAGGTTGGAGACTTCAGCATCCTGTTAGGGAAATTCCTGATCCTGACATATGCCTTGACCAAGCAGGGGTGCGTTATAGTTGGCTAACCAAAACCATCGTTGCTAACTAAGTTAACAACTTTGATGGTTGCAATGCAATTTCCCATTGCCAACCATCCAAGTTGCTAACAGGTTAGCAACGATGGTTTTGGGAAACGCACCCCAGTATTCATATGCAAATGAATAAGGAGACTGATGCATTTGTCAAATGTAAATAACAGTTTTATTATTATCCCAATTTACACCAGCTGTATACATTCATGTCTGAATTAGGAGGAAATTAATACATTTTTCATGGAAGGTTTTGGATTTGAGGGGATATACACCAGTAAAAACCAGTGCTTGCAATGCAGCGACAAATTATTAGTATAGGTCATCTTATGTTTTCTTATCGATTGATGGAAATAAAAGTGCGTGAGGCAGATGTACAAAAAGAATGTACAAAAACAAGCCTAAAAACTACACAGAATGCAAACATTACAGTGCCACCATCACAGTATGGAAGCCCGTTTCCGCCACAGTTGAGTAAAAAAAAAAAGATTATCTAAGTCATAATAATGAGAAACTTTCTCATAATTATGACTTAGTATCTCATTATAATGAGAAAGTTTCTCGTTATTATGACTTGGTATCTCATAATAAGAGAAATTTTCTCGTAATTATGACTTAGTATCTCATTATATTGAGAAACTTTCTCGTAATTATGACTTAACATCTCATAATAATGAGAAATTTTCTCAAAATAATGACTTATTTTCTCGCACTTCTACGCATGCGCAAAGCAGTGGAGCAGAAGGGAGTGCCACACTAGCGACATCCGCTGGTCAAAGCCGTGTAAATGCATCACAGCAAACGGCACGCTCTGCAAAAACAGTTGTTTTCATTAAAGTCAGTGTGAACTAAGAAGTGCAATCTGTAGTATCATCATCAATAAATAACATCAATTAAAAATCATTGATTAGTATCTTCCATACTTTTTCCATGCCCATGAAAAGGTGTGAGTGGATGCAGACGCAGGACGGTTACCATGGTAACGAAGGACGCCTGCTTGTGCACACCGATGGAAACACGTATTTTGCGGATGCGTCTAGGATATTTGATGGGCAGGTTCATCTGGAAGATATCAATAGCCTACGATATCAATTAAGATGTTTATGACTTGACATTTACACATAAGTGGACTGTGGGCAGTGGAATGGGGAAAACGCAAGGCCTTGAGACGTGTTTAAAAGCTGAACTTCTTTTTTAGAACGCTGTGTCATGCGCGAGACGCTGCAAAAACGCGAGCACAACCTCTAGGTCTAGTGCGCGTTTGCCTAAAAGATTAACCTTTCTGTGTTGCTCCTTGTTCATACACAAAATACAAATGAATGAAAGAAAGACTATCTAGTATGAAAGCCAGTCTCATATACTGATAATTTATCATTAAAGCTACACTGTGTACTTTTTTAGTTTATTCTTAGCTAAAAACACTTAGTTTTTTCAAAAATATATGTGCTCATTAATGTATATTTACTTCGTTCAAGTTATAAAGTATTCTCATGAGTGTATAATATGCCATTGAAAATACATACGGGCAGGGCTTAATTTGAGCCGTAACACGCCGGAACATGTTCCGGCACCTCTGACGTTGGATCCGGAACCTTTTTTATTGGATCCGGCACCTCCTGTCACTATGGAAAATTAGTCGCCTAAATTAAAAAAAATACTGTTTGTGTAGTGTTCAATGTTGTTATCTGTCTTGTTAGTCTTTATTCCCCATTGAAGTTCCACAAAAATCTTGTGTTTGCAGTTTCGATGCGAGGTAAACTTTCAGGGTAAAGTGGGTCGCGGGCGAGAAGCGTAGCGCCGGGCGAACACATTATTCCCTATGAGCCATTCACCGTCGTTAATGTAACTTATATAATATCTGACTTCACCCTGTGGTGCAATATACATTTAGTTTTACATTCATTTACAAAAAATCAGTTGCTTGAATGAAAATTGCTGATATTATCGCGTTTTCATGAATTTTTCTCAATTCATTTCATTCAGTTAACAGACGCTCTGAGGTAAAGTTCAGAGTCTGCAGACCGATTGTATTTAATTGTACAGTACAATCATAACATAATACAGACATTATCTTAATTCCATAATGTCCTTAAACATAACATTATTGCTGGCCATTAACTGAGAAAGTGCGCGTCCGGTCAGCATACCTCGAGACTCGAGTTGTATAGACGCGACGCTTCTCGTCCGGTGTGACAGAACATATAATAGATATGAAATAGACTTCTGAGTTATGTGTACTATTGTTTAGGATAATTCACTGTTGTCAACACTGTTTACATTAGACAAATGTGCTGTAAATAATTTTATATATTTGTGCATTTTTGTAGGATCTGAAATGTCTACAGACTGGTGTGGGTGTGATATAGCCTAGTGGATTTTATCTTTATTGTTTTTTTTGTTTTTTTCAAATGCATTGTAGAATTTGTAAATGTTATTTATCTAATATATTGTTGATATTGCTTAAATGCTTATTTAAAAAGAAGAGTGTTATGTCCATTTATTAAATTATTTTCACTTAGCATACCAGTAGTAGCGCGCTCCCGTGATGTGCTTCGTTCAAGAGTAAAAACGACGACCAGGAAGCCGTCACTGAAGCGCTCGTTTTATTTATTCTTTTATCTTTTTAGACTTCTTTTCAGGGGTGCACTGAGGATGAGGAGCCCAAAGCTGAATCCTGGAAACGGTCCCATGGATGAGTCCCTCCATCACTCCATCTGCCCTCATGAGACCCTCCATCACTCTATCTGCCCTTATGAGACCCTCCATCACTCTATCTGCCCTTACTGCAACTGCAGCAACAAGCAGGCACAGCTCAGCTCTGGTAACTTCATCAGGATAAAGCCCAGAATGCGAACCACTGTGTTGAGATGGCAGTATGTGGGGTTCACTGCCTGTAAATACATGCTTGTAGTCTGAATAAAGTTTTGTTTCATGCGTTGTTGTCTTGTAGGCTGTGGCGGATGTTGGTGAGCCTGGGTCAGGTCAGTTCGAGTTTTTATTAAATGGAATTTGTTTACAGTAAAGAATACACAACAACATTATTTTGGTTTAATAAACTTTATTTAAACTTTTGTTTGGAGTTAAGTGCGCACACTCTTTAAGGTTTAGTTTAAGTTTATTCTTACCATTCTTTTTGTTGTTTATGTCTGGATCCTGTGAGCTGGTGCACCATCAAAAGGGGTTCGGGTGGAACATCGGACGTATATATATGGTTCCGGCCGATGATTGGGCCACGACCATTCCGGTTTCTGCTCGGGGGAACTCCAAAGACTATTTCGCTTCTTTTTCTTATGTTTATTTATAAGAAGTACATTTATTAAGTGAAGTCCTTTGATAGTATTATTTGACGTGTTTGTTTATCTATATTGGGTGTTTTCATTGTCTTTTATTGTATGTAATGGCCATTATATGTCTGTGTATCCCCCTTTATGTGTTAATTGGTGCTGGCCACCAAGGTATAAATTTGTTGATTGTTTCTGTATGTGGGAGTGTCCTGCGAGAGAACAGGTTCTGTAGACCCTTGACCTCTGTAAATGTTTGAGAGGCAAATGCAGCAACCCATCGTTATTTTTCTTTGTTATTTGATTTTTGGTATGTTTGGTTTACCTCCGTTGGGTTAGCATTGGCCCATTCTGTGGAAATAAACCCCTAAACGTTTGCAGTAACCTGCTGCCTCCGTGTTCATTTATCCTCTACTGGTCACATCTATCACATATGGTGGCAGCGGTGGGATGTGCCAGTAGGGGGCAGCAGTGAACGGGTTTTTTCCCCTACTTCATTGGTCAAAATGGGACCGAAGAGAATGATAAAGGGAGATGAGATGGTGACGTCAGCTACAGGAGGAGCTGGTGTTGAGGATCCACCAGTTTCTGGTGACTCACAGAATTTTACAATCGAGGAGTTACGGGACATGTTCGGTGCACATATGAAAATGCAGCAAGAGAGAGATAAACGACTTGACCAGGAGACAGCGCGGCAGGAGAGTAGATGGAGGGCTCTGCAACATCAGTTCACGCTTCTTCAGGAAGAGGTACATACGAGAATTACATCAACTAATGTTCATCCTTCTGGGCTTCAATATACCCCTTCGAATCAAGGGAGTGAAGAGGGAGATGCGCGGGGCTCACCATCCATTGTGGGTCAAGTCGTAGAGCAGCCAAGGGCTATGACTGAGCCGCGTCTACAGCCGCTTAACGAAGACGATGATGTGGAGCATTTTCTTACGACTTTTGAGCGGATAGCCGCTGCATGCCGATGGCCAAGAACTGACTGGGCTGTGAGGTTAGTGCCATTACTTACAGGCAAAGCTCGTAGTGCTTATGTGAACATGGATATTAATGAATCTCTTGTCTATGATGAAGTGAAAGCGGCAGTTTTGAAGAAGTATGATATTAATCCTGAGTCCTATCGTTTGAGGTTTCGGTCCACAGATGTAAGACCGGATGAGACCCCTAAGGAGCTATACGGGCGTCTTAAGGACACTTTTAATAAGTGGATTCAGCCGCAGAATCGGAGTAAGGAGGAAGTTGCGGAGGTGATTATCTTGGAGCAATATCTACGGGTGCTTGCTCCAGAGCTTCAAACATGGGTAAAAGAACATAACCCAGAGTCAGCAGCACAAGCTGCAGAGTTCGCAGATGTGTTTGTCGCAGCCAGAAGACGAGGCCAACCCTGGTCTTACAATCAGTGGAAAACATTCAAAGACCCCAAAAGACCCAGTAAGAGATCAGTAACACCCCCGAAGACGAGTATGACGGGAGGTAAGTTTGTGGGTGATAATGGTGGTTTTAGCGGGAAACTGAGTGCTAACATTAAAACTATTGTGTGCTATCATTGTGGACAGGAGGGGCATACTAAGCCAAGGTGCCCTAATAGATCTTCCACACCGGCAAATTTGTGTGGACTATTTAGACCTGATGGCCCTACTTTTAGAGCTAAGAGTTCATTGCATCATGTGACGGTGTGTTTGAATGGACGGGAAATAAGTGCAATGGTGGACACCGGAAGTATGCAAACATTGGTCAAAGCGGAGTTAGTTCCTGTCCATCTGTGGAACCTAAGATCTCCAGTAGCAATTAAATGTGTCCATGGTGACGAAATGTACTATCCTACAGCTAGTGTTTATGTAAAGGTGCAGGGACAATCCTTTCTGTTGGAAGTAGGCCTTTCCCATGAGTTGCCATACCCTATGGTGTTGGGTCAAGATCTGCCTGTTTTGTTCGATCTTCTTCCTTTACAGAGTTGCAATGCAGCTATAACCCGGGCCATGGCCAAGAGTAGTGAAGAGGAGGTAGGATTACTAGGAGCTTTGCCTTTTTTTGAGGCAGAACTGGAAGCACAGCCAGGGAAGACGCGGAAGTCCAGGAGTCAGAGGAAGCGTGAAAAGTTTCGGCATGCAGTGGTGAGTGAAGGGGAACCTGTCCCTGAGAACCCATTGGGTTATAAAATACCAAGAGACATAGTGGAATTGCAGAAAAATGACAAAGTGGTTGGTCCATTGTATAAGTGGGTGGAGGAGAGGTCACTAGCAGGCCAGCCAGAGGTGGAAGGAAGACAGGGAGTCTTTTACCTCCTTAATGGGGTCTTGTTTCGTAAAAGGAGTCCTGAGCCGCAGTTGGTAGTCCCCAGGGAAGGTCGAGAATTAGTCCTTTCCTTGGGGCATTCGATACCCTGGGCGGGTCATTTAGGTAGACATAAGTCAACGGCACGAATCATGCGTTACTTTTACTGGCCAGGTATGAGGAAGGACATCGCCACGTACTGTAAGACTTGTCCGCAGTGTCAACAGACTTCTCTACGGGTTCCGCCTAGGGCACCTCTTAAGTCTATTCCGATTATTGGGGTACCTTTTGATCAGTTAGGTATGGATATTGTTGGGCCATTAGAGAAGACCAAGGCAGGAAATCGTTATATGTTGGTCATTACAGATTATGCCACAAAGTATCCCGAGGTTTTTCCCCTCAAATCCATTAAGGCTAGGGCGGTAGCTTCCTCCCTTATACAACTGTTCTCTAGAGTAGGTTTCCCTAAAAGTATAGTCACGGATCAAGGGTCTAACTTTATGTCAGAGCTATTGAAACAAGTGTATAAACTGCTGGGGATAACGGGAATAAGAACCACCCCTTATCACCCACAAACTGACGGGTTAACAGAGCGCTTCAATCAGACTCTGAAACAAATGCTTCGCAAGTTTGTTGTGGACAAAAGTGACGATTGGGATCAGTGGCTCCCCTATCTGCTTTTTGCCTACAGGGAAGTTCCCCAGGCCTCGACTGGATTTTCCCCGTTTGAATTACTATACGGACGGGAAGTGCGGGGACCTCTGGTACTGCTGAAGGACATGTGGAAAGGAGAACAAGACAGTGTAAGCACCACTCCGATTGTTGACTATGTGGTTCAGATGCGGGAGAAGCTGGAAGCCATGGGTACATTGGCTCAAGAGCATATCGCCGAAGCACAAAAACTGCAGAGGACCTGGTATGACCAGAAGGCCAGGACGAGAAACTTTGAACCAGGTACTCAGGTATTGGTGATGTTGCCCACAGATGCGAGTAAGCTGACTGCCAAATGGCAGGGTCCCTTTGAAGTTCTGAGGAAGCTGGGGCCGGTTACATATGAAGTTGCCACTCCAGGTCAGAGACGGGCGAAGTGGACTTTGCATGTTAACTTGCTCAAAGAGTGGTTTCCCAGATCAAGGGATGCAGGGGCATTCATGATTCGGAAGGTAGAGGATGAGGAAGAGATAGAGTCCCAGTATCTTCCAGTTTCAGCTCCTTCTAGTCTATCACTGAGTCACCTGTCTCAAAGTCAACAACTTGAAATTCAGAGGTTGTGTGATCCCCTAGTTTTTCAGAAAAGACCAGGACATACCAACTTAGTTGAGCATGACATAGTACTCAGAGAAGGAGCTTGCCCAAAACGTATGAGCTATAGAATACCTGAGCGGCTCCTGGAAGCTTTGCGGGAGGAGTTGGATGAAATGTTAGCAATGAAGATTGTGGAACCATCAAAGAGTGAATGGTGCAGCCCAGTTGTTTTGGTGCCCAAAAAAGATGGCAGCCAACGGTTTTGCATCGACTTCAGATATCTTAACTCAGTATCAAAGTTTGACTCTTATCCGGCTCCCAGAATCGAAGATCTCATTGACCGTTTGGGTAAAGCCAATTATTTGACCACAATTGATTTGGCTAAAGGTTATTGGCAGGTCCCGTTGAGTGCAAGGTCCCGGGAACTGACAGCATTCCGGACCCCTTGGGGTCTTTATCATTTCTGTAAGATGCCCTTTGGCCTTCATGGAGCTGCTGCAACCTTCCAACGGCTCATCGATCAGGTACTTTCCAATTTGACTGGCTTTACATCTGCTTACTTAGATGACATTGTCATTTACAGTTCGACTTGGGAAGAGCACCTGCAACATCTGGAGGTTGTGGTTAACCACATTAGATCGGCTGGGCTCACCATTAATCCTTCCAAGTGTTCCATGGCAAAGGCAGAAACTGAGTACTTGGGGTATGTGATCGGACATGGAGTTATTAAACCTCAAGTTCAAAGAATCCAGGCAATAAAGAATTGCCCCGTACCTCAGACGAAGTCTCAGGTGAGATCCTTTCTTGGAATGGCGAATTGGTACCGGAGGTTTGTACCCAACTTTTCTGTGAGAGCAGCTGTCCTTACAGATTTAACTCGGAAAAACTGCCCAAACCAGATTCGGTGGACTGAGGCGGCGGAGCAGGCGTTTCAGGATCTTAAGAATGCTCTGTGTCAGGGGCCGGTCTTATGTTGTCCAAATTTTGATGAACTATTTATACTGCAAACTGATGCCTCGGATATTGGAGTAGGAGCAGTTCTTCTCCAGGGGACGCAAGAAGATCGCCACCCTGTGGCCTACATCAGTCGCAAGTTGTTTCCCAGGGAGGTTCGATACTCCACCGTGGAAAAGGAATGTTTGGGAGTAAAATGGGCCCTTGATACCCTCAAGTATTATTTGCTTGGACGTGAGTTTGTGCTTGAGACGGACCATAAAGCTCTACAATGGATGAACCGTATGAAGGATTCAAACGCCAGAATTACACGTTGGTACCTGTCTATCCAGCCCTACCGATTCTCCATCCAGCACGTACCTGGTCGAGATAACGTGCTGGCTGACTTTCTTTCTCGCCTGCCGGTGTGAAACCAGAAGTGGGGGAGTGTGTGGCGGATGTTGGTGAGCCTGGGTCAGGTCAGTTCGAGTTTTTATTAAATGGAATTTGTTTACAGTAAAGAATACACAACAACATTATTTTGGTTTAATAAACTTTATTTAAACTTTTGTTTGGAGTTAAGTGCGCACACTCTTTAAGGTTTAGTTTAAGTTTATTCTTCCCATTCTTTTTGTTGTTTATGTCTGGATCCTGTGAGCTGGTGCACCATCAAAAGGGGTTCGGGTGGAACATCGGACGTATATATATGGTTCCGGCCGATGATTGGGCCACGACCATTCCGGTTTCTGCTCCGGGGGAACTCCAAAGACTATTTCGCTTCTTTTTCTTATGTTTATTTATAAGAAGTGCATTTATTAAGTGAAGTCCTTTGATAGTATTATTTGACGTGTTTGTTTATCTATATTGGGTGTTTTCATTGTCTTTTATTGTATGTAATGGCCATTATATGTCTGTGTATCCCCCTTTATGTGTTAATTGGTGCTGGCCACCAAGGTATAAATTTGTTGATTGTTTCTGTATGTGGGAGTGTCCTGTGAGAGAACAGGTTCTGTAGACCCTTGACCTCTGTAAATGTTTGAGAGGCAAATGCAGCAACCCATCGTTATTGTATGTTTTTTTTTTTTTTGTTATTTGATTTTTGGTATGTTTGGTTTACCTCCGTTGGGTTAGCATTGGCCCATTCTGTGGAAATAAACCCCTAAACGTTTGCAGTAACCTGCTGCCTCCGTGTTCATTTATCCTCTACTGGTCACATCTATCACATAGGCTATATGCATTTGTTTATTGTGATGGTTACTTTTATTTGTTCTTTTACTAATTTATTCATGTTTATTATTGTTGTCAGTAAATAAAATATAATTATTTAGCCTAATGTATGCATTAATTCATTGCTTGACTGGAAATTGAGATGTTTCACTGCATTTATAGTGTGTAGCTATTCATGTATAACTCTCATATGACAAAAATTACATTTGGCTTGTTTTATTAAATTATATCATTTTTAGTATATAAAAAGTAATATAATTAAGTATTGGTCAGCATTTGCAATGCAATTCATTCTAAGGTAATATTAATTTTTAAGGAGCGATACTTATATAAGTATAAAATCAACAGTTTCCTCCAACGTAGAGATCTTCGAGCTGCTCGTCTCCTTTGTGCAGACATTACAAACGCTGAGGAAAACTGTTTGTGCTGTCGAGTTACTGATGTGAAGTGTTTATGCACCTGTCGCTCATATCATTTAAACTTATAAACTTATTACATACAAGATCATGAAAAGATTGATCTAACAATGAACAATCATAATGACAAAGCAGAAAACATATCATTGGTTTGTGTACATCATAATATGATATTTATACACAGGGAAAAAAGAACAATAACAAGGCGAGATACTATTTATATCTACTTATTTATTTATACTATTTATATCTTTAAATAGTTCTGAGGAAAATAAATAAATTAACAACATATTCAAGAGATGACGTTTTTTGGGGTTTTTTAATAATAAAAAAATATCGTTATAAGGATAAAACTGCTTAAATCAACCCTAAATAAAAAAAATCGGCAGCTGTTTCTTCAACAATACAACAAAATGAGCAACTTTCATCAATATCAAGATATTTACAGATAGATGAATTAAACGTGTCGTTCATCTTTTAAGTTGTTGTGCTTGTGATAACGTGTCGTAGGTCACATGATAACGTAAACATGGCGATGATGTCCGGATCGCATTCATACTCAACGAGATTTGGCTATAAAGTACCTACTCTTTTAGCACTCGTTAAGTAAGTACTCGTTGAAATTAAGTACCTACTCATTGAGTATGCGGTTTGGAACGCAGCCTATATGATTTCTATAAGGGGGTAATCCATCGACCGGAAGTTGAAGCCTCGCGGGAGCCGACATCTTGTAGCAGAACTTCACTTGCGTTAGCATTCCCATTGACTCCCATTCATTTTGGCGTCACTTTGACAGCAAATAACTTTACATCTGAGGCGTTTAAAGACTCAATTTGTCCATTATTTATTTCTAAAGACACACGACAATGTATAAAGGGCTCCATTACCTTCTATGTTACATTATGGCCCCGTAGAAACAGTTCCCTTTCAAGGCTACGGAACTTCGACATTACGGATGTCGTATATGGGAACTCTCTCTCATCCTTCACTTCCGCTGAAATCTTATTGGCTAACGCCAGCAACGCTGGCCAATTGACGCAAATATGCAAATACTGAAACCCCGTTGCAGTATAATGTAAGTGCAGCGTCAATTCCTCCTCAGAATCTCTCTCTTCACGCTCAAATCGTGTGCTAGAAAGCTGATACTACTACTACTTGGATTTTTGCTATCGTTGAAGGTGCACCGGAGATACCTGAACTGTCTCCAGCATCCGATGGCGACCGTCTGCAATTTATGCTCGGGCCCCATAGTGCCCCCCGACATGCACCTGTTCTGCATCGCGTGCATGGGGCTGGCCCACGCGGAGTCGGCCCTCAGGGATGAAGGGTCCTGCGACTTCTGTGCGGACATGCCCCTCCGAGCCCTCAAGGCCAGGCGAGACGAAGCTCGCGCTGCTGCGGGGATTGGGCCTGCTGCCGCCACCGAGCCGCTGGCAGGCCCCCCCAACCGCGGAGTCGAGGTTCGACCCCCGGTGAGTTTTCCGGACCCTTCGTTTCATCCTCCCCGCGACGTTGCGGACTTCGTGTCCTTCGGGGTGAGTGAGGAGGACGACTCTATGTCCTTGTCGGCCTCCGAGAACGACTACGGTGCGGAGCAGGCCGCCCCTCTGGCACCCACGGAAGAGACCCCCGCGGATCTGCAGGAAGAGCTCTTCCGTATCCTCTCGAAGGCCGTCGAGGAACTGGATTTATCCTGGAAGGCTCCCGACGAGCCCTCAAAGAGCAAGTTGGACGCGTGGTTCCTCCAATCGAGCCGCCGTCAGGCCGCTTCGAAAAGGGGAACCCCGTTCTTTCCTGATGTGCACGAGCACGTGGTGAAGTCGTGGGTGGCCCCGCAATCGGCGCGCACCCTCACTTCGACCCAGGCCATGTTCCCCCCGGTGGACGAGGCGGGGGACCACGGCTACCTCCGCATCCCTCCTGTCGAGGAGACCGTCGCTGCACATCTTTGCCCGTCAGCTCCCGCCCTGGGCTCGGACCGCAGCCTGCCGTCCCGAGCCTGCAGGTTTACGGCTCACCAGGCTAACAAGGCCTACAGCGCCGCGGGGGAGGCGGTTTCTGCACTACACGCTATGGCCGTTCTTCAAGTGCTGCAGGCCAAGCGATTGAAATCTCTGGATGGCGCCGCCTCTGTCGACGCTGACGCCATCCGAGACCTCCGTTCTGCAACGGACCTCGCGCTCCTGGCCACGAAGCGCTCGGCCCAGGCGATTGGCCGTTCGATGGGGTATTTGGTGGTCCTCCACAGACACCTGTGGCTCACCCTATCGGACGTGCAGGAGGCGGACAGGAAGACGCTGCTAAACGCACCGATCTCCCCTGATGGCCTGTTCGGAGATGCCGTGGAGAAGGTCACCGAGCGGTACTCCGAGACTCAGAAGAAGGCGAAGGCGATGAGCCATGTGATCCCTCGGCGAGCGCCGCCACCGCCCCCGCCGCAGCGCCCTCGCTCTCGCTCGTCTTCCGCCTCGGGGCGCCAGTCCCAGGCTGCGGCCAGACATCAGCCAGCCTCCCGCCCGGGACCGGATGCCCGTAAGGGCCGACACGGGCAGTGGCAGGGAGCGGGAAACAAGAGACCGGCTCAGAGGAGCCCGCGCAGAAAACCCGCCGCGTCCCCAGCGAGGCCCAAGCAGTCGTCCTGACCGCTCGGGCAAGAGGAGAGGAGAGCACACGGATGGCCCCGCTTCCAAGCGGCGCGCTCTAGAGCACGCGGTCCCTCTGCGTTCGGCGAGCGACGCGTGCAGTCATGTTGTGAATGTTGTGTGTTGTTCAATAAAGCAAATTACTTCTTCACAAACAGAGCTTTTTTCTCCTCTTGCACTTCACACTGTGTTACCGGCCCTGTCTTCGAGCAGCGCAGAGTCACGGTCATTAACTATAAAGGCGCCTCGCGGGAAGCGCGAGGTGTCTATCCCCAGCCCTCACATAGCGCCGATGACCGCAGGTCTAGACCGGCCCACACTCAGTCGTTTCCTCACGGCGTGGGAAGCTATTCCGGGCATCTCGCCGTGGGTGCTGAATGTAATTCAACACGGGTACACACTTCAGTTCAAACGCAGACCACCCCGCTTCCGCGGCGTAATCCAGTCGTTAACTTTGCCCCAAAATGCTCATGTACTGAGGCAGGAAGTGTGCAGTTTACTCGACAAGGGAGCGATAGAGCCGGTTCCCCCGAGCGAGCGGGGAAGCGGATTCTACAGCCGCTACTTTGTAGTGCCGAAGAAGGGAGGGGGTCTCCGCCCCATACTGGACCTGAGACCCGTCAACAGAGCGCTTCACAAGCGCGCTTTCAGGATGACTACACTGAAACAGATCCTAGCGCAAATTCGCCCCGGGGATTGGTTCGCTTCAGTGGATCTAGAGGACGCTTATTTTCACGTCCAGATAGCGAAGCGCCACAGGCGATTCCTGAGATTTGCGTTCGAGAATGCGGCGTACCAATACACGGTACTCCCGTTCGGGCTAGCCCTCGCCCCCCGCACCTTTTCGAAATGTGTAGACGCGGCACTTTCACCCCTCAGGTCGAGCGAGATGCGCGTCTTGAACTATCTGGACGACTGGCTGATTCTCGCGCAGTCGAGGGAGACATTGGTCGGCCATGTGGAAGCCCTACTTCGCCATTTGAAAACGCTTGGTTTGAGGGTAAACGTCCAAAAAAGTGTGCTCACACCGAGCCAAACTACCACATTCCTGGGAGTATGCTTGGACTCAGTGAGTATGAAAGCGCGTCTCTCCCCCGAACGAGCGGAGGCTCTGACTTCTTCGCTAGGTCTCTTCAGACCGGGCAGACTCGTCCCTCTGAAAGAGTTTCAGAGGCTATTGGGGCGGATGGCAGCCGCTTCGTCAGTGTGTCATCTGGGACTGCTACATATGAGACCGCTTCAGCACTGGCTGAAAGCGCGCGTCAACCCGAGCGCGCGGCACTCCGGCCGCAAGCGCATTATGGTCAACCGTGTGTGCGCCCGTGCCCTGGCCCCGTGGAAGAACCCGGATCTCTACAGTTCAGGTGTCCCTATGGGTATAGTGACGCGACGCGTGGAGGTCCTGACGGACGCTTCGTCCACCGGGTGGGGAGCGGTCTGCCTGGGCAAGCCCGCCTCCGGTCGGTGGTCGGAGAGGCAGATGGAGTGGCACATAAATCGCTTGGAACTGGAAGCGGTCTCTCTAGCCCTAAAAGTTTTCCGGTCTCGACTGGAACAGCGGCATGTGTTGATTCGAACCGACAACACTTCTGTGGTCTCTTACATCAATCGCCAAGGCGGTTTGCATTCCAGGGACCTATTCAAGCAGGCGGAATCTCTCCTGCTGTGGGCGGATCGGTTTTTTCTCTCGGTGAGAGCGACACACATCCCCGGTGTTCTAAATCGGGGGGCGGATATGCTCTCGAGGAACGGGATTCCTCAAGGGGAATGGAGGCTTCACCCCGGGACGGTTCAACTGATATGGGATCGTTTCGGCAGAGCGGAGATCGACCTCTTCGCGACGAGCGAGAACGCGCATTGTCGGATGTTTTTCTCGCTGTCCCGTTCCCCCCGGGAGATGGACGCGCTAACTGCGCGATGGCCGAAAGCCCGTCTCTATGCCTTTCCTCCGGTGAAAATTTTGCCCATGGTGTTGTGCAAAGTCAGGGAGGAAAAGGCGGCGGTGACTCTAGTGGCCCCGTACTGGCCGAATCAGCCCTGGTTCGCGGACTTGGTGGAGTTACTAACGGAGCAACCGTGGGAAATTCCGCTCAGGAAGGACCTACTGTCTCAGGCGAGCGGATCGATTTGGCATCCCAGCCCCGGGCTGTGGAGGCTCCATGTGTGGCCGCTGCAGGGACGCTGAGCGGGATCGATGTGCTTCATTCGCGGGTTCAAAATACCATCGCGGAAGCGCGAGCCCCGTCTACCCGGCGCCTGTACGCTCTGAAGTGGGGTGTTTTCTCTAAATGGTGTCAGGATATCGGTTTAGACCCAGCGAACTGCTCGGTGTCGGATATTCTACGCTTCCTTCAGTACAGAATGGACGAAGGGAGCCTGCCATCCACCCTGAAGGTATACGTAGCTGCTATTGCTGCGTTTCACCCGCCTGTTGATGGACAGTCTATCGGTAGACATGCGTTGGTGACTCGGTTCCTTAAAGGAGCTAAGAGATTATGCCCTGCTGGCCGCCGTCCGTGCCGCCTTGGGATTTGACTTTGGTCTTGGAAGCTTTGTCACGGCCGCCCTTTGAACCCTTAGTGTCGATTGCAGTTAAGGAGCTTTCGATTAAAACGGCGCTGCTTCTCGCTCTCGCTTCGGCGAAGCGGGTTGGGGATTTACAGGCTTTCTCTGTCAGCGAAGATTGTATTCGCTTTGGACCCGGAAACTGTAACGTGACTCTCAGACCGAGGCCGGGTTATGTCCCTAAATCGCTCAATACCCCGTTCAGGGCGCAGATTGTTTCTTTGCCTGCCCTGTCTGTTGAGCCATCGACCTCTCTAGGTTCGGATGCTCAAAGTGCTATCTGCCCAGTCAGAGCGCTCCGGGAGTACATCTCTCGCTCGGCTGCTTTCCGAAGCTCGGACCAGCTATTTGTGTGCTTTGGTGGATGCAATAAGGGACGGGGAGTCTCTAAACAGAGGCTTGCTCACTGGATTGTGGACGCTATTGTTTTGGCTTATGACTGTATGGGACAGGAATGCCCCCTCAATGTTAAGGCCCATTCGACCAGGGCGATCGCCTCTTCGTGGGCCTGGACTAAGGGTATGTCTATTCAGGATTTATGTCTTGCGGCTGGCTGGTCTTCTCAGAATACGTTCGCCAGGTTTTACAAGTTGGATTTACCCTCTGTGGCGTCTCAAGTGCTTTCGGTGAGTTGAATTCTTGCACAGCATTTAGAGCTCTCTGCGCTTTGCTCATGAGTTGTTCTGTGTGCTTATGTGTATTAAGACTGTTGTCACCGCTATGCGTTGGCCTTATTTTACTGTTGTTGTTGCCCTGTTGGTCTACAGTGCAGACTTCCCCCCGGTTATACTGTTCGGGATATGCAAATTCTGGCAGTGTTTTGTGAGTTGTGATTCGTCCCCTTGGACCTATCAGAAGTTAGAGGCTCGCTATTGGCCAGTCTCGTCCTATCACAATGCTGGCATTCTGGGGGGGCGGTGTCGGGGTTTTGTATTGGGTTCTGTTCTGTGGTTTGCTTGCTTCCACGGCGGGATTCTATACAGTTCCCATATACGACATCCGTAATGTCGAAGTTCCGTAGCCTTGAAAGGGAACGTCTCCGGTTACTTACGTAACCTCGGTTCCCTGAAAGGCAAGGAACGAGACATTACGCTCGCCGCCGTGTTCGCTATTGATTTGGCGTTCTGTTCGATTCTGAGGAGGAATTGACGCTGCACTTACATTATACTGCAACGGGGTTTCAGTATTTGCATATTTGCGTCAATTGGCCAGCGTTGCTGGCGTTAGCCAATAAGATTTCAGCGGAAGTGAAGGATGAGAGAGAGTTCCCATATACGACATCCGTAATGTCTCGTTCCTTGCCTTTCAGGGAACCGAGGTTACGTAAGTAACCGGAGACGTTTTTGTAAAAATAGGCTAACGACTGCGTCATAACCACTCGACTCTGTGTCGCGCGACCGTAAAGATAGGAGGAGAAGCTCGCAGGCAAACAATGCATTAGCTTAATATGGCGTACTGGCGTTACATTTTAAAATAAATACTATAAAAAATACTTAGTCCTGCTCACTCACACCAAAGAACTCTTTGCTCAAGCTCACCGTCTCTGCAAGATTAACGTTGGCAGTTTTCACGCACAACTACTAGAATATTTACATCTGTCAGGCGGGTTGCCCACGTCATCAAGCCAGAGACGCGGGAAGTCATTTTCGACAGGGGGTGCGGGGTGCTTTGTTGCGCGGGGGGGGGGGGGGGTTGTCGACCAAGCAATTACAGGAACGTGGAAAAGTCCACTTCTATACAGATCTATGAATTACTAGTACCTAGAAAAGCGCTATATAAATGCAAATGCAACGAATTATTACTAATCTAACCTCAAAACCTTTTTTCCCATTTGCATTGATGCAAGCACGGCAACGATCTTTATACCGTAAAACTTAAAATAATAGCCGAGTCCCAAATAGACGCCTGTCTCTTTTACACGCCTGGTGTGGCGACAGGTTTGGGTAAATAAAGGCCGGTCTCAAATAGCCGGTCTGTTTTTTTTAGTTTCGGGTTGTAAAATACGTCGGATCGTCCGCTTTTTGGCGGCCGCCAAAGCCTTTTTTGATCGGTGAGTGTCGCTTTGACAAGAGAGAGAGAGAGAGAGAGAGAGAGAGAGAGAGAGAGAGAGAGAGAGAGAGAGAGAGAGAGAGAGAGAGAGCGCCCGGCCGCGCACGCGCACGCGCAATCTCACGTCTTCACACAACACAAGCGCTGTCTTGCTCTCTCTCTCTCCCTCGCGTATATTAATCAAAGTCAATAGACATGATAGTAAAAGGTTCGTTTCTTTATAATAGGCATGCTAATCACAATCCTATAGGCTACCATCTGGGCCTGCACAGCGGCAGGAAAAAGACGTAGATGTAAGAGACCGTGTCTCTACCTTACGATGATTTTGGTACACCAAAGGTAACGTTAGATTCCCGCTCTGGAGTTCGGCTGATAAACTCTGCCATGAGCTATAATTATATTGCTATAGCGCTGATATTGATATAGACTAACGTTATCTCACTAGCAGCAGTTTTTTAGACTAGTTTTTTTTTTTTTTTGTGCTGTGTAGGCTGAATCGTAATCGCGTGATTCGCGTCAAGACACCTGATTGGCTAATACTACACACTGAAGATAAATTAAATAATTTTTAATTAAATAATCACTAAAAATATCCCTCTCTTCATCCCACACCCCAAACATGACATACAAAATTTTGTGGAACAGAAACAACAACCAGAGATATATTTATAAGCTATCATTTTATTGTCATCAGTTTGCCAACAGGGGGTGCTGCAGCACCCCAGCACCCCTACTTCCCGCGTCCATGCATCAAGCTTAGTTTGAGTCGGTTTGAGTCTGCGCGTCAGGAACGGAAGTGCTAAAAAAAAATCGCTAAAAGTGGGCTTCAACTGTCTCAACTGAGTTCCAATGAGATAGCTCTGTCCATTTCTTATACTGTCTATGGGGGTTCTGATGTCGGTCGCCATGTTGCCCCTCCATCTTGAAAGTACATTAGCCAAAGAGGGACATACCCTTTCGCGTTTTAACACGCGTGGGTTAGCACTCGAACTGGAAGCCATGTTAAGGCCACCGTAGGAGTTAAAACGGAATCGGAATTGAGAGGAACAGAAAATAATATTCACTGGATGGTCATATACCTTTTCACCGCTAGATGGGGGTAAAAATCACACAGTGTAGCTTTAATGTTATTCCCTGCCCAGCGTGCCGTTTGCTGTGATGCATTTACACGGCTTTGACCAGCGGATGTCGCTAGCATGGCACTCCCTTCTGCTCCACTGCTTTGCGCATGCGTAGAAGTGCGAGAAAATAAGTCATTATTACGAGAAAGTTTCTCATTATTATGAGATGTTAAGTCATAATTACGAGAAAGTTTCTCAATATGAGGTACTAAGTCATAATTATGAGAAAACTTTCTCATTATAATGAGACAACTGTGGCGGAAACGGGCTTCCATACTTTTGGTTAAATTTTGGATGTGAAACATTGTCATTGGCAGATTTTCAGACATAACTAAAGGATGTAAACTAAAGTTTCACATCATCTGTCAACCAGTGCAGGTCTCGGAGATTTATTAGCATGTAACACGGAAAATAACATGCAAATTGCAGTGTTGAACAGTTTGGAATGGCAAAATTAAGCTATCTTCCTGTTCAAAGGGAAACCTCTGAACTGTAAGATAAAATCAGGACATACCAGTATCACCCATCTGACGATGAGATGCTTTCACAAAATCTTGCGGCTGTTAATTCCTTCTAATGAAATTTAAGTTAGGGTCGTGCCACTCCTCTTTCAGGACTCGTTAGGAATTTATCATCAGAGTAATACACAAAGAATTTAAACAGGAAAATGATGCATTTCGGTTGTGTGGTTCAGGTTAAGTAAGGTGATGAGAAACTAAGAAATTATCCGAAGCACGTCTGCTGTCGTCAATCTGGATCGCAACGGAGTATTGCAATGACATCAACCTTTTAAAAAGATATCCCTTGTATCACAAAGGTGTTTTCTTAGTTTTAAATGTTTTTAAAGTTTGAAGTAGTTTATTTTTTTTGTCTTATCTTTGGTGGTTCTGAATTATCCATCGCTATATGCATGCATATTAGAAATGTGATCTAAATATTCACTAATTAATTTAATTTATTTGGGGGAAAATGAATAGGATTAGCCACACACAGTTTCCATTGCATACAGTTTTATATTTGTGATTTTTAGAGCATGTGCTCATAAAATGTGACATCCATAAAAAGTTCAGCCCTGTAGACCTATATTAGGAGTTCCTAAGTAAAACTTTCTCTTAAGAGTTTTCTAGTTAGGAATTCCAGGAATTTTTAGAGAGCCGCTAAAAGCAAGAATTCTTTGTGAATATGCATATTCACTAAGATCAAGACTCATTCTGGCCACCCTATCATCACTGCCAGTTAAAACCCTAAACCAGACACCAAATAATTCTAACAAATCAACTGCTTGTTTTGCACAAAATAAGGAAAGGGAAACTTGCAACTCTTCATGGTTGGATTTACAGGCATTTAAACTGGTGACGGCCAGCTCACTCACTGCATTTTGGGTAGTGAAGGAAGCGTAAACAGCAAAAATGAAAACATTTATTTTTTCCACTTAAGACCATAAGGTTAAAATAAGGCAAAACGGCCTCAGCTGCCGTAAAGTTTTCTCCTATTTATTTCAACCCTTGTGGCACTTTTTGTGGAACAAAGGGTGAAATAAGCATTGGAGTATTAACCATCTCAGTGGTGAAAAAACAGCTTAAATAAAATAAAACCTTATACACTCGTGAAATATGTGCAATTTAATCACATTCCAAAAATTAACATCATGAATACAATTTATTTTCAGAATTTTTGCATACAAATGGCAGGAAATGGGCACTGGGGGAAGAGAGTGCAAAGCGTTCTAAAAGTTATAGATTTGTGGCTACATTGTACTGCAAGACACATCTGAGATCACAAGAGAGACAACATTAATATTGCAGTTTGCAATGACACCGTCTACATAATGCATTAATTACTCACACGTACTATTCATATATTGCACTTGAGGAAATAAAGGTATTGGTTAAATAGATGTTAGAGAGTGTTCAATATAATCATCCCATTCCAACCCAGTCCAGCAGACTAAACTGGTCAGTGTTAAACATTACAGAAAATTGTATACATTACTGACATGACAGGCTATATTTGTGCAAAAATTACAATTATCTCCCCCTAAAAATTCACTGTCAGCCATCATTATTTCCAAAAAATCTGGTTGAAAGACATTGTTGTTCATTTAAAAACATTGTGATACCTTAAATGCTACGCAAGTTGCATTGAGAATCTCTAAAAATAGACAAGAGTTTGATTTGCTGTAAATCAAACTTCGGAAGATGAAGCCAAAAAATTAAATGCATATAAGTCCACATAACTTGCCATTGATTACAATTTTTGCGGACCGCTCCACAACACTTTACACACCGTTTCACATTCAACTAGGGTCAAATGTCCAGAAAATTTAAAAGTACCTATATATTTCCAACTGAGTATAATCCAAAAACTGAACTATCTACAACAGATTTGTTCAAGGGTCACCATGAGACATCTAGCAAACATCTTTCAGAAGTTCAACCAACACAAGAACCAGAGTGACAGAGTTCTTTATGCCAACAACATACAGTTGTGGATCACCATCGCTAGGAGCTGGAGAAGGAAAAAAAAAAAATCGACAGGACAAAGGAATATCAGAAATCTCACCAAAAACTCACCAGAGAGTGTAAACGCATGTTTGCAGAGTTCTGAAACTAGAACACTTTCAGTTGAGAGTAGAACACATTGGTGTACCAACATGAAGAGAGAGAAATGAGAATGGCAGCTCACTCTCGCTAATAAATAACAACTTTAATTGGTAATACTTTACAATAATCTTCTAGTTAACATTAGTTAATGCATGTTTGGCCATAAAACATTAATTCAACCGAAAAATGTTACAAAAAACACATTGTTAGATATACATATGGTACCATATATACTCCATAAATTAAAAATGAACATGCATGATAATGCTGTGAAAGTATCTGTTGTTATTCCATACCAGCTACTGCATTAACTAATGCATAGAACCTTATTTGATTAAAAGTATTACCCATTAATAATGAAAAAAAAAAAAAAAATCCTGTAGTTTAGACATTTTTGTATACGATTCATTTGTGAAAGGTACAGTATTCACCAACGCGGTCCTTTGCACAACAGAGAAATCAATTCAGGGATTTAATTTACACAAAATAGAGAGGTGATTGTTTAATCATTTTTGTTCAATCAAATTTTCAAAAAGATAAAAAAAGATGAACCCTCTTAAGCAAGAACCAACCAACTTAAAAAGTCTTCCAAATCTTTAAAAGACTGGATCCTTAATCCACATCCCATGGCTCACCATGAAAAGTCAGCAAACAGTACGACTGTACATTCTGTGCTCACGGTTTATGAAGCATTGATGCTTTCACTACATAAAAAAAAAGAAAAAAAGACGACCACTCAGCAGTTTGCACCTAATCTGGAGTGCTACATGGTATGGTACGTATTGTGAGCAGGCTACTGATTTTAAACTGCTCCTAAAGGAAGGCCACCTGACGACGGGATGGAAAAGGGATGACAGAGAGAAGCTCTTCATCGTCTTGATTTCAACCCACTCGCTTGCTTGCTGTGAGTGCTTAGCCCTGTTTTTCTTTGGAGCGCTCTGTGTGAAAGCCTGAAACACGTGCTGGTGTTTTAGAAAGGAGTCTTGGAGATCTCCCGGGTGCAGCAGAGACAGAAGAGGCTTCATGCACTCAGGAATCGAGAGCAGCCCACTACATGCTGGTAAATCTCAGTGTTAATGCTGCCTGAATTTGCACACAGCCATAATGAGATTCTCCTGTCTGGAAATTGACCTTACAACAGTACACATAGATAATTAATTTATATAGCTGTACATACACAAGTTTATATTCCATGCTACAGACACCAAAAAGCACTGTATTGGTGTCGATGTGAGTGAGACTTTGGTACCGCTTCAATAATGTGGAACCCGCTCCATGCAACTAATTTCCCAGTGACTGAAGTAGTGTATTTTGACAGCAGAATGTGAGCACAATGCACAACAATGGGTGAAAAGAAGGTATAAGAAGTTCGAATTTAAAAAATAAAATATCTTTATAAAAAAAAAAAAAAGAACTGCCAAGTCTAGTTCGGCATCTACAGCTGACACGCGAGTTGTGTGTCAGATCATATCTGAGCAAGTGCCAGTACCAGAGCCAAAGCGAGCATCGCAGCCCACACGTATGTGAGCGAGTGGCCACTGGAGTCTCCACACTCTATTGTCCTGAGAGTCCCATCAGTTTATGGCTCTTAAGGCAAAGGACGGCACATGCGGAGTGATAGAAAGAGAGAGAGAAAACGCTTCAGGGAAGGCAGGACAGGATTGGCTCATAGCTGGTGTACTATGCTGTCAGCGTGATTGATGGATATAGGGCCATCCTGTCTCAGTCTCTGCCATTGAAATGTCGTGCTAAGCGATCCGACTTCCTCTTCCTCTTTCTCTTGCTCTTTAGCGAACTCCATGAAAACCTGAAAAACAGGTACATGCTTTCAAAGAAATTCAATTAACTATGGTATGCCTACTGTATGTATACAGACAGATAAATACAACAAAAATCCTAACTATGGTATGGCCATGTATACAGACAGATAAATACAACAAAAATCCTATCTATCATTTAGTATCTTTACCTTGTTTTCTAATAAAAAAAAAATCATATATAATATTTTCTCAGTGAAGTAAGAAAAAGTAGTCTTTAATGCATCTGTCATAGGCTCGCTGCGGTAGTTGGTGTTACATGGTGTTTGGCAGTACACCGATTACATTACCTGCCCACCGCCACTGTTGTTTTACTTTTTTTATACAAATAAAAACCATTAAGTACAGTTGGACAATGAGTGCTACAATTATAATCTGAAAGCATCTGCTCTGCTCCATACAACACAAGTTAGAGTCACAGCAGGGCTCAATGTTATTATTTTGTTTGATTAAGCTCTCACGCTAAAAATGAGGATTAGTGATGTGGCAGCTCGGGCAGGGCATGTAATAAAAAATACATTCAAATTATTTTCAGGTGTGTCGCAGGTGGATGAGAGCTAAATCATTCATGTGTTGATTTTAATAGACACAGAACTGTCGTTTCATGGTACAAAGCAACAAATGTGTTTCACTTTTGGTTTAAACAACGTAGAACTTCAGGAAAAACCAATCAAGGAAAACATGCCTTGAGCACCTCCTATTGGTCATCATTATATAAAATTCAAAAGGAAAAAACGATCAGAAATTGCTTAACTTAAAAATGTATAGAAATTATTCTGCTAAAAGTTTTCCAACATTAGGTTGGAAATATAAACGTTTTTTTTTTCATCAGGCATTAATTTGCAGACTCTCATTAAGATACGCAGTTGCGGGGTCCAATAGTTTAAGCAGCAAATTTCAAAAAGGAGAATTAAAAACAAAAAAGGAAGTAAAGAAAAGTACCAGTAGCATGTGGGAGCGTTTTGGTAAAGTAGTTAACCAGGACGAATCAAGTGATGCCCGTAAACTATATCTCCGCCACAATTCATTTACTGGTGTGAACAGGACTACACTGGCATATAAGCAAAAATCCTAATAAAATGTTAGTTTGTTTTTCAAACAAAACATTTGTTTGCAGTATTTTTAAAAGGAGATCCAACAGTGACATACTTGTTCAAGGGTTGACTGGGAGAAGTTGTACTCTTCAAAGTGAAACTCCTGTTTAGCTGTGAAGACAAAGGTGAATGATCAAAATAGTATTTTTAACACTTCACAATACCTCTGATTATTATGAGGTCCATTTCTTACCACTTTCCAACTGGGCAAAGGACTTGGCTAGTGACTTCACATCTTCCATTGGGATTTTATACACCATCAGAGTGGCAAAACTGCAAAGATCCAAGACATGTTAAAAAAATAATAACTTCTAACTCCCAGATGTTTTACAATCTACTTTTGTCATACATTTTCAGTTTAGTGCTTCACTATGATTCGGTTTGACTGTTTTTCTCCCAAGAGTCCATTTAATTTCAGACACGTCTCACCTGTCCTGACGAGCAGCATGAGGAAATATCTTCAGTATCTCTTTGTGCAACAGCGCTACCTGCTGGAGACCCGTGAGCTCCTCCCTGAGATTAATCTCTAGGCTGTAGCCTCTCCCAAACTTCCCCTTCAAGTGCTGAATTGAGCCAATACACCTGCAGGGGGTGCCATAAAATGTTACATGCTTTCTTTTCTGCTTTACTTGCTTCCTCCAAATTGTCAATACGTCCATGTTAAAGCGAGGAACTAGCTTGACAATGCTTGTAACCATTAAAGGGATACTCCACTTTTTTGGAAATAGGCTCATTTTACAACTCCCCCAGAGTTAAACAGTTTTTTTTTTTTTTTTTTTTTTTAAAGAGTTTTACCTTTTTCGAATCCATTCAGCCGATTTTCTGATAATTAGAATAATATCAGTAACCAGACCGTTTCTGGTCTCATTGACTCCCATAGTATATTTTTTTCCTACTATGGAAGTCAATGAGACCAGAAACTGTCTGGTTACTGATATTCTTCTAAATATCAGAAAATCGGCTGAATGGATTCGAAAACGGTAAAACTCAACTGTTTAACTCTGGGCGAGTTGTAAAATGAGCCTATTTCCAAAAAAAGTGGAGTGTCCCTTTAACTGACGCATTTATCTGTCCCAGCCTCTCACCTCAGCTGACCAGAAACCATGATGGCCACACGGTCACACACAGCCTCCGCCTCTTCCATGTAGTGTGTGGTCAAAAGAGCCCCTCGCTGTTTATTCTTAAAGGCAGCACGGATTGCTCTCCTATTGGAATGAACCACTGAATTTTTATTTTTGCAGCCATCTACACGTTTATTAAAATGACTATGTATTATAGTATGCACAACACAAAAACTAAAACAGTGAACAGAAATGTAGTGTAGTAAATTACCACATGCGCTGTTTTGATTTGGGATCCATCCCTGTAGATGGTTCGTCCAACAGAACTATCTGAGGATTTCCTAGCATGCTTAGTGCAAAGCACAACTAGCATGAACAAAAATAAATAAAAATAAGCCTAAAGTACATGACAAAGTATGGTTTTCAATTTTCTATACTGAATTATATGTATTTTTGACTTACCTTCCTCTTTAGCCCTGCAGACAAGTTTTTTGCCTGTTTGTAAAGATGATCCTTCAGCTCTAGAGCACTCACAACACTGCAAAGACAGCCCGCACAATATTTAAAAATTGCCATGGTGGTCATACTGTATATTTGTGTAATAGACAAATGGTCATATCGATAAGCAGTGACAAAATAGACCTGCCAAAGGCTGGTGAATTGAGAACATTTTCCAGCCATAAATCACTCTTAATGGGCTACAAAAGAGCATTTATAATTTCTTTCTTTTTTTTGTTTGTTCCATGACAATGCAATTCTTTTACATTTTATTCCCTTGAATATTTGCAGCAATGGTCAGGTCACAGTCACTTGCAGCATTACACTAGACAGTCAATAATAACACTTTAATTTGAGTCACTCTAATATACAATTAAAATGAAATTAATAATAATAATAATGTTGGAGCAAAGTGTTGGAGCAGTGGTGATTAATAATCTGAAAATATATACAACACTTAAACCCTGTTTTGTGCATTTAAAAATTTCTGGAGTAAAACGTTTGAGGACAGAATTTTTCCTTTTTAGCAAAACAATCAAAGGTGATGATCAGTGAAGACATTTGAAATGTTACATTTTTTTATTTCATGTTCATTTCAACTTTCCATTCCTTAAATGAGGAGAACTGATTCAGCTTTGCAAAATTCAGCTTTGCCATTACAGGAATTCATTATATTTAAAATATATTAAAATAGTATAATTAACAGTTACTTTAAATTGCATATTTCTTTAAAACATTTTTTACTTTTTTTTAATCAAATAATTTTTAATCTTGGTGAGCATAAGAAACTTCTTTCAAAAACATTATAAAAGCTTACCCATCTCAAACCTTTGAATGATAGCAGGAATATAAAATGCAAAAGTTGTGCCTTAAAATAAATAAAAAGATGACGATTTTGTACCGCTTAATGATGTTTGGGATGTCACGTTGATGCAGCCCTTGATGGCAGCATAGATCTCCAGGTGCTCCTGTAGAGTGATTCTAGGCCACAGAGGGTTCACCTGAGGACAGTACCCTACATGCTCCAAGGGGTTCACCACTGGCTGGAAGTCTGTGCCATAATCTCCCATCAGAATCTAAAAATCAGTATCAAACTATAGTCAGAACAAGCCTCATGTTCAAAATAACTCATAACCAGCTACACGTTGAGCACAAACCTGTCCAGCATTGGGTTCAGTGTCTCCAGACAGCATGTGCATTATAGTGCTCTTTCCTGCTCCGTTTGGTCCCAGCAGACCCAAAACCTCACCTGAGAACAGGTCTTTTACATTAACATCTGCTTGCTCTCTCTAATATCATTATTACATTACAGTTCAATAAATCAAGGACAATTCTACCTTTGCGAACACAGAAGGAGATGTTCTTAGTGGCCACTTTCCTTCTCTTGCTGAGCGAGAAGGCCTCCCTCTTGCCTTTGTACTGTTTCCTGAGGTTACTCACCACCACCACTGGTTTCTAAACATTTTTTATAAAAAAAAAAGTTTTATTTCTCCATATTCAATTGTTGTTAGACAACAATGTGCTTTGTGAAAAAAGATTTATAGAACAGTGAGGTGTACCTCCTCACAGCACTGACAGGTCAACGCCTCCTTCACTCGAGCTTTCTCCATCTGAACATCCTCATCTTCACTGACGCTCTCCTCTGGGTTCCGCTGAGCTTTGCTCTTTGCTTGGGAGGAAATCCTTCAGAACACAGAGATGAAGCTTAAAGGGGGGGTGAAATGCTGTTTCATGCATAGTGAGTTTTTTACACTGTTAAAGAGTGGATTACCATGGTAAACATGGACAGTTTCAAAAATGAAGTTGTAAGTTTGATGGAGTATTTCTGTTCCAAAAATACTCCTTCCGGTTTGTCACAAGTTTCGGAAAGTTTTTTCCGAATACGCAACTACGTGACGTCAGAGTGGGCGGAATTTCCTTATACTCCCGGAAGGGTGCGCGCAGCTGTAGCCTAGTGTGTGCGAGAGCGTCCATAAGAGCGCTGGGCTCTGCTGCGTTGCAATCAAAAAAATGGCACCAAAAAGTGTGTTTTTGGTTGCCAGGGCAAGACAACACTGCACAAATGTCCAAAGAACCCAGAGTTAAGGGACCTGTGGATGGATTTTGTTTTTCCAGAGCAGCAACGGAGTTGCGCAAGTGTTTTTGTTTGTTCCCTTCATTTCGGCGGTAGCTGCTAATAGTTTTATAAACAAGGCACAGTTCGATGATTTGCAGATCGCCTAATACTTAAAGATGGAGCAGTCCCAACGATAAAGGTTCACGGAACTGTAGGCGGTGAGTAAAACTCCTTCAAATGTCTGTGTGTTGTTAACTATCGGCGTGTAAGCTAAGCACAGCAAGTAAACAACATGATCACGTACAGTTAATGTATCGATGGAGCATGCGATGTATGGTGTGTGTTTGTGTGTTTAAATACAGTTGTTTAGCTGGCCACTGTAGGTGTCAGTTTGTTTATTGTAAAACTAAATCATGTCCTCATAAACCACGAGTCTGTCTGTTTACAACACATGCAAAAGCTTTGTGCGCTCCCGCCCACACGGCACGCCTCCACCCGCTCGGGTTTTTTCCGGAAAGACTCGGCACAGCCTATCTTTCTTTTATAAATATAATAAAACTAAAGACTTTTTGGAGATATGAAGGATGCAATACTACTCTATAGGTACTCAAGATTAACATGAGATTGAGTGAAACTGAGTATTTCACCCCCCATTAAATGATCTTGGATAGAGTTGCACCGGCCATTCATAAGGTCGCAATTAAATTAGAACAGTTCACACTATGTGCTTAGTAACTACTACTTAGACTTGGTACTGAAAATGTTGGAACCATAAGTTATTATAATGCAATTCAACTTAATAGATCATAAGCTCTGCATACAATCACCTATTCACTTAATGTGACATCTACCTTTATTGATCCCAGAAACAGCCTTCAAATGGGTATGGGAACCAATATTGAAAAGTTGTGCATTGGTTTGAACTTATGATTAATATCTAAATTATGTGCAATTAACATGCAAATGTTATGTACAAAAGTACACTAGAGTTCAAAAGTTTGGGGTCAGTAAGATTTTTTTTTAATGTTTTTATTTTTTTAAACCAGCTCAAGGAGGATGCATTTATTAGTAAAAGCAATAATATTGAGAAAGCCATTTATATTTGATTATATTTAAATATATATATTCCTGTGAATTGTAGTGTAACTGTATAACAAACCAGTAAAATTATTTCATAGCACATCCCTGTTTAAATGTTCTGGAACAGTATCATGAGATATAAATAAGTACATCAATATTTGTATAAAGAAATTATCATGAATCAGGCAAAACATGAGCTCATAGATGTAATGGAGCTCATAGATGTTATTCTGCTTTGGTAAAAATGTATTTTAACATTTAGTTTTATGAAGTCAGACCTGCAGAGCTGATCATTTTTCATGGTCTTCCCTCCATATCTGATCTCCAGACATCTCAGGGTGAAGAGCAACAGGATACACTGGATGTACGGCTATGGAAACAACAACAAAAATTCAGCATAAAAGACAGCCGTTAACAGACTTTGAGAATGTAAAATCAGATTTAACTTACGGCCACAACAGAGATGAAGAGGTTCTTCCACAGGAAATCATCATCATGAGGGGACTGCAGGAAGGTGGCCTAGAATGCACAAGACATTTCAACATAAGGATCAATTTCCACTGCAGCTGATTGACTGCATTTAATCCATGCTCTCAAACACTGAATAGATGACGTCCTGTGAGTGTTACCATTGTAATGCAGTTAAGGCAGCCCATAAGAGGGTTAAAGTGGACTGAAGAAACACAGTGCATTGTGGAGGAGACGAGCGACACCAGAGTTTTCATTCACAAGAGCCAGCTGGACTATGGATGCAGAAACCACACACAACTATGGACCCCAAAAAAAAAAAAAACCTTTAATACCCTCATACAGACACGCTTGAAAGATAATTTTCAGGGTTTACACACCCCTAGAACAATGACTTCCCATGACTTTGAGCTAAATACTTCAAACACAATAATTAAAATATAATACAATTAAAACTATAAATCCCATTCCCCTTTTTTTAGTTATGAATTAACTGGAAATTAATGAATTACAATTTCAAATGGCCTGACATTTTGATATTTCAGTTTTTCCATATGAATATGAAATTAATATTACTTACCATCATGGACACCACTGAGAAGAAGTCCCTATTGCTCTGGACTCTGACAAACATGAAGGACACGCAGTATGTGAAGAGAACCATAGCTGGAGAAAAGCCAATCAGACACAGAGCCTGAAATGGAGAAAAGACAGTTAGAAGTTGTTAAAGCTTAAAAAACAGAGCAGACAACTCAATATGTTACAAAAATTCTAGTGGCAGCAAATCGCTGTAAGGTGAAGCGTTTTCTTACCACAGACATGACATTATGGGAGGTAAGCAGGTTTGTAGAATGAAAGGCAAACAGGGTGCTGGTCATACAGGTTAAGATGAGATAATAGAAAGGGACATCAATCGCTGCCTGACCACACCAGTACGCCGAAGGAACAAGACCAGAGATCCTCAGGGTCGAGCGACACTTCAACTGATACACATACAGTAAAAACAGAATGGTTGCATTCAATGTATAACAACTCTGAAATATTAATGTAGGGACATTCTGATAAAATTAAGATTTTACAGCGCACTCAAATTATTAAAGTGATTATGGGTAAGGGGTTGGTAAAAAAAAAACAGTAATATTGTGAAACAGTATATATTTTTAAAATAACTGCATTTTAAAATAGCATTTTAAGAAAACAAAAATGTATTCCTGTGATGGAAACGCTGAATTTATTTGAAACAATGTATAAGTCTGTCGTTTTTGATCAAGTTCCTGACCCCAAACTTTAAAATAAAAAGCCAAACCATTACTATACGAAGTTACAACCTACATATGTACCTCTCTGTCTCTTGTGTGGTCCATTGCAAAGTAGGCTGGCATCCCAGCAGCCAGCATCCCAAGAATTACAGCCTCAATGTAAACCAGGGCGTAGGACGTCTTATCTGGGATTTGCTAAAATGCAGACAGAATACAGCTATAGACACTCGTAAGATACCATAGTAGTGTCTGTGCAATAACTTCAGCGTATTAATGCACTGCACTTACATAGTCAAAAGGTTTAGTCCATGTTCTAATGTGTCCAGTGCTGTTAAAGCCCCTGAGGAGGGCGTTACTGAGCACATTGACAGCCATGGGCAAGGAGTGCACGGTGGTACTGTTAAACGCTAAAATGTAGGTAAAATCCTGAGAAACAGCGAAAGACGACAGGAAGGAAAATAACGACTTTAAACACCAATTGTTTAAATTATTTTTCAATAGAAAAATCATTTTAGAAAAAAAATCCATCCATTACTATGGAGTGTAAAAGAGTAGAGAGATTAACTAATTGTACTGATAAGAAATTCTCTCACTCACCTTACCGGATCCAGTCACGTTGATGGCGGCGCTGACAGGTGCAGCAGACATGTAGTCTGGTTTTTTCATCATTTCCACTTTAATGTCCTGAGACTCCAGATTGTGGATGAACCCTGACAGGTCAGAATCTACCACAACACACATATTTCACAATAAACACGTCAAATCTGCATCAAATCAATTTGAAGAAAAACAATGCCTTGAAACCAGCTTTCTATGTATGAAGTGTTACTGACAGGTGGAGTTTTGCACAAGCAGGCTGCTGGTGTATTTATGAGGAGCCTCGTTGTGGCGCAGCAGGTATATAGGTGAAAACAGTCTTTCAGGAGAATGAATCTGAATGTTTCCTGTGGCCACAGATAGAATCAGCATTGCACACAAGAAAACCAGGAACAGCGTCAAACTGAGCAAAAGAGAAAAGACAAAAGTTTCAAGTCAAGTCACCCTTATTTGTATAGCACTTAAAATACAGGACTTGCAATACAGACTGTTTCAAAGCAGCTTCACAGTGATCAACAGGAAAATAATCGAAATAGTGTGACTTATGTCTATGTATAACTTCTGAGTCATATGGATAATCAAGATACTTTTATGGTTCATTAGTAACCTTTTTCCCTCCCAGTCCCTATCAAAAAAAATAATGCAAAAGTTTGGGTTTTGAGGTTTTTAAAACAAATCTCTTATGCTCACCATGGGTGAATTTATTTAATCCATAATACAGTAATACTGAAATGAAAATATTGAATTATTACAATTTAAGTTGTCCATTTTAAGATATTTTAAAATTAATATATTCCTGTGATGGCAAAGCTGAATTTCAGCAGCCATTACTCCACTCTTCAGAGTCATATGATCACAACAAAATAAATTCTTTACAAACTTTTGAACAGTACTGTACATTATCATTATTATTATTAATATATACAGAGTCACCGGTGCATGCATATCAGCTCTGCTGCAAGAATTAAACAGTACAGGCTTCATTTATACACTCTAAAACACAAGAAAGTGCAGTAAATGCATGCGTGTTACTGAAATGCAAACATTATCAACTAGTACTTGTTAGCATTTGCTCACTTGTATATAATAGGTTTTCTCTCTCTCTGCAGGTTGAGCATGTGCAGCCAGGCCACCGTGCTAAACTGTTGACTCCAGAGGGCATGCCCGGTTACTGCATCCTGCCTGCTGTCTGAAAACGTCAGCAGCCTCTGGTCCGTGTCATCCAGAGAGCATGAGTCTCCCTCTTCTTCCACCTTATCCTGGTTAAACACACTGTAGTCTAACAGTGAAGGAACACACAGATAGAGTGGGTGTTATACATTTTGAGCACTTCACCATGTTGGTTCATTGTAACATTGATCCGTTTGTGATGGTTTGAAGCGGTTTAGGTAGGTGTTATCTTACCAGCCTGATCCACCTCTGCTTCTGCCTCTAGACGCAGGAACACATCCTCTAACGTTGTCATGGAGACTCCATAGTTAATGATACCCAGGTTAGGTTGACAGTCTAGCTCCGCAAATAGCCCTGAAATGCAACATGAGTGAAAGTGACGAGTAGGAACCATAGAATTTGATAATATTTTTAGAGTACAAATGCTTAATGAACAAGAAAGCTAATCACAAACACCAAAAGCATTCCTTAAAGAATCCAAGTTCAGACCAAAAAAAAAAAAAAAAATTATATATTATATATAGTCATCATTTACTAACCCTCATGTCCTTCCAAACCCACATGATATTGATTCTTCAAATGGAACAACTTTTAAAAAACATTGTTTTTCCACTCATTAGATGAGTACATCAAACTAAGCTTGATGTAAACACTCAACTAACATCACAGACTTAGTATAACAACACTATATATAAAATTAAATAAAACTGCCCCAATAAAACACCGCCACAGTCCCGGTGACAGCATGACACAATATGTTGCTCCGCAGGGCATATGGCAGCATGACACATAGCAGATGGTGACATGAGGGCAAATAGAAACAAGACCTGGGAAAGTGTCCATGCTTTCGAAAGGCAACGTGAATGTAAGCTCAGCCTCTTGCTGCCTTGACAACTGAGCCTTGGGAACATGATTCTTGACCAGTGATGTGATGTTGTCCACCTCACAGCCTTCAGTCACAGACATTCTACAGGGGGTTAAGAACGACAACGTTAATGTAGTAATGTCCTGGGTGACAAAAAAAAAAAAAAAGCTTTCTTAACATAGAACTGACCTGAGATGGTAGCCAACCCCACATTTGGTCTTCAAGTACAAAGAGGAACCAACACATTTCAGCTGTCCTTGAGAGATGACAGCTTTACGATCTGAGTGACAGAAAACGCACAGAGGTGTGTGAGATTGAGACGGAGATGACTGATGGTAGAGAAGAGAAAAATGAGACAAGTACCTGCAAGTATATCTGCCTCATCCATGTAATGAGTGCTGAGTACAGTAACTCTGCCTGCTCTACGACTCTTCAGTAAGGACCAAACCTGGTGCCGAGACACTGGGTCCATACCAGCCGTAGGCTCATCAAGAAGGAGGACCTGATTCATGAGCAAAAAGACATCAATGGAGGGGGATAAATAAGCAAATGGATCAAGAAGTCACTGGTATAAGTGGTCAGACATTTACCTTTGGGTCTCCGAGAACTGCTATGCCCACAGAGAGCTTCCTCTTCTGGCCTCCACTCAGGTTCTTCGCTTGGGCATCCATAATCTTTTCCAAATCCAGATCCTTTAGAACCTTCCTCACCTTAAAAAGAGAGACCATTTAAACCAGAAATGACATCAAAACACAAAGATTACGCAAACTGGATGAAGCTGGATTTATTGCGGGGTTTTTTAATGCACTACCATTCAAAGGTTTGTGGTCATTAAGATTTTTTTGTTGTTGAAAAATTTATACTTTTATTCAGTAAGGCTGTATTAAATTGATCAAAAGTGAGAGTAAAGACAGTTTTCAACATTGATAAGAAGAAACGGTTTTTGAGCAGCAAATCAGCATATTAGAAAGAATTCTGAAGAATCATGTGACACTGAAGACTGGACTAATGATGCTGAAAATTTTGTTTGACATCACAAGAATTATACATATTAAAATAGAAAACAGTTATTTTAAATATTACACATTTACAAATTGCAGTTTTACTGTATTTTTGATAAAAAAAAGAAAAAATATATATATATATTAAAATATAAATATATATAAAAAATATAAAAAATCCAGCCTTGGTAACAGACTTCTTTCAAAAAAAAAATTATCTTACTGACCCCAAACTATTGAACGGTAACAGTACTTACAGTACCTGAAAAACAATGGAAGAAATACTTCTAGAACCAAGAACACTGAAAAGTGTATGGTCACTGTTAGGGGTGGGGGAAAAAAAAATCGATTCTTGCATCACAATGCGGACGATTCTGAATCGATTCACAAATGTCAAAAATAGAAAAATTTCTCTTATAACGTAGTATTAAAGGAACGCAAAAGGCGGAACTCTGAAGCGTGGACATGCAGTGTGTGGCGTGCACATAACAGAGACACATGATAGCTGAGCGCGAAATTCGAACGGCACCCTCTTCGTTAAAAGCTAACGTATGGTTGGCAATTTCATTGTGACCTATTTTGTATTTTTTTGTATGAGAGCTGCTTTCTGAATTGTTTAGTTTTAACATCAATATGCTGAAAACCGATCTGTTATACATAGGTTTACTGTACTGTCACAGTGTGTATCAGTGCAATGCCAGTCACAAAAAATCTGCTCTCTGCAGATATTCATTCACATTTTTTTGTATAAGCTGTTTTTGATTGTGGTATACAGCAAAAATGTCAAGTCATAACTCTTTCTTATTTAGTTGTGTATAAGAGTGGCTTTGTATGTTACTAATTATTTAGAATATGCGTAAGTCCACAAGCATTATATTTGTATGAGAGCATAATTATGTGAAGTACATAATTCTATATATTTTGAACGAAAGCTGTTTGTGATTTTGCTACAGCAAAATGTGTATTTGATCTTTGCAATGTTGGGACATATGCTGGCAAATGTAACCTTACAGTTGACTTGCCAAATCACTTGCATTTGTTTTATGAATAAAATGAATATAGGAAGTATTGGAAGTAAGCTCTTTAAGGGTCATTAGTGCTGTAGCGACGCGTCGATGATGTCGACGCTTCGACGTCAAAATTACGTCGACGCCATATTTTTGCGTCAACGCTTTCTTCATTTATTTATTTTTTGCACCGTTTCTGGCAATACAGCTCGCAAACACACGTGGGAGACCGAAACATTGCAGAATGGAGGACGAAAACCACTAGAAGTGAATGTGCTTTCCATTAAATGAATTATACGCAGTAAACAACTCCTTAACAAAAAAACCTTTGCAATTTAGACGCGCAAACTGAGTGCCGGTGCGGTGAGACGTACGGCTCGGGCAGATTCGAGTTGCAGTCGTTCATCCGCGGACGCGGCGCCGCGCGCGCTGTTACAAAAGAAGGCGTGCACACAGGCAAGCGAAATGGGGTCTTGCCGGTCTTGCGCACCCAACGCGTCATTTTTCCTGCTCGTGCGGACGCGTCGAGTATAAACAAGGCTTTGCTCCGTGTCATCGCGCGCTCTGATCGGTATAAGGGAACAGACCTCTCCCGAATCATCTCCAGCAGGAGCAGAAGCACCACTAAATCCGCCTCCGTTTCCCTAGTAAGCTGATATTAGTATTTAAACATTCTCTATGATAAAAAATGTTTGCACAAAATATTTTAATAACACGGTTTTGGCGGTTATAGAGTTCTAATGACGGTGTTCAAATACATAACATTAGACTAAGGTTAGCCAGCTTATACAGTATCATGATTCGATACGCTAGTGTGTATTTATTTGACATGCATTATGGTTTTTTTATTAATCGAGCAGCAGAATTAATCTTCCAATTAGTCGTTAGATTAGTCGACTAATCGATAAAATAATCGCCCAACTAATCGTTTTGTTAATAATCGTTTACCCCAGCCCTATGGGTCATCATAAATACTTTGCCAAGTACCAAGTAGTCACACAAAAAAAAAGATGCATCGATAATCGTTTTAGCATCGCAGCCCTCTGAATCATAATCGAATCAAATCATGAGATGCCTAGAGATTCCCACCCCTAATACTGTTTCACTCTATAATGAACGTAATTAAATGTGCAGGATGGAGATGATTTCAAATCAGCTCTCTTGGTGCAAGGTTTGCCTTCTGAATTTCCCATACAACATGTCAGTCAGCTGATGTCTCTAGATCCACTGGGAGTTCCTACCTCACCGTCAATATCAGAGGGCAGGATCCCTTTGATGGCAGCAAAGATCCTCAGGTGTTCCTCTACAGTGAGGACATCAAAGATGATGTTGAACTGGGGGCATATACCAACCAGCTGTCTCATCTCGGCCCCCTCTGCAATCTCGGCCACTGGAGAGCCATAGATGGTTGCTGTGCCTATGTGGAAAACACACAATAACAGTGTGTGGCAGGCAGCAGTACAACATTTCATCTTTTCCAGGTACTCAGGTACAGGTAAATGTGTTTATAAAAAGTAATTTTCAAAACTAGCATCTATGGATCACGTCTGACCTTCTGTAGGGGGGCAGATGCCACACAGGATGTTTATGAGGGTGGATTTTCCTGCGCCACTGTGACCCAGCAGGGCTGTGATCTGACCCTCATAGATGTCAAAAGTCAAACCTTTAGATCAAAAGTAGAAAAAATCATACACCGATACGTCAGAACCAGAAGTCTCGTCATAATACAACTAGTACCAATAAAGTGTACTTTGAGATTTAGTACAATAAAAGTATAATGGATTGCAAATGGCATTTTGTCTTGACTTAGCATTTTACCTGCAGCGTACAAGAAGCAATTTAGTCCTAAAATCCATAAACACTGACCAAGTGTAAAAACAGAAGTGTCACAATTTGGACACAAATGGGAAGTCTCACCTCTCAAAGCCTCCACTTTGGTGTCTTTCTCTCTGTAGATTTTACGGATATTAGAGATCCTAACAAGAGTAAAAATGAACACAGAAAGCATGTGATGGATATTAAATGATCATTCTGGCTGCGAGCCAGCTCTCTTCAAGTCCAAATCTATTCTACGGATTTCGAAGGCTTTTAACATCAGCTCTAAAAACATTGCTCTCTTTTTCAAACTGCTCCCTAAATCACTTCGCTGGTCTGATTTCCCCAAAAAACAACAATTTTAATGATATATATAATATTTTAATTAATTAAAATAGACATTGGCTTTTTTAGGAGTAAAGTCCATACCTGATAACCTCTTTGCCTCTAAACTCAGGAGAAACCCCCTCCACAGACTGATCAGTCACAGGGGTTCCGTTCACATCGCCCTCGTACACAGAGCTCACCTCCACATAGCGCTTCCTCCGCTTTGACCAATAGGATGGCTGTAGGAAGTACAGCATTGAGCGCCTTATGCCAAATTCGCCTGAAGGAAGAAATGAACATGTAAGTGAAAAGTTCACAGAAAAATGATGACTAAATATTTGTGTGTGCATTCTTTAGTGTAGCCACACAATGTATGAATTTTATGTTGTGTTTTAATGCTGTTAAACCTTTTCTCAGAACTAACTTTTGTGTTTACTTAAGTGTTCAGCTTCAAAAGTGTGCTAGAGCCATCTTTGTTTTAGGAATAATTTGTCGGTAACGCTTCCTTTTACAGTACAGTACTTACAGTGTACATACCTTGAAAGTACTGGCTAATATAAGGTAAGTACATGGAACAGGGGTAGGTTTAGGGGTAGGTTCAGGGTTAGTACTAGTTATTACCCAGTAATTGTAATTACTAAAATAAGTACATAGTATTTACATGGGTAACTGGACTGTAAAAGGAAGCTTTACCAATTTGTCTAATGCAAAAAAAAAAAAAAAAAAAAAAAATCAAAATACTTTATGGAGCTGCACTAACCGGACTGTAATCAAACAAGCTTCTTGGTTGTTTTTTATGCTGAGCAAATTTATTTGCAATGGTATAAATTTGCATATGTTGTCTGAATATAAACAATTTTAAGGACTGGATCTCTTCAAAAAAAAAAAAAAAACAGAAAAGTTTTGGTTAGAGGTCTTCTTGGATCCTGAAATCTGTACTCGACCCAAATCACTTCTTACCTGAACTCGACGTGTATAAATAAATAAAAAAAGAAAAGAAAAACCCGACCCAATACAAATCCGATAAAATTACACCCAAGTCCGACGTCAGTTTCTTTTCGAACCTTACTGGACCCGAATGTAAAAAGCAGTGATGATTGTGAGAGACGACTTTTCAATCGGGAATGACAAACCAAAATCAGAGACAACAAATAAGAAACAACATGGCAGGTGTAGATTTAAAAGTATGCCCATCTTCCCACCTTATTTGTAATCTTCAAAACATTTATTTAGCTACTTTTTTTAACCCAAGTGACCAGATAACGTAGCATATAGCCGAATGTGTATTCCAAAATTTTAGGAGAATGTTTTCTGTGGATTTTCACAAATTGTGTAGTTTGAGGAAAAACATGAAAATATATAGACATGGTTTAATTTTTGTTCATTTTATTTAGTTGCTTAGTTTGGCCTGCATTTAGATCGTTTTCTGTGATTGATCTGGCAACAGAACATAATTTTTCTGCTTGGGCAAGCACCTCGGAGAAGATAAACCGCTCATAGGCATTATGTTTCATCTCAAATTACAAGAAAATGTATATATACATTATGTTAATATTAAGACGAAATCCACACACTCATCTTCTCTAATGGGTCGGATTTTGCAGAGCGCAGTTTATGTGGAGCGCACTGTCAGGTCGGACCTCAGGTTTTTGGAATCCAAGTGAACCCGTGAAGACGCAAAACGCTTTGACTCTAGTTGTCACCTGGTAGCACTTGGTCCAGGTATATGGCTATAAGTAGGTAAAGAATGCAGTCCAGGAACAGCATGACCATGGGAACATAGAGGGCGTGAGGACCAATGCCCAGAGTGGAGAACACTGCGCCGTCCCCTTGAGCTTCCAGATACACCACCTACACACAAAAATAGTGCCATAATATACCTTTTATTTTATGTATACACAGTCTTGTATACCAGTCCTCAATGTCAAATTATCCTTTAGATATCATTCTAATTTGCTGATTTGGTTGCCAAGAAACAGTGGAAACCAGTGTGTGTGTCATAAAATTCAAATTTCATGAAATTTCAAAATTACAGCATATATTTGAAATTTAACATTATAAATGTCTGCCACTTTTGATAAATTTAATGCATCCTTACAGAATAAATGTATTACTTTCTTTAAAACATTTTTTTATATGCACACAGATCCCAAACTTTTGAATGATAGAGTAGAGTACATATACATATATATATACACACACCTCACTGTTCTCATATGCGTTTCTTGGCAAACAGTCCTATAACCTAGGAGATCGCTGTTATACAATGGAGCATGTTTGTGTAAAAGTGTGTTACCTGGGCAATGCCGATAGAGAAGGCGCTGGGGGAAAGAAGGCAGAGGAGCCAGACAGCTGACTGGGGGAAATCTCTCATCAGCACAGTGAAAAGAGACAGACATCCAAACACCACAGTGAGCATGGAGCCCACTGTACTCGCAAACTTGGGCTTCTTAAACAAAGGGGTCAACATGAAGGAGAAGAAAATCTGTGGGATTGAGAAGAAAAAAATTAAAATAAATTAAAGTCAACAAACTAAAACTTAACATTCCTGGTCTTATTGTGTTCAGTGCATGTCCTCATATCATTTAACCCCTAATCAGTCAGATAGGCCCACTTTTCACAATACAAACACCCCAACGGATAAAACCAAGACCTTCCCTGCATTTTGCAATCATTGTATATCTGCTCCATTCAGAAACGTCACATTATGAAAAATCACTTGCAAATTCAGTTTCACGTTGACTTAAAAAAAAAAAAGCACTTGAATGCTGAAACAACTTTGTGGCTTATAAAATGGCATATTTTCATAAATGTATTCAAGCTTAAATTAAGTGATTTGCATTTTGTCAGATAGTTTTCCAGTACAGTAACATCCCTCTGACGCAAACGAAAACCAACGCAGCTGAAAGCAATTTAGCCTTGGAAAACAAAAATGAATAACATTCAGTATGAAGTTGAAGATTAGCCTATCATTAACATGGCTACTCTCACTGTGGGAGGAAATGGAGACATGAGGCCAGATGAGTGCACATCCATTTAAATAGCTTTTTCATTCTCTAAAGCCGCTATTGTTCAGACCGTCACTGGATGTGACAGAAGGGTTGCTAGGACTCACAGAGGATATTCCATAGAGGAAAATGAGGAGGAAGATGACAAAGAAGTTGCTGTTGGAGAACAGGGGCGTGCAGGTTGCTATAACAGCCATGAGAATGGACATGGTCGTCACTAGTGCGGCATAGAGAAGCCCCCATGAGAGCCTAAAGAAAGCAAAGAGAGCTTTACAAACTGACCATTTTTACAATATTTAAAATAGCTATGAATTACAATTATCTAATTTCAGGTTCTGCAGTAGACACACTTACCAAAAGGCAGAGTCATACAGTCCCATCATGCTCATGGTGTCTTTCAGCCGCTGCTCTTTTTCAGCAGCCACATTGACAATGAGGAAGGACACAAAGGGTGTAAATGCCAGCACTAGGTAGATGGAGATCAGGGCGTGAGGGAACTTCTGGACCTCCACTGAACCTGGATGTCCCATCATCACTGCACGCACTTTTAATTCGTTCCACACCGGGCGTTTGGTCTTAGACTGCAGAAGAATGAAGCAATTATTATTTAAACAAAAGTGGTCTCAAAAGAGCTCATCAGGGACCTTATATTTCCTCATATAACTTTCTATTCTAAATCCTGAACAAAAAAGGGTTTCCACAAAAGGTTTCAACTTTGATAATAATAAAAAATATTTCTTGAGCACCAAATCAGCATATTGGAATGATTTCTGAAGTTTCACGTGACCGTAATGGCTGCTAAAAATTCAGCTTTGCCATCACAGGAATAAATTATATTAAAATAGAAAACAGTTCTTATAGATTGTAAAAAATATTTCACAATATTAAATTTTTACTGTATTTCTGATCAAATAAATGCAGCCTGAGTGAGAATTGGTGGCTTTAAAAAAAAAAATCCTCCAACACTACCTCTCAAAACCCTAAACTTTTGAAGAGTGGCGTACAGTTATCCCAGACTTCAGCAGGCAGATGCACACACTCACACACTGCTTATTACAGCTACAATGCTTCAATACCAATACATTATTCATCCATGTCACTTCACACCTTTATAATGGCAGCATCAATGAGAGACTGCAGCCGTACGAATCCAGAATACCAGTAGTTGGCAGCACGGCAGTTGACATAGTTTGTGTAACAGCTTGCTGTGGACCAGAGAAAAAAAAAATACCAGTCATAAGTGTTAATTCTTCAACAGTTTCTTCATTACATATTAAATGGTAAAAACCTGAATGTCATTTGCATCAAAAAGTCAGTCGCCATTTAACCAAAGAAGCAGCGAAATATGGTGGCATTGATGCTGTGGATTTATGTCATCAGTGTAAGTTGATTCTCACTTATGGATTCAGTGAAGTCACTAGGCAGAGGAAGCTGGTTGTATGGGAATCGTAGACGGTACGACATTGAATCCAAGAAGACCACTCCCACGTAGCCATCAGGTTCATAAAGACTGGCATTCTCCAAGTCTTCCTCAGTGGAGAACATATCTAATCGCTCATTCATAGCTAAGGAATCAACACCAAGAAACCAATAAAAACAAGTATTCACAGTAACTGTTCTACTTTACTATCAGAGTCAACGCTGCTTGGTCATAATTTAGCAAAGCATTTAATAATATACCAAATATACCATGCAATGCTAGTTAGTTTGCTTAAAATGAGGCTTTTAAAAATCTTTTTTAAAGAAAGACCAATAAATGGCTTACGCAGTTCCCCTGCAACCTCTTCCATGATGTGATTAGTGACATTGTTGATGGGGGTGTAGCCAAGACCTTTGAGTGGGAGGTCCCGTTCATACTCCAGCTCCTTAGTGCTGATACTGCCGTATGAGACATGAGGATTGAGCGTGCTGATGAGGATCAGGAGGCCCAGGAGGAGCAAAGGCAAGATCAGCTCCTGCAAAGAGAGAAGAGGAACACTTCACATTTGACACGGAAAATACTGTTCTAAAAAGAACAACAATTAATTATAACTACTAATAAAAAGAATAAATTCTATACAATTAACCATGTAATACTGTAAATACTAATAATATTAATAAAATGAGTTAATGAAATATCCTACAAAATATTTTTTAAAGTGTAGAGTATATTCCTGATGTCAACTTTAATTAGAAGAGGTAATTCAAAAAAAAAAACTGTCA